>JAQFVV010012661.1:0-600000 GCA_028023455.1 Epiperipatus broadwayi | reverse complement strand
ATACTTTGATATCAGATTATTAATGCAAATGGATGTGTAACGGGAAATAATAATCATAGAATTAAACTCAGAATAAAATGCTTAAAAATAACCAAATATTAATTTTATTTGAAAATATTATTCAGTTATTTATTATTTAGTCTAAATAAATTAATCTTTTCTTTGAAAATGAGTAAACACTTATCATAGAATTATATAATAAATGTCTTTTACCCAATCTTTCAAATGAGTTTGAGATGTGGAGATTTAACAGAATACAGTGATTTGACAGCATTCATTGGGAGAGTTGGATGTTAAGAGTAATAAAGAAACTCAAAAGTTAGATATATGCATGAGAGAATAAACAAGTAATAATAAAAAAAAAACAATAAATGAATCCAATATATTGACATTTAACAGAAGAGTAATACAAAGATATTGAAATGAGTAAAGTTCTATGTTATGAGTAATGCATGAGAGACCAAACAAATAACATTGATTAAAAAAACTGAAATGAAATTGGATTGAAAATATTGATAGATAAACAATTAAATCCTAAAATTGGATCCCAAAAGATTATAAAACAAATTAAAAACAGATTGCATTTGTCAAATGTATGAATGAGTTAAAGAAGTTTGCGAAGAGAATCTAATGATCAGATAAACTAGAGTAAAGTGAAGATAACTTTTCTGCAATGAATTACTAATGAACGAGTGAATGAATGAAAAAAGATGCATTAATATTGTTCACTTCCACCAATTTTATTTATTTATTAATCAATACATTAATAAATAAAATAATTCCAAACAAGAAAAGTCATCAAATTCTAAAATAATTACCAAAAAAAAAAAAAAAGACGAGAATACATATACATTAATATATGCAAAACATACAACAAATATATTTACAAAAGTTAATACAAAAAAAAACAATAAATTATAACTAGAAGAAATATATATATAACAATATATATATATTAATCATGTAAAATAGTTGCATGCAATATGATAACCAAAGTTTCAAACATTTTTTTTTAATATAAGAAAAGAAATGAGTAACATCTAGTGTCTAAACAGCAACAAAAGAAACCATTGTACCTGAACTGTCTATGACTACTTTCCAAAATAGTCTGGTAATAGCAAATGAAAGTTTTTGGCTAAATCAATATTAATCACGAATTCTTTACTGAATAAAAAAGAACAATGATGATATATCTATATCTATATCAATAACCACTCCATATTTATAAAGCTTAATAACCAATGATATTTAAGAATTATTATAAATATCATGCACAGAAGGCAATATGAATCGACCAAAGATAATACACACAGCATAATTTGCAAGGTATGTTTTGCAAGATACCTAATGAGGATAGGCATAACCATTCCAAATAGAAATATTATAAGATAATACACTTTGATAATAATCAATACTGATAATAAACAAAACCAATCTAATAATAAGTCAGATCTACAAAAATGATTAATGATCAAATATGACAGAAGATGGGTTTAGTATCATATTAGCTACATTTTTTAAGTATCCATTACACAATTTATATACCCAAAAGTAAGGATGTTTTAGTGCTTGAAACTAGTTTCAATCTAAAACAACAATGTATGGAAAAATATAATATAGACATTGCAACTTTTTGACTTATTTGGAGAAGTGAAGCCAAATTCCATCGAAATATTTAATCGTAAGTATGGCACAATCAAACTATAGTGCTTCCTTTTATATTGAAATATATCACATGATCACTATGTCATACTAGCACATAATTGCTATTAAACAAGGCAAAACTCTCTATACAGTAGTGCCACCCTGTGCCAACCAGAGTAATCAATGGATGCTAGAAGGCTTGTGCATAAAATCCCTATTCCACAAGCCAGAAACTAGTCTGGGATATTGGATGAGTAGGCACTAGAATAGAGATTTTATGCATAAACCTTCTGGCATCCATTGATTACTCTGGTTGGCACAAGGTGTCCCTACTGTATGGAGGTTTTTGCCTTGTTTGAAATATAATATACCTAAACAATGTACGATTATTAACATTGTTCTATATTATTCACTGATTTAAAAATATGCTTAAGAAAAGATAACAAATATCAATCTTTAACTGGATTAGAAGTTTATATCTGAGCTAAGAATGATAAAATAATCTTTAGCCTGTTAAATAATTAATAATCATCATCTGTGTGCTTATCTCAAGTGGACGATATCAAAAGTTATGAATGCAGAAAGTTTTGTACTTGTAAATCAAATTATAATTCAGTGTTGATAAGTGTGTAAGATTGTGACTTAGGACAACTGAAGAGTACTATTTCAGCATGAAGTGAACTTTAAGGATGGAATTCCTTATTTTTCAGATGTCTTTATTCATGCATTTCAAAAATATGTGATAAAGTGGATGTCTTAAGTGTATCTAAAAAAAGATACTACACATGGAAAAGGAGGAATGGAGTTAAATTAATGAAATAATATATTTAGATTTTATTTTTTTTAAAAAAAGAATTCTTTAGCTGGGTTCAAAATTTATATTTGGGTTAAGACTATTATGATAATGTCTGACCTAATAAGTGATTAATAAAAAATAGATAAATTATTGGTTAATTTCTTACAAAATACAAAAGATTTTGAGCACTTAAAATAACAGAGGAGGCTATAATTCAAGGATATTGAGCTCCAGAATCTATCACTAGACTATTACCCTAAATTATAAAGAGCTATGGATCTTTAAAGCAATACCTATGATCTATCAGCAGAAATTCTGGATTCTTTTTGCTTGGCAATTTCTAAAAGATACAGATATTGTTTTGAATGTGCAATATTTATATACGTGAATAAAAGTATGACATGAAAAAATCACAAAAGATAAAGTTTTATATAAATAGTAATATACTATGGATTAAACATCTCCCTCCCCTATTGCTTTAACAATTTTGTTTTCAAATTCAAAATAATAAGTGAGTCATATTTCTGTGGTGTAATTTTCACTACTCCACTCTCATTCAAGATAGGGATTGATTTCTACACTTTTAACATTTTGGAAGGGGGTGCAATCATAAACATGAGTAAAGATGTGTGAAAAAATGTATGATCCCCAAGATGCAGATTTCATGCTGAACCAGCATTCATCAGTTGGCCCAGACCGCAATCTCTTAAAACATATCTGCATCATTGTTCTATATAGATAGCCAATACTAGTTTAGTTGATAAGTGTCAAACTATTGCCCTTACAATTTTGACACACATGATTAGTCATTGACTAGACTAGAGATTTTCCCCTCAATAATAATTCTATAGTGTAATTTTCACTGCTCTACACCACTCTCATGCAAGGAAGGGGATTGTTTTCCATTTGTTTTTAACACCTTGTGGAGATGTATAATAATTACCATACGATCAATAATAAAGATATGTATAAGAAATTGTGATCTGGGTCAAACTGATAACTCCTGGTTCCATACAAATGTTCATCTTAGAGTCATACTTTTTTTTCATATATTTTTGGTCATTTGTCTATGATTACCCTCTTCTACAAAGTGTTAAAAGCAGATAGAAACCAGTCCCCTACTTTGTGTGAGAGTAGTGTAGTCAAAACTACACTTAAGAAATTATTCATTAAGTGGACAATCTCTAATCTAATGAATGACTAATAAAAATTATCAATAAGTGAATCTTCTTTTACTTGCAATTAGTATTATTTTTAAGATTTTAAACAAACAAAAATAAATAAACAGATGGCTTTATTACTCAGTAGCTCATATAAAGTTGGAAGGAAATGGGAATGCTGGATGTGATCTATGAATCTTAAACTCCAGAGAGAACCACTGCATCTCTTTGGTTAAGGCATTGTTGTCAATTTTATTATAACTTTCGAGATTTCTCCATTTACTTTTAATTCTGTTTGTATATTTAACCTTATATATCCAAAATACTATCCATCTTTTACTTTTATATACTAAAAATGATTTCTATTTTTTTATCACTATATACAAATAGTCAAACAATGTTACATGATTTTTTAATATTTTAATCAGGTAAAAAAAAATTTTTTTGTTTTTTGAGAAATTAAATAAAAACAATTTTTTTGTCTTTTGTCATCAAAACTTAAAAAAGGCTTTTTTATATTCTAATAAACTTCATCAATTGGAATTATCTTGATAATCTTTCTTTATTATTACTTTTATCTGGA
Source organism: Epiperipatus broadwayi (assembly GCA_028023455.1). Classification (NCBI taxonomy): domain Eukaryota; kingdom Metazoa; phylum Onychophora; class Udeonychophora; order Euonychophora; family Peripatidae; genus Epiperipatus; species Epiperipatus broadwayi. The sequence goes on along the minus strand of JAQFVV010012661.1, from coordinate 595,817 downwards.
ACCTTCGTGCTTTAAGTAAAACCTTTGGTCTTGGATACTGCATTACATTTTGAATAACAGGTGACACTAAATTTTGTTTACCTTTAACAGGTTTTAAATTTTATATTTATTCTGTAATTATATTTCTTTATTATATATTTAGAAACTATCAATGGCATTCTCTAATTACAGATGGTATACTACAATACCTGCATACCCATATAAAAATTCTATAAATGGCCATTATTTTTTAAATCACTTGCATATTTTTTTACGAACTTATACATTATGACAAAGTTTCATATGTCAGATTTTCTCTTTTATGAGGCTATTAATAATGATGTATATATAAAATAAGTTACTTTGTGTTAAGAGACAGAAAAAATAAAATTTAAAGTATTTATAATTTTTTAATTAAGAGATTAACTGTGTCTAAGATAAGCACAAATCCTTATTTATAGGATCCGATAAAGCTAGCAATTACTGTGCTTATCAATAGAGAATTTATTACATATATTGTAATCTATTGACTTCATCATATAGCAATAGAAATGGGGAGTACAAAAATCAGGGCAGCAGACTAATAAAGTAGCCAACAGGATGAAATTATAATTCATGAAAAGAATATCAATTTTTCCTTTGTTATATATGTAATTCATTTGCATATGTGTGTGTGTATAGCATATGCACACATGTATGTAAAAGAATTTATGAATATAATATTCAATTGCTGAAGAAGGAGGAAAGAAGTTAGAACTAAGTGGCTAAACAATTTCAGCAGAAACAGTTAATCTGTTCTAGTATTGTTCACCACTGTAAATGCCAAATGGGCCTAGGGTTATACGGATTGACCTACCTTATTATTATTTTAAAAACCTGAAGGCCACTGTTCTGGAAATAATTTAGAACATGATATCCAAAATTGATCAAATTGGTAACATTGATTGTTCATTATATTGCATGTATATAGTAATATATACAAACAAAATCCACTAGAATAGTCAAGCATTGGTGGTCAAGAGGTCAGTGACAGCTGCTTTACAAGCAATTGTCGTGGGTTAGCGGGTTCACTTCCCGGCTGATGCTATGACACATGAGAAAAAAAAATCCACTAGAATAATTCTACCAAAATTAAAAAATGCCTATATAAAATTAAAGAGTAACTTCCTTTGCTGTAGCCAGCTTACAGCGTATTCCGCCATCTTGAGGAGCAATATACATATTTAAAGCTCATTAAACTCACACAACAGTAACGTTCCTACGTTTATATATATATAAACTATAATATATATATATACTACAGATAATATGTAATAAAATGTATTCTACAAGAGTGTGTAGATAATTATCAACTATTACGATAATACACTTTTATATAAAATGATATCTATTACTATGCTGAGCAAGACTTTTGAAATGACATATCTTTGTCAAACCTATAGTCATGCTTTGACAAAGATACACTGTATTGAAAGCCTGGCTCAGCAAAGTAATAATTATTGTTTTATACCAAAAATTTACTACAGTAATAATTGATCATTATCTACAACTCTTCTAGAATATATTTTATTAATATTTCTGACATTTTAACTCATTCAGATTGTAAATAAACGGTCTCTAGTGTGATATTTTGTTTTGTAGGCACTGTTTTGTGACAACAACTATTGGGGCTACACATTTATGAAAAACAAATACTAATATTTGAATGATTTATTGCTAAGTTCTTCATATAAAAATTACCATGAAAATAACACCATCACTATACCAGATTTCAAAACTATGTAAGAGAAATAAATAACTGAACAGTTTGTTGCTTAAGGGTTGTGTAGAAATAATCATGTGATCCATAATCCAGTTACTTTGCTCATATCTGCACTAAATCATGTAGAACTCCATGACTCTATTGATCTGTTATTATTCAGACATGACAATAGAAAATCTTATTCCAATAATAATGAATTCAATATGAATCCCCTATATCAAATCAAGAGTATAAATTAAATTGATTCAAGATAGTTAACTTTGTGAAGATGGATAATCTACAAGTGCTTAAATATGGTATGAGGATTATGTATTTCCTAAACCTCTGGTTTTCTGTCTTTTCCCTAGAAATAAATAAGAACGTTCAAATATAAACTCAATTAAATTTATTCGTTTACTTCCCAAAAATATAACCTAAAATTACATCTTAACACACATTTTCTACTAATGCATTTATAATAGTTTTGAATATAATAAAGTTAATATGATCTGTTTAAAAAAAAAACAAACTAATTTTTCCTACCTGTGAATAGACTAAACTGGGAAAGAGTAGGTTTTTTCCCCAAACATTCCTATATATATATTAATTTTCTGAACTGGATTTAACCAATCAGATCTGTGCTTCTGGAAACACTATTTAAACAAAATATAAAAGAAAAAAAATATTTTTGATCTGGTTGTTTTGTTTTTTCTCTTAAATAACAATTATTTTCTTCTTTTCATTACCTAATAAATAACTTAGCTACATTTAAATAACTGCATTTACCTATCATTATCATTATTTTCAACTATTATTAAGCCACTATAGGATGAATATCATATTTGATCCATTTTCGCAATCCACAGCTTCTCTTTTTCACATCACACTAATGAACTGCCTTATTTCATCCATTTACTTCACATGGTATTGATCTGGTCTCCGCAATCTCTTGGATTAAAAACTCCAACTATTCATTTATTATCATCTCTTCTAGAAATAGCCATATTTCAATTGTAATTCTTTCAAAGATACCCATTTGCTCTCTCACTCAAGGTATTTTCCTATCTCTTCATACTTTGTTGAGTGTAAAGTCTCTGCATTGTTAATTGTCCAATTCCATGATCCATATGTAAAAATCAATAAATTACATCTATCAAAAACTTTCTCTTCAAACTCATAGGCATATTTCCTTTTAATATTAACATATATCTACCAAAAGTGATTCTACCCAAGTTTAATTTTATAATTAATTCATCTGACATGTTTCCATCTGTTTTAATAATCTAACATATTTTTAAGTATTAACTTTTTTAATTCATGAGATATCAGTCTTGCATTTTCTTTTTCTGAAAAAATCCATTGGACATTATTTTAGTTTTTTCTTTTAGTATTTATCATTAGTCTCACTTTTTAACTTTTCATCTCATCTCTGCCACTTCTGGTTCTCAAACTTTATATGAACTCCTAAGCAAGCTAAAAACCATTTGATTACTTACATATTGGATTTACATACAGAAGTCTAATTTTCAATTCCGTACAATAAATTATAAAAATAAACAGCCTCACATATAATTAATTTAGCTTAAACCAATAAATATCACATGACTCAGGCAAACATATTGCAGTTTTAGCAACAAAATTTTTCTTTCACCACCATCTATGCCATCTACTGTAAGCTTTAGTAACTAATAGATGCCAGATAATGGTGCTTAATCAATCCCTAATCTGTGCTTTTCTATCCAATATACCCAGACGAGTTTCATCAATGAAAAGCTTGGGACCTTGGGACAATGCTGCTGGATCTTTGGGATATAATGGACTTTCCTTTTATCAACCATCATTTACCTGATTGATATACATACTATCAAGCTATCGATTCAAATTGAAAAACATACAAATGATGGATAGTTAAGATTGAAAACATTTACATGTTTTTCAGTTTAGGCAATTATATTGATAGCCTAACAGATAAATAAATGATGGTTTCTGGAATGAAATAAATTGTATCCTAAAGGTCCAGATGCACTGTTCCAAAATCCATGGCTTCTCACTAATGAAAGACGTAAACCTGGAATTAGTGTGGAGACATTGGATAATATAACTCAGGATAGAGATTTATTAAACACATTATTATCATCTGGTATGTATTATCATCTGGTATGTAGATGGCAGGATAGTAAAAAAAAAAGGTAATTAATTTAGTCAGTCATATTTGTATAAAAATAAGCAAATGATTCCTTGCTCAAAGTTTCACAAGAAATTTAAGACACAGAAGTGACAAAGTGGGGACTATAATCTGTAGACATTTGGCTCAGACCACCCTGCATTGCACTAACCCCACAGAGCAAAGTTATCAAATGATTTCTTGCTCATGGATTTATAAAAAATCCTAGCACTAGATATGACAACTTTGAAGCGGTGATCTGTGCACCTTGAGCTCCAAAATCTACCATATAAACACAATAGTAGACTTTGCAGGGTGTGGTGATTATATTACTATGAATAAATAAATACTTTTTATTTATATATAATTATGAAGGATTTGAGCACAGACTTTCAAATTCCCTTTAACTATTCACTTTATCTCATACAATACCTTGACCACACACATGTGAAAAAAATAAATAACCCCCAATATACATATTTCATGCTGAACCAGTACTTATCAGTTGGTCCAGATCATCTCCCACACATATATATAAACAGTGCTCGGTTTACATTAAGATAGCAAATCTTCAAACTTTAAAGAACAGACTTTATTCTACTTCACCCTCCAACTCTTCAGCGATCCTTACCATTGAAAATCTGATGATGGAACACCCAAATCTTTTGTTGATGCCAATATTATTATCATGCCCATGTTGACTTGAAGTCACTCTAACCCCTCATGTATAGGACCATGTCCATTTAAATACAGAAATGCAACAGCATTACTAGAATCTCTACTGCAACCAATCTTACATTAAAATATCAATTAAATTTAAAAACTAATGAAAAGAAATATATATAAATAAAAAAATAAATTTCCACTACTATTAAAACATTTTTTCCCAATATCATGCAAAGAAAATTGGTATTAATAAGCCATATACTTACAGTTTCTGGATTGTTATCTTTCTAATTAATCATGTTAAATTTTTTAACCTCTTAAGTATATTCTTCTTTATGTAACACCTTCATTTTCACTCTTCCCTGCTACCGTTCAAAGTCTTGCTTCTAAATGATGGCTTCTATAATATTCGACTTTCCATCACTTGAGACGAAATTAAAATATTTGCAAATGGTTTTAAGCCTCGCCCCCTCCCTATCTATGATAAAATACTCATCGCTGCTTTAATTTTATAACTAATTAAGGTTGATACTGTTTATTAATATATAAAAGTTTGAAGTTGCTAGACAATTCATAATTTAATTGATTATTTAATTATTTCCATTTGCTTGCTTTTCTTCAATAATTTCCCCCCAATACTTTTTTAAATGTTAATTCGATTCTAAAAAAAAAAAAAAAAAACTCAACAGAAATGAGTAACAATAGCCAATCTATCAAAATGAAACAAGTACAAACATGAAAAAACACGTCAAACATGGTCTTAGCTCATTCTGTGTCATCAAAACTACATCAATAAACATTTCAGTAAATCTGTCAGCTTATAGCAAATGCACATAAGAGCTAAACGAAAAGTTGACCCCCCCTCCCTTCACTGCTTTCCTTTATCGATCAAGAAACCAGATTTTTTTAATCTCCCTAATACTATCTGCTTATCTAAATTTTTAAATGTAAAAAAAAAATCATATATAATTGCATGTTTTTTTTTACCCCGTTGGTTGAATTCAAATTCAATCTTCAAATATATATTGTCTTGTCAATAACTATTGGCTAAATTCAAATTCAGCTCCCGTATCCAACAACAATATTTAAATTACTTAAAAGGTAGGCAAAAACTATAGTATTACAAAAGTACCTGGAAAACAAATCACTGTCTAGAATAATGAATCAAATATACGTTACTGTGTGTGTGTGCATGTATAAAATATATATATAACAACAGGTTTAATGCCAGAAAAAGTTTAATATTATTACTCAAGGAGAAGCAAGATATCATTCATTATATGCAATTAATGCCAATTATTCTGAAATTCTTACTGCCCAAGTAAGAATCCAGATATCTTCCTGACCAATTCTAGATGCTTGGTTAGTTTGGTTAAAAACGATGAAAAAATCACATAAAAATTAGCTAACTACGTGTGTTTGAATTTAGGTCAGTGGCAGGCTAACCCAGGGGTCCCCAACCTTTTTGCACTTAAGAGCACATTCTATAATACTCGCCAGGTGGCGAGCACCATTTATTTTTTCAATGTAAATTTATAGTTGGATATTGTTAATAATACACATAATGTACAAAAAAATATTTATTTCAAAAATAAAGTATAGTATGCCCTACAATTTGATTACAATATAATACAATAATTTATAAGAAATTTTAAAAATTAAATTTATTTGTATCAGATAAATAATTTTTTATCGTATTCGGATAGCGGCGGGCACCCGTAAAATGATCTGCGGGCGCCATGGTGCCCGCGGGCAGAGGGTTGGGGACCCCTGGGCTAACCTATTGATTATAATATGAGGATTTTAATATAAATATTTAATAAATACAAGCAACGTAAATATAAGGGAAAAGATGAAAATATATCCCTAGCAAGTGATTTTCTGAATATCAAGTTTATTGAATCCAGAATCTCTTGGTTGAAAAACAGTATGATCAAATAATAATGAAGAACATACTTGGCTATGATATCAGTTTATTACAGATTATACATTGAAAAAATAATATATTCATTAAATCATAAACTTTATATACTCTCAGGAGCCAGCCAATGCACAGATGTATACAGAAAACTGGACATGAAAGCCTAGTATGGCAAGTTAAAACTCTTTAAACTTATATGGTTATTAATACTGATGGTCCTTTTAGAGTAAAAAATAAATCGATCCATAGTATTTTTACATTTTAAATATGTAACATTTAAATACAAGTCTATTGTATATACTTTTAAGCTACATGTTATTAGAAATGATTTGAACTCAGACTTTCAAGCTCCCTTTAGATATCCACTCCATCTTATACAACCAACAAACATAGCCACATATGTCTGAAAAAGATGGGTGATCTCCAATATACATATTTTGTGTTGAACCAGTACTCAACAGTTAGTCCAAATCATCATCTCCTACACATATGTAACAAGTACTCAGTTTATATTAAATTAGCAAATCTTCAAACTTTAATGGATAGGCTTTAATCTTCTCCACTCTTGAACTCTTCAACTATCCATATCACTGAAAATCTGATGATAGCATGTTCAAAGCCCTTATTTGCCAATTTTGTTGTCATACCCATCCAGGACTTTTAAGGCCATTTAAATATTACATATTCAGCCTGTATTCTACCCACACCTCTTCTGTGTATTTAAATGGGTTTTAAGGTCCTGTATATGAGGGTCAGAATGACTTACAGTCAATGTACATATGATTATAAAATTAACCAAACAAGGACTTTGAACATGCCATCATCAGATTTTCAATGATATGAATGGATGACTTAAGAGTTGGAGAGTGGAGAAGACTGAAGCCTGTCCATTAAAGTTTGATGATTTGCAATCTTAATATAAACTGAGCACTGATTATATATATGCATGGGAGATGATCATGATCTAGATCAATTGATGAATGCTGGTTCAGCATGAAATATGTATATTAGAGATCATTTATTTTTTTTGCATGTATGTGGTTGTGTGCGTCAGTTGTATAAGATGGAGTAGATGACTAAAAAGAGTTTGAAAATCTGGGTTCAAATCCCCTATATGTGTGATTACTTTTGATTTGATGGTTAAAAGTATATAAATCATCTAATAAAATTCTCTCTTTATATATATAGATATAAAAATATTATAACAGAGAATAAAATATATTGAATGAAATTAATTATAGGGGATTTGAATACACTTTCAAGCTCCCTTCAGCCATTCACTCTATCTCAACCAATACAAATGACCACACACACATAAAAAAGATAAATGATCTTCGATATACATATTCCATTCCGAACCAGCACTCATCAGTTCATCTAGATCTACATCTGCCACATATATATAATCAATGCTCAGTTTATATTAAAATAGCAAATCTTCAAACTTTTAATGGACAAGCCTCAATATTCTCCACCCTTCAACTCCTCTGCCATCCATATCATTGAAAGTCTGATGATGGAATACCCAAATCCCTTGTTGATGTCAAACACTACTGCCATGCCTATGTTGACTTTAAGTCAATCTGATTCCTCATCTGATGGGCAGGATACAAGATGAATCTAATATTTGAATACAAGTATACTTGGATTTTAGATGTTTAAGGGATTTAAATATGAGTGAAGGGAGCTTGAAAGTCTGTGTTCAAATCCCCTATAATTACATCTAAACTCCAAGTATATAAATTGTATTTAAATATAAATGAAATTTAAGAAAAATGAGTATACCTTCAACACGTGTTTCATAATTATGGTTGTTCTGTTAAGAATGTATGAAGTCTATTTTTTTTTGCTAATTTGAATACTAGTAGCTCTTTGGTTCATTAGCACAGAACCATGATTTTCATGCACCTGCATCAAAAAGTATATTCAGTTTACTTAGTTTACTTTATTCTGTGTTGTAGTATTTTCATATTATTAATATTGGGAGATATTAATGTGAAAGGCTAAAACCTTCGATGGATGCACTTTAAAAATGCTTATGTGACAGCCAATCAGATGTAACAATGACTGCATGTGGAACTCTTAATTCTAAAATGCAAGCCAGAACTGTCAGTCAACTGCTTGCGCTTAATAAATTTAATATATTTACATTTGTTACTATCATTTCATTAGATTTGAAAATTGCTTCATAGTAAATCAAAAGATTTCACATTGTTTATTTATATATAATATTTAGTGAATTAAATGTGAAGGTGTTTTAAGCTTCATGCTCTTAGTTTGAAATGCTTGAGTCTGACTTATTTATATATAAATTTAAGCATAGAAGAAGGTGTGTCCCATCTTTTTCTGATAGTTTTGGCTTGTGTTTTAAAATTAAGAGTTCCACGTGCAGTCATTGTTACATCTGATTGGCTGTCACATAAGCATTTTTAAAGTGCATCTGCCAAAGGTTTTAGCCTTTCACGTTATTACTAGTCAACAGCTTGCACTTAATAAATTTAATATATTTAATAAGAGGAGAGTAGCAAGATATTACATATATATTAATTTTAATAATTCTCATGGGTAAATGAATTCATAGTAATATTTACTTCCATGTAATAAAAATGTAATAGCTAAATTTGTGACATTACAGTACAATAATAAGTACTTTCCTCAGAGCTTCTTCTTTCTCAAATCATAAGAATGTGTATGGTGAGATTTAAAATCGTTATTTTTTTTTATTTTCTCCTCATTCCCAAATTATATTGGTTGAGAAGTTTTAAAAGATATTTTATCCTCCAATAGCTTTTTCCAAATATTGTTAATTTTCTTTAATTCATACTTTTCATTTATGCTCTTAGGCCTTTTAAAAATCTCTGTAGATTTCTCTGAACATATTGTTCAATTTTTGCCAGAATATGTTTTATTAAAATTGATGTCATTGTTAATTAATTTAATGCATGAATAAATGGTTAACAAATCAGAGTTTTTTCTAACTGTCAAAATGTGTTCTCCATTTTTTTGTTTATTTTAGAAATGGTCTGTCCCATGTATGATTGTAAACAACTTAGACAGATCAATGGTAGAATAAACATAAGATAAGAAAAACACAGAGAAAAATCTAATTCATCAGCCATTTATTCACACAATAAATTAACTAACCATTATATCAATTCAGGTAAAAATTGAACAATATGACCAGAGACTTATAAGTGAAGCTATAGAGGTTTTTAAAAAGCCTAAAAGCATAAATGAAAAATGTGAATTAAAGAACATTAACAATAATTTAGAAAAGGCTATTGGAGGATAAAATATTTTTAAAAACTTTTCAACCAATAGAATTTGAGAATGAGAAAAAAATAACAAAAGAAAAAATAACGATTTTAAATCTCACCACACACATTTTTATGATTTGAGACAGAAGCTCTGAAGAAATTATTTGCTATTGTACTGAAATGTCAGCTATTTTAACTATTATATTTTTAGTACACGGAAGCTTCTGGAAATAATACTATATATATATATCACATGATAATATCTCATACTTATCAACATTAGGAATCTTGAATCTGTTGTTAAAGCAACCTATCTGTGAACCATCTAGCTTTATGCAAAATCAAGTTTAATAATTTGAATGATTGTGTAATGATAATTATACATTAACTTTGAACTCAGACTCAGTAAACTTAATTTTTTTTTTAAAACAAGCTTAGAATTTTTCTTTCAGGTAGCCTGATCTTAGAGAGTAAGTGAAACCACTCAGTCTCTCATCATACAGAAAAGGTCTGGGAAGTAAATGCTTTCTGCTGCACTGCTTCCCTATGAGGAATTCTTTTTTAAAAAAGCCATTGCTAAAAAGCATTACTTAGTGTTTTTTTTTATTTGTATATGTATGGATTACATATAGATTTACAAGTGTCAAATTTTCTGCTTCCATAACTTTGACACCAACCACTTCAGATAAATACATTAATGATGATTATTATTCAGCTATTAAACTAGAGATTATCCTTAACTAGAGATTATCCTTAGCCCACATATAAACTTTAATCTCAGTTAAAGATTAATGTATCCAACATAAACACTCAGAATAACTTCATCTTTCTTTTTCATATAATATATACTTCCACTCTACCACACAGTCTTAAAACATATGAAAAAAGACAAGAAACCCTCAAGTTGTATTTTATGCTCAACTAGCACTGCTCTTAGGTAAATAATGTAAAAAAAAACAAACTCACGAATGCTACTTATCTGGTATTTGCATGACCTGATCAGAATTGTTTCATCCATTACTGTTTCTCTATTCTGATGAGAACTTTGCCTAATGTGAGCTATTTAAAAACTGCTAGTTTGATTCAAAGCAGATGTACATTATTTTAACAAAAAAAAAAAATACCGACTACAGTTGTTGATCCTTGACAGTTGTAAGTTGTCTTTGCTTACTGCTAATACAAGTTTTTCTATAATCTCAATTTTCAAAGATGAGCCCTTCATATCAATAAAACTTGAAACTCCAAATTGGGATTCAATTTTGGAAGCCATCTTACATGTTTGTACTAGTTATATGTAAGATATTTTAATTAACAAATCCTATCCACAAAAAAGATATTTAAGTCTTGCATTGGTAGTCGAGAGGTCAGCATGACTGCCTGGCACTTGCAGGCAGTTGCCCGGGTTGCAGGTTAGCATCCCGGCCGATGCTATGACACTTTAAAAAAAAATAAAAATAAAAAAAAGATATTTAAACATATATATTCAAAAAGAAACATTCAAGCAAAAAGATATTTTAATTCATAAATGATTGTTAACTGTTTCAGTATCCATTTTTTCTTCAGAAATTTCTGACACATCAATTAAAATCTGCCTAAACATATAACCACAATGCTTTTTAAGTATTTCAAATACCATGTATAGTTGAGTGGCAGTTTCTCTTGGTCTCCCAACCAGGGTTCCCATCTGTCATTTCTGGAATTCAAACTTTCTATAACTCTTGGGTAATTAACTCTTCAATAGATCAATCACAGATAAATTTCATTTATGTAAAAGATGCGTGAAATGACCATGAGTTGACCTGAGTCTGCTGAAGAGCTCCATAATGTGGATGAATATGAATTATGAAACATATGATTAATTACTGCCAAATTGATGCCTTCAATATAGAACTGAAAGATTTAATAAAACCACTGGTGAATCTATCCTCTGGTTGGAATATCTAAAAGTTCCTTTATAATATTCTGTTAATAGTTAGGCTTTCAAAATAACCCATATGGTACGTAATTAAACCATTTGATGACTACTACTACTGTTATTCTACTACTACTGTCTGGTGTTATGCTCAGGCCATAGATGGGCTACAGAAGTGGTGAATAGTGGAATGGGCTTTAAATATGAAGGCCAACTGAGAATATCAAATAAACAGTGCCTGACCAAGAGCTTCTGCTGCCTTGTATGATCAGATGTTAGATCATCAAAGGCTAGGGACAGTTTTCAGTACGTTTTTTTCTGTCTCTCTCTTTTTCTTTTTTAGTCACTTAAATTATTGCAGGGCCTAGTTGTCACGAGCCTCTCATACCATCAGACATCCTTATAATTTTTGTGACAATAGAATTTTAATTCAAAAACATTTCCATATCTTTAATGATATGCACAGCAAATTCCTTTTTTTTTTTTAGCTCAAGCCCTCAAAAATTAAGCAAGCAATAATGGGAGGCATAATAAACTGGCAGTCGAACTTGGCTTGCAGCTGGAATTAAATGAGACACAAGAATTGGTGGGGAAGATATATGTTTAGGTAGCTCTATTTAGGGATCATCCTGCCTACTATGGAAGTGAAAGGGCCTAGAAAATATGGTCCAAAAATGGCTTGTCTTGCTCAGTTTCCCTAGGTTGTCATGCCTAGCTGATTACTCATTTTAGCAGTAGAAATAATAAGAATAATGTCAGTAATGGCAGTGTAGTTAAGTGGTAATACTAAAGATAGGTATCACAATTTTTTTTTCCAAATACAGATACATGAAATTTGAGAATTTTACTTGTTACAAACTCTTTGAGACCAGAATGAAGGACTGCACTTGTGGCTAAACAACTATCAAGATGTGCAATCGATATGTCTGCTCAGAGAAAAACTCATCTCCCAGACAAAGGAAGTGTATTAAAAGACAGATGGATATAAGTTTTTTGGAAAGGCAGGTTAGTTGGTGAAAGAAGAAAGTGTCATGTTGGACTTTAAATCTTAGTATTTTTTATTATTGGAATTCCTCACTGCATCAATGAAAGGTTAGTCATCTTAAAACTTACTTTGCATAATGGAATTAGAGCTTATTTTATCAATGACTATGTTCCAACTTTGGATTTAAAAGAATTCAGAGAAGGGAAGCTTTTATTCCTTGTTGAATATCATTATCACAGCAATACTATTAAAAGATTGGATTTTTCTTCTTGATGATTTTAATACACATGTTGGTGCAAATAGTGGACTACAGTCAAAAGTTACTGAAAATAATTGTATTGTCAATTCAAATGGTTTGTTATCATTAAATGTATGCACAACATATGGATTGACTATTACAAACATTCTACTGAGGCAGAAAAACCACAACAAATAATGGATGCATCCATGCTCAATCAATCACATTTAATAGATTATATTAGTGTTATAAGTCCAGAATACAAATGAGGCTTACATTATAAGAGCATTCACAAGCTGAGATTGTTGGACAGATCAGGTTGGTACACACCAAGATAAAATGATGCAATAAAAAATAAATATTACAATAATATTCTCAAGAAATTGTGGTTCATTTTCTAGAAGAATCTACTATAAATACCAAATTCCAACAGCTATTAAATACTAAAATTGCACTTTGTATCTTCAGAACTGTCATATTACTGAAGCATGGAATTCTCTTAAGGAATATGTTATTAAATACAAATAAATCTATTCTTTTCACTAAGAAGAAGAATCATGACTAGTTCTCTGATAATGATCACATTATTAGTGATTTAATTAAATATAAACATGTGGCATTTTTCTACTTGGCAAAATAATAAACATAAAGATCTGAAGGCAGAAATTCAAGGGCTGACAAGACAAAAAAATGATAAAACTGTAAATAAGATAAAACATTTACTGATCATGTTCATTTTAGATCCTCTTTTTATGCATAAAAAGCATCGTTGCACATGAGAAATAGTATTACAATTCTACTAAATTCGGCAATGGGCTTTTCTTATATGATGACAATATTTTGACTAAATGAAAAAAATGTCTTTTAATGATATATCCATTTTACCTATTCATTTAGATTTGGACAAAGATATCCAGATTAATGAAGTCAAGTCAACTTTTTATAATCTTGAAAATAGAAAAGCTTCAGATCCTGATGAAATACCTGGAGAACTTTTAAAATATGGTAATTAAACCTTAGTTTCAAAAATACTGGATTTTTATAGGAATGTGTACATCCATAAATTGTGCCATCGATTTTAAGGATGCCTTAATTGTTCCAATTTTTAAAAGCAAAGGGAATAGACAAAATTGCAGTAATTACCATGGAATATTACAATTATCCACTACAGCAAAAGTACTTTCAAGAATTTTTTGAATAGATTGCCTCCAGTTATAGACGAATGTGTGAATCAAGAAGCATTATAGATATGATTTTTGTTGTTGCCAGGAAAATGCAAGAAAAGAATCAAAACAAAGGAATTATTTATTGCATTTATTGATTTGGTCAAAGCATTTGATTCAATTAATATAATCTATGATACTGTTTGAAATTTATTTTGTCCATCAAAATTTATTTATATTATATAGCTTCTACATAATGGAATGAGAGAAAATGTTATTAGTGCAGGTGGAATATCTGATGTATTTGAAATGAAAATTGGTATTAAACAACGATGTGTATTTGCTCGGAACTTTGTATTCTATTTTTATGATAATGATCTTTGAGAGTGTTTATAGGTGAGATCAAGATACGATACTGGTTTGATGGTGGATTTTTTTAATTTAAATAAATTAAAAGCAAAAACAAGAACTTTATCTTTTTGGAATCTGGATTTACATATGCTGATGATTGTGCTATTTTTGCCAATTCAAAAGATGATCTACAGAATGTTCTTAATGTTTTAAATGCAAATTATAAAGATCTCAATTTATTAATTAATGTCAGTTCTTTATCAGTGACAGAAGAAAAATCTTCAGCAACTTTCAGTTTGGAAGGTTCTCAACTTGAGAATGAAAAACCAGATTCATATCTTGATAGTTTGATAAATAGAAATGAGGACTTAGATGTTGAGATCCAACACAGATTGTGCTGCCCTGCATTTGAGAAGTGGGAAAAAAAACAAATTTCATTATAGGAAAATAACTATTGCAACTAAGTTAGCTGTATGTAAAACTGTTATTTTACTTAATTTATTATATGGTTGTGAAACTTGGACACTGTATTGGTGGAATATAAAGACAATAGAAAAGTTTCATTTAAGGATGCTCTGTAAAATTTTCAATCTACAAAAACCAATCAATTTGTTCTTCAGCTTGCAGGATGTAATACAATTGAATCTACTATTATAAAATCGCATCTTTGTTGGATTTAGCATGTAAAAGAATGAACAATGGAAAATTTCTTAAAAGAGTGTAGCTCCATCTATGTTATAAGGATTATCTCAAAGACATTCTAAAGAAGTGCAATGTCAATTGTTTTCATTGGGAAGATATGGTAGAAGAATACACTTTAGACATGGTGTTGAAGTATTTCAGAAAGAAAAAATTTCTGCTGAAGAAAACAAATAAATAGAAAATTGAATCAGTATGTTCTATAGCTGGACATATTTGTGTTTTTACAGATTGGTTTGAATGGTCCTGCAAACTCATTTTTAAAGTAGTTTTTATTTTTCTCTCTCCTTTTTTTTGGTTGGGAGAGGGAGGGTCATACTCATTTTTGAGTGGCTGTTTATCATTACTACTACAACTACTATTTCACTATTACTATTACTATTATAATGATGATTAATGTTCCAAATAGATTTATTAAGACAGCAATATATTTTTCTTTTCCTATAGAGTGATGGTGACTGTGTTAAACAATCAAAAGTTTTCAAGCATATGAGTAAAACAAAATAGATTTGTTTTATGCCATTACTGAAAATTATAACATTTGGTGTTTATAAGTTGCATCTGAAAAGTTGTCTTAAGGTCCTTAATTTTAATAAACATCCATTAATAATCTCTTGCAGAACAAAGGATCCTGACACTTTGCCTCAAGGGTATGTCGAGAACTTTCTCTTTCGCACTGTAAAGTACAGACATCACCTTCAAAGCATGATAATCTTTAGGTATGAATGTAAGTGCTTCTGTACATAATCAGCAAAGAATCATTCTTTAACATAAAATTAATAAACTTCTTGTATGATAAATCCTTTAATTTTAAAAATTAAATATATTGAATAATCGTAATAAAAAAAATAATTGAATGATTTAATTGCTCAGGAGTTCATAAGAAATTCAAGCACTTGAAATGCCAGAAATAGAATCAATCCAAGGGCATACGCCAAATCTGGCCCTCTATTATTGCCCACAATCTTACATTCTGATTTACTCATTTGCACTATTAAATTAATCAATTTAAAAGATATAAATTCTTCAAAATATCATGTGTAAACTATATAATTTTTGATTCACTGAAGGAAAAATTGAGCAAACTTTATAAGACCTATGTTTTGGACTCAACTACTCTTGTCAACTGTGATACAAAAGGACCAATACCATATTGTACATAGTAACTTCATTCTATTTAAATGCCATTAATCGAATTCAAAGTTCCAATCTTCAATTTAGCAATCATATTTAATAATGCCTATTTTTATATAACCATAAAAATCAGACATTTAAACAATCCCAATATAGATAACAATAAACAATTTCAAACTGTTGTCAAGGCAACCTCCTTTTAACAATAGAGGTGGAATCCCAACTTTATTTATGATCCCCATATATTTATATAGGTGCTAAAGATTGCAACTTGACTACAGAGATTGAAATTATTGACACAATAAAACTATGTAAACAGGTAAAAATAACCTGTTCTGAATGCAAACTAATAAATAGACAATTATAACATTACAAATTGTAATTGTAATTTTAAATTGTTAAATTGTTGATTGTTATCTATACTGGGATTGTCTAGGTGTTGACTGGTTTTTAATGGTTACTTATAAACTCATTTAGTCTTGAGGACTATTACAATTATTATTTCTATATAAGTACAAATTTCTTCAAAAAAAAAAGTAAGCATGACAAAATAGATATCTAAATATTAAACACTTTTATTTAGCTTATAAATTCAATCTGTCTGTTTTGTTATTATTATTATAGTCAAATCTTATAATCAATTTTGGAATTTCCTCAAATTGTGTAAACACTGGGTATGGAGAACATTGTATAGGCATAACAGTATTTGCAATTCAAGTTTCAAATTAATTTAATATTGGTTCAATAAGTTTTCAGTGATGTACAAGAGGTATATTTTTAAAATGTACACTTTCATTGAGTTTCATGATTAATTTATTTTAAAATGTTTACATTTAATTAAAATAGAAAGAAAAATGAAAGATGAAATCTTAATTTTTTTTTGATAGTTTAACTAAAACTTGCTTTTTTAAAATGCTGCTTATATGTTATATCTCATCTTGTCTTCAAATAATGGACTAGTTCAGATTCCATCTTATCTTAATAGGATTGAGCATTTACTACTATGGGTCAATGTCTATATAAATAGATAATATGTATCCAATGACAAAAATGGGACCAATAGATGATAATGCTCACTGAATCCAAATAGTCTCATGATGAATGGCTATCTGGCCATAAATAACCAATCATTTGTAGATAAGATCAGACAACAACTGCCAAAGCTGAAAGGCAATATAGACATCCACTATATGGCTGAGCTGTGAGGCAAGTTCATGTTAGAACTGGAAGTTAACCAGACATGAGGCAAGCTATTACAGAACAGCTGGAAGTGTGACCATATCTACTTATTAGACAAGCTATCATTGTATGGCTGGAAATTGTATGTAAACTTATAAATACACCTGAAATCCCATAGTTGCACAACAACTAGATGCTATACCTCACTAACAGTATCAGGTAAAGGTATAATAATTTTATTTAGCGTAAATGGCATCTTACATTTGTTCATGTAAATAAATATTAATCGTATTTCTACTAGTTTGCATTTATTATAAGCACACAGAAAACCCAACAATATAAAAATCTTCTAAATGACTTTTAACTTGTGAATTTCATGAATTTTATTTTAAACATTGGAAATATAGCTATATTGTTTAGATCAATAGTTCTCAAACTTTTATCGGCGCAGACCCCTTTATCAAAAACTTTTAAAACCCGTCGACATCCTAGTCATTTACTTTACTTACGCTAATAAATTTACAAAACAGTACTCGATATTAAATATTTCATTACTTTTCATTTTCATCACTTTTAATTAATAGTTAAAAAAAGACAAAAAGATTACGGAATATGGCATTATCTTGTGCAACATTTAATAATGAAATCAGCATTAATGAAAATTGAAGAAAAAAATTCCAGCAAAGCTTTTTTTAATTTTTGACATTATTCAAAATAAGTACAAATATTAAAGGCACTTTATTTAACATAAAAGTGAAGTGAAAAAAATCAACATATTCAGAGGGAATTAAACAACAAAATTATAACAACGAAAGATTTTAATCAGAATTATAAAAATAAGAATACGAAATAAATTAGCTTGGAAAATTGAATTTAATGAGATGGGTGCACTTGGTGATCTGTCAACAATTTATGTCCAGTTTTAAATTGGTGAATTTCATTCTCAAATCTTTTCGTTCAGTGATATGCAATCGATGTCTGTTCTGAAGCAGGTTTAAAACTACACTGAAGCCTCTCTCTACCAGATATGATAATGGAAATGCCAGCAAATACTTTTGTACAGCAGTCCATAGAGCGGGGGTACAGAAGTGAAATATCTTGTTGCAGCCAAAACTTTTAACAAACCTGATTAAATTGTACCTTGAGATCCTCATTTGTGCCTCATGGTTATCAGCTCATCTTGCAAAATCGTATTTGGTTTTGCACTAGTACAGTATGGGTTTATTATCCAGTCCAGTATTTCCAATGATAGAATATCTTCAAACCTAATTTTGAAATCTAAGTGAAGGGCCTTCAAGTGGTTGACATACAGCAAGATGTTTTTTTCTTGAATTGTACTTATCTTAAATAAGTTGGAGAACTGGGAAAGCTCAGATCTTGCAATACTTTACTTAAAAAAACATTAATCTGGCAACAAAAGCTGATATGACCAATTTTGTTTTGGTGAGATTCAAATTGTCTACATGTAGTTGTAAATTAACATCATTAAATTTGCCAAATAAGTCAGTTAAATAAGCAGTATCTTTTTACTCTAAAGTAAATTTCTTTCAAACTGGAATCCTCATCTTCCAAAAACTCTAAAACAGATTGAAAAAGGGCAAAAAATCTGGCCAACCATAAACCTTCTGAAATCTAGCAGACTTAAGTACAGAGAACCAATCAATAGAAATCTTCATCATTTTCCTTGCATAATCGAGCTAACAGTCTAGTGTTCAAAATGTTATCTAGAATTTTGTTCACAGCTGTTATAACAAACTGAAGTAATTGATGCAATATGTCACTAAGATTTTTAGCTACTAAATGTTGCCTATGGATGATTATGCAGTGAAGGGAAAAAAACTTTTTTTTTTTTGCAAATGATTACACAAACAGTTTTCTATATTGTGACTCATTTCGTCAATACATTTTTGAACTGTGTTATTGTTCAAAGGAATCCTTTTTATAACATCTTATGCCGGTTTGTGGAATACAGTGTACAATACTGCCATGATAATGGTAGAATCTGTTTCTCTCCTATGGTGGGCAGCTCATCAGACTTTGGGATGAGTAGGGATATATTGTACAATTCCCTTAATCCATCATCATTTTGCTTTGATGATTAAACAAATATATTATCTATCATAGTTCTCTTCAGAATTTTATCTTTAAGTAATTGAAAGTATGAGAAATCTTTTTCTTTTTTGTCAGGATGAATTCTGTTCCAGTTATCTATAGTCTTGATGGTTTCATAGCATCATTGCTAAAGACTTTTTCACATATGAGGCAGATTGGTAAATGTATGTTGATAATGATAGGACAAATCCTAGCTTCAAATAGCCCAAGCTGAACTGTCTGCATTTCTTTTTTGGTTTAGTCACATTATTATCATAAGAAATAAAAACTTTTATTAACAAACAATTTTAACAGTCTCTGTAATAAAAAAAACAATAAAGTATGTACTTACTTGAAACAAAATTTTTTTGTTCAAACTCTAATAAATAAACTATGTCCTCTGATTTTCTTTTTCGTAATACTGCTCCTCAATAAATAATTATATTCAAAGTTCAATTCACAAATAAGTATGTCATATAAATGAACCAATTTATAGCATTTTATGAAAGCATGACCATACAAGACTGATATATTCTGCTAATATTGAATATCATCTCATCCCACTGCAAGCAAGGTAGATATGCAACAAATTTTCATATCCGCACTTGCTTTGATAAATTTGATAAGACAATGCACAGACATGTTTGTGCTACATGTAAATATGACTCCTTTAGTAACACATGTTACCTTTTTGTTCATAAGTTTGGTATGTAATGTGTTTTTATGAAAAAAGTGTTGTTGTTTTTTTTAATTATTTTCTTAATTAGGTACCTATTGGAATCATAGATATTTTGAAGTAATGAACAAATAGCAGTTGTAAGGGGGTCTATTTTTGCTTGTTGCTGACCCCCAAATTTTTTTATTAAAACTATCAACTGCTAGAAAGTTATAACTATCACTTTGGGAACTCTTAGTTTAGATTTTCTGCTTTTAAATTTGAATATGAATAGTTATAAAAGTTCATTGCAAAAGTAGCTGAATATTAAAAATTAAATTATATAAAAATATTTTATAAAAAAAAATGCTTTAATGAGTGATGCACTAAAATAAAAAAAATATTTTTGTCTTTTAACCACAATTTTGGTTGTTATATGTAACTTTGAATAAAAATGGGTGGAGTCCATAAATTATTTAATTCAATCACTTAAAATTAGTGACTGAATTAATTAATTTATGGATACTCCACTCAAATATTTCAAGTTAAATATAATAACCAAAATTGTGGTTGAAATATATATATATCTTTTATAATTAAATAAAAGTGTTTTTATAAAATATATCAAAGTAGTGGCTTAAAAGTGATATAATAAACTGAAGCAAATTGTTACGCTTTTATTTACAACTGTCAAACTCACTCCACTCACAACTTTGACACCATTCACTTCAGATAAATACAATAATGATTAAACTGAAGCATTATAAACTCTTCAATGAAACACCTGCAAATTATATAACATTCTATCAATTGCTAAATTAAATAAAATACTTGGATCACTCTCTACAAGACATTTATTTAGGGTGAAGCCATGAATCCAAAACTATAGGACCTACAGGAATTAATTGACTTTTCATTCATGTAACAATGAATAAAATACTTTATATTTCTTATTGCAGTGCCAAATCCATATTTATACTATATGTGCTGATTATTTTTTACAATGCTTTTTTACAACCCACTATTGATAGTTTCGATTGCTCCAGCAATCTTCAGAACTTCTACTTAGATTTGGAAATATAAGTAAAAGTTCTGAAGAAGATTGCTGGGCAATTGAAATTGTCAATAGGGGCTTGTAAAAAAGCATTGCAAAACGTAATAAAGAACACAGATGATATTAATAAAATACATTATTATATAATTTGTAGAAAGGTTTAAAAATCTTTAATTTATTATGTTATTTACACTGATATTCATTTAGTTATTCCATCTTTAAATATCTGCTCCATAATTCAAAGTTCTTGGTGAAAACATGAGTTCATATGCCTCTGCCTTGTTTGTGTATAAATCTTTATGAAGTAGATGTTATTAAATAAGCCTGCTAAATTAAACACTGAAACTTTAATGACAAATGAATTATATTAATAGTATTTAAATTACTATGCCTAGTGTTAAAATATTTTTTTCATGGCAGTTGAAAATAGAGATTCAGTCTGAGAATCCTGCAGAGATTAGCTGATTTTTTCATCGGACAATAAAATATAATTTGTAAATGATATTTTGATGAGTTTATACTGCTTCATTTTTTTATATTATTTACAGTACAATTAATATTACTACTACATTAAATTATTTAAATTACAAGCTAAACAAACTTATTTATAGTTTTAGAAAGGAGTAGCTGTTTATATAAATTTAATTTTTTCTTCCGAAATGATAAATTAAATATATTGGCTAAATTATTCCTTCTTTTCTGAAAATCTTTATTTTTACGGATCCTGTTAAAAATTGTCGTATTTCATTGTTTGGTCTGTATTCAACTTTCTCCATTTAAGTTTCATAATCTTTATACTCATATCAATAAAGTAAATTTCAGTAATCTAATTTTTTTTTTTTTTTAAGTTCATCTTTGCTGTTTTTCAACATATTTCATTCCACACAACTATATATTACTTTGTAATTTTTACTTTGTTTTTTTAATTAAAAGTTTGTGTTTTACAACCATACGTATAAAGATAAAAACCATTAATGAATATTTTTTTAAAAAAAATACATAAAAGCATAATTTTATTTAATTAGATAATGCCTGCTATTTTTTTAACTCCCTAATTTTCTAACATATTTTTTTCCATATGCCTATATTTTATTATATAATCTTTATTTTGTTTTTGAATTAAAAGTCTACATTTTACAATCATAAGTTAAGACACGGGTATTAATAAGACTGTGTGTTTCAGTTATTATCATAAGTTAAGAAGATACAAAAAAAAAAAACATTAACGAAACGTTTTTCTTTTAAAACACAAAATCTTAGTTCCTTTAATTAGAAAATATCTGTCAAATGCATTCCACTCTATTTTATAAAAACATAAAATCTTTTAAAATAAATAAATAAAAGTAATTATAAACAAGGGGATAACGATGTAGAAAGGCATCTAATTAAATATGGATTGAAAGTATCAAGATAATATTAATTCAAAATAATTACACATGGAAATTTAAAAATATGCAAATTTTGTAAAGTTTTGCATAATAAAAAAACAATAAATTTTAACATTTAAAAATATTAATCTTTAAAACAGGTGTGAGGAAGCGGTTGCTAAAAATAGTTCATCCTCAGAACACTGATTTAAAAACTGATTAAGAATTTTCAGCAGATACTTCATTATAAATGCAAGAAGAAAAGCATCGAATAAAATGCTGTTATGTCAGAACTATATCTCAATTATATCTTTATATTGTATATATAATAAATAATTTGATTTTTTAAAAAACATAGGTTTAAGAGTCTTCTATAGTCAAGCACCAAAAACACTCTATCATCAGCAATATATACATATGTTCTCAATCTGAATGTATCTTGAGGTATTTAGGTATAAGGGTGCGGCAATCAGCAATATCATTTCATCAACAAGGGTCATGGTTTGACATGGCTTGTCACTATGGGTGATTTATTTTGCAAGTTATGTAAGAAAGGCATAAAAAATATTAGGCATCTGTTAATTGAATGTAAATGCCTGCAAGCAGAAAGGGTACAAATAATGAAGTTGTGGGAGAATAAATATAAAAATAGTGATTATACAGAAAGTGGGTTCTTAGTTTTTATGCTGGGTTTGAGAAAAGAGAAAGGGAATTTAGATATAAAGGCCATGGTATTGACAAAGATTATGTTGTGGAAATGGGATGGAGCAGGATAGAGAAGAATATGGGAAAAACTTAGGGTGAGGAATGGAAAACGGAGGTAAAGTGGCTAACAGGTCCCGACTCTGAAAAAGAAAAAGCCACAGTGCATAATATCACACTTTCATTAACAATTTGTTCCAGCATCTCCTATTTACAAATTCATCATAAATTTTGACAACTTCCACATTTCTCCATTCTTTTTTATTTCATAAATAATTTTATATAAATAAAGATACAATAAAAGACAACTAACCCCCAGGATGCATTTCATGCTGAACCAGCACTCATCAGTTGAGCTAAGTCATCATCTCTCAAATATATCTTTATTACATGAAGAGTGTTTATGTAGAACAAATTGTCTCGTTATTTTCAAGCGTCAATTTACTCCACTTCCAACTTTTATGTTATCAACATTTTGATAAACACATAATGATTATTACTAATCATTTATTAAACTAGAGATTTTCTGTAGCACAGATATAAACTTTAATCCAAGTTAAAGATTAATATATCTGATTTTCAGCACATACGGCTACATTTCTCTATCTCCCATGCATAATATCTTTTTTATAGATTAGACAACTTCTACATTTCTCCATTCTTTTTAATTTCATAAATAATTTCATATAAATAAAGATTCAATAAAAGACAAATAACTCTCAAGATGCATTTCATGCTGAACCAGCACTCATCAGTTGGCCCAGGTCACCAGCTCTCATATATATCTTTATTACATGAAGAGTATTTATGTAGAGCAAATTGTCTCATTTTTATTTTCTACTCCACTCCCAACTTTTACGTTTTGATAAACAAGTAATGATTATTACTAATTTCAAATAAAGGGAATATTTAAAACTTGATTTAAATAATTATCCTAATTATTTCTCAATAAATACTGGAGCCATCTAGTGAGAGCTAGGGATCTGGTGACCTATACCAAACCCACTCTTAGCTATATATAAAAAGTAAAAATAAAACCTTTTCAGCTGTGGACATAAAACATTTCTCTAAGACTACAGTTTAATAATTTTACTATTGGTCATATAATAAATAATTTAAAATATGGGGATGACTAAACTTGCTTGTAAGCTGAAAGTCACCACTTTAATTTTAATTGGACAGCTGTGTTAACATTATTAATCATTTATTTTTAAATTCTATGGAATACTGCTAACTATCATTATCATTAATGTTAAATACAAAATTAAAAATTGAATTTTTTTACTGATTCTTGGCTAAAATTGTTTGCAAATGCTGCCATATGAAAAATTTCTATTAGATTGAAAATTGGAAAATGAGTGAAAATTGAGTTGCAAGATTTTACCTCAACAGAAAGCCTAAAAAACAGAGTAAGTTAAATAAATCCTTTCTTTAAAAAAGAAGATCACATTTAGATAATGGCATAGCAACAAAAATTGACCCATAAGGCAAAGTTCTCAAGTGCACCCCTCCTCTAAACTTCAAAATACTAAATTTTTAGGTTTTATTTATTTATAAAAAATTGTTTATTCTTTATTAAGCAAAATAAATAAGTAAATGCATCTAGTTTTAAAAATCCTTTCTCAACTTTGTTAAATCATTAGTAGCTTTTCTAACACATCATGTATAGACTGAATATAAATAGCAAAATTATTTATTTATTTATTTAACATATGGATTTTTTTTTTTATAGCTTAAATATTAACAAAATATCAAAAATAAACCTGTGTAGATTCACTGGTGGATTTTATGAAGTCCAATTCTATCACTGAAGCCATAGATTTGGCAGTCACTATATTGTTCGTGGTTTGTGTTTATCTACATTTCAATATATCAAGAACTGGTAAGTGAAATGTACACTAATAGGTAAAACCTATAGTCTCCTCTGATAACCAAACTTCACAGTGATGAGTTTTTGGTTCAACTGATTGTTTACAATCAGAACCAAGTTATTTTTTTCCAAAATTACAGAGAGCAGTATTTCCAATTATAAGCTCCCAAATCCAAGACTCATCACTGATGAAAACTGCAAGCTATAAACTACTCTGGGCATGGTGGATGAGCATTATTGATTACTAGAACTTCTAATAGGTGATATATTGTATGGGGAAATTTTTCTATATTTATTATTACTGACAAAATATTACAAATGAATTTCTGTAGATTCACTAGAGGTTTTTATTAAATCCAATTCTATCATTGAAGCCATATATTTGAAGTAAGTCACTAACTATATTGTTCAAGTTTGTGTTAACCTACATTTCCATAAATTAATTACTGATCAATGAAATATTAGTAAGTGAAACCTGTAATCCCCATATGGTAATCAGACTTCATATTGATGAATTCCTTATTAAAGACTGCTACACAATTATATATACATTTTAACCAGTTATTGACCGATTACACAGAAGCTAAACTTTTCATACAGTAGTGCCACTTAATATAAAAGAGTAATCAATGGATGCAAAAAGGTTTGTGCAAAAAAATCCCTATCTAGTGCCTATTCATACAATATCCCCATATTAGTTTGATATTGAATGAGTATGCATTAGATATGGATTTTATGCACAAACTTTCTTGCATTCATTGATTACTCTGGCTTGCACTGAATGGAGCTACTGTATGGAGAGTTTAGTCTCTGTGTAAACAGTTTGTGTAAGCATAAAGAATGGTGATCATGTGATGTTTAGTGATATTGATTGATTACAATCAAGCCATGTTATTTTTTTTTTAAAAACTGCAGAGGACAGCATTCCCAAAATCAAAAGACCTTCCACAAACTGAATATTAAAATAATCAGCTATTTATAAATTTATTATTTAAATCATCAAAAGCAATCCTAGCCATAAGATAATGATGACTATGGTTATTAAAAATCCCATGGCAACAAAATATAATGGTTGTGAAATGGATTCTAACATATATGACTATACAAGTGAATTGGCTTGAACTGAAAACATTATTGTGTTTTCATTTTGGGATAATAACTTCAGAGCTAATCAAAAAGGCAAAAAGTCAATTGCTGGAGGATTGTATAAAATCCAAAGATCCAGGTGCACTGCTCCTGAATCTAAGGTTCATCTCTGATAAAGGTCATCTACTCTAGGAATAGTGGATAGCTAGGTTTGAAGACTTGTAGGTGTTTGAAAATTTCAGATTTTCCACTCAATAGATAACTTTTAGACAAATGCTGGCTTTGGGTTGGTATTTTTAGATCTAGTGTCTGAAGCTACCCCAGAGCCTCTCTGAGGAGTGCCAAAGCACAAAACCATGGTCAGAGGTTTAGTGTAGTTTCCTGACAGAGATATTTTAAATGCTTTCTCTGGTTAAGCATTTATCACAAAGCTTGTTGAGCACTTGGCAATGCTCAATGTTTATATCTTACAAGCTTAAGAGAATGGGATTATGTGATCTATGATCTATTTTTTTATTTGATTATTTATAATTTCTGCCTTGCTAAGACTACTAATATATGGTTTGACTGAAGATCTTTCGGCCCCATATAGCTACTTGAGTTGGATAGCTGTGTTTGAAGACATGTAGGTGTCTGAAAATTTCAGATATTCCACTCAATAGATAACTTTTAGATAAATGCTGGCCTTGGGTTAATATTTTTAAATCTAGTGTCTGAAACTATGCCAGTGCCTCTCTGAGGAGTGCTCAGAGGTTTAGGAGGGAAGGGGTTCTGACAGAGATATTTTAAATGCTTTCTCTGGCTGAGCATTTATCACAAAGCTTGTTGAGCAATTGGCAATGCTCATTGTTTATACCTTCTAGCATCTATTGACTGTATTGCTATAACTTCCGCTAGGTGATAATATTGTATGGAGACATTTTATTACGTTTATTATTTAATATCTAGCATGCGGGCTATATATATACTTGTATAAACAATGTAATATATAGGGTATTTTGAGCTCAGACTTTCACATAACCTCAACTCTCCACACTATCTTATACAATTGATACACTTGATCACAAATATGTCTAAAAGATAAATAATCACCAATATATGTATTTTGTACTAAACCAGCATTCATCCGTTGGTCCAGATTATCATCTCTACACATATATACAACAAGTGCTCAGATTTATATTAAGATAGCCAATCTTCATACTTTAATGGACAGGCTTCAATCCACTCCACCCTCCAACTCTTCACTGCCCATCCTATTGGAAAATCTGATGACGATGAAGACATTCTCATCACGCCCAGGTTAACCATGTCACTCTGACCCCTCATGTACAGGACATAATCCATTTAAGTACATATATGAGGGCTGGGCAGACATTCAAGCTACTATTTAATACCTAACAGACATTTATTATTGGTGTTGTTGTTTATATAAGTCATTATAACAGAATAATAATCATAGTTGAAAAAAAGCAGTAAAAACATTCTAAAATAAATAGTAAGAGGTGATTTCATCAGCAACAACATACTGCTTTCAAAAAATGGATTATTTAAATAAATCAGAATAAATGAATATATTTAAATAATGAAGTGCTGTGATCATTAAATAAATTTAGATTGTTATGAAAACAACATATCCCTATAAAAACCATGCTCGCATGAATAAAATTAAAGTTTAAGTTAGAGAAAAGTCTATCTTTTCTGCTAAATCTACATAACATTTAAATAATAGTATGATGATCTAAAAAAGAGAGAAATAGTTTGATTTATTTAACATTTCTTATGCAATTAAAAAAAAATCATATTTATACCGTTCTCCTTATCAGTCCAATAGTAATTATACCATTGCATTTAGATTATTTCACATATCATGTTTATCATTAATTAACATTTAAAACATGTGAAATACTACAGAATTTACTTTTAATTTGATTAGTAAATCTATTTTGTGTAACTTCAAACAAATTTTCATTCATTCCACAAAGTGAAGAAAATATGGGGATTTTTTTCTTGCATTCCCACAGTAATTTGGTATCAAATCTATGAGAAATTAGTTGCTAAAGTCAAACAAGGAAGCCCTTACAAGTAAAAAATTAAACTAGATTTTTTTAAAAGTAATTCACTGCAAGTCAAAAGCCATTTTAGCAACCACTTTTCCCATAAAGGAACTCTGAACAGTAAAGAATATTGTGATATTCACTAAACTTGCCAATTTCCAGTTGCTAAGATTTAAGCAGTTTTCCATTCTTATTTCTACTTCTATTTAAGAATAGTTAAACTCATAAAAGTATATCTTTATCTGGGTTGACTAAAGATTAGTTACCTTTACCTAGGTTGGCTTTGGATTGCCTACCTTTATTTGGATTGACTATGGGCTAGCTATCTGTTAGAAAAATCCCAAGTCTAGAGAAAAAAATTTCAACTTTAAACAGCCCAGATTTATAAACTGGAGACATGGTTAGGTGGATGTATTCATGCTGAGTCATGAGTTTCATGATTGAAACCTATATATATATATATAAAGGTTCTGAATCTCAGATATAAAGAAGAGTTTTAAAAAAATTAATATGTACATTTACTTTTTTAATAATTTACTTGTTATTCTTTTTCTTTTTTTAAAACTTATTAAGTAATATGTAAATTGGATAGCTTTAGTTGTTTGCCTTTAAATGCTGATTTGAATTTATTAAAAAGAAATTAATAAAATTATAAATAGTGTTCATTTAGAATAATAATTATAATATTATCTTGGTATCAGAAATGTAAATATTTATTTAAAACAATACAGAAAAATAATAAATGCCTTCTGACAATCAAATTATTTATTCAACATTTTATAGTTGAGTAAATAGTTTTTACTTTTGCCTTGGACATTTATTTATTTATTCATTTATAAATAAATACATCACTTTGTTCTAATTAGCACATTGATTATGTAAGTAATATTTACTAAGGCAATAAACCTAAAGCATGTGCGGTTGAAAATGCGAAGGTAGGGACCTCTACAGGTCTTAACCCTCCTTTTCTTCCAATGCATAAGCTTGTGGTTAAGACCTGTAGAGGTCCCTACCTTCGCATTTTCAACTGCACATGCTTTAGGTTTATTGCCTTAATAAATATCACTTTTTTCTGTATATGACTGTTTTAAAATGTCTTTGCTGCCTAGAACTTAATTTATTTTGGTTATTGTAATTGTAAATATAATAAAAATTATCAAATATAAACTTTATTACAAAAGAGTCTATAAGTAGTTTGAGCACTGGAAATGATACTGGGCAGTGGTCCATTAACTTGGAATTTCAGAATCTGCCAATCTACCACAGCACCAAACCAAATCAAGGACTGTTCACTGTGCATATTAAAATTTAAAAATCATTCATTTATTATTTTATACATATTATGCAATATCTATTCAAATTAATCAAATATATATAGACACCTTTAGCTAAATATGAATTAATGTTAATTATACCGATGTAGAATGTCCTTACATTTACTTTAAATTGCAAGGTTGCCTAAATATCAATACTTTTAACTAAAAGATGTGTTGACTATCTAGGATTTGGAGCTATAATATTTTCTAAAAAACATTTTTTTAAGTATACCGATTCAAATATATTGCACTTTAGAGGCTATGGATGAACACCCTTCCCCCATGATTACAGGCAAAACAATTAAAAAAATAAAAAATAAAATAAAATTGTCAAAACAAGGTAAAGACTCTTTCAAATTCCTGGCTCTCTGTAGGCACAAAAAGCAGTCTAGAGCATACTGGGGTCTGCAGTTTATAAGCTAGTCATATACTAAAGATAGTAAAATATAAATAGCTATTGCCGATATATTCTATCATTTAATTTTGAAATGCCCAATTTTTTAAATTTAATACACTTCTTTAATTTAACAAAGTTATATTACTTCAATTTAATCTCACCTCAAGGCCCTGCACAGTTTGGAGAAGTTGGTGCAGCATCTGATGTGGGGATTGAGAGTTCGTAGGCTCAATCCTGATGCTCACAACTCCTGAGCAATGAAGTCATATGCATTTTTTTGTTATTGCAACACATAACCAGTTTAATTCGTTATTTTTAAATAAATAATTTAATCATTAATATATTTATAAATAAATAAAAAAGAGATTAGTATATTATATTTAACTTTTCATGAAATATTTTTTTTCTTGCAATTGTTAACTATTAGATACTGTGTGAAGTTTTTACTTTTACATAAATTAAATATATATTATTTATTCATTTAATATCTCTAAATGTACTAAAACATAGGCAATGGTGAAACTAAGCACACCCAAACTTGCAGATCTTTCATCAGTCTTTTTTCATAATTATCACTTATGTAAATTTGAAGCCTCCCACAAAATTAACATAGAACAATATATAAAAGATGTCACCAGCATCTGATTCGAATCTAACCATATCACAAGAAAGGTAAAACAATTTTACCAAAGTTACATATCAAATCCTCTCAAAAATGACAGACCATGGCTTCTTCTTCCACATACCCATTCCCTTACTAAAAACTTTATTAAAACATTCTCTCCTTCTTTCAAGCTAATTAATAATTCAAAAGACCACCTATCCTCTGATCAGATTCCCATGCCCTCAACCTGAATGCAGTGCTATATATACTATAGTGAATCCCATGTATCTCTGTCCACTCATGTCTCTCAGCACTGTTACTTATACAAAACAGTTCTGACTAAACCAAATATAATTCTATCTTTTTAGACCAACTGTCTTCTGCTTCCATCATATACATAGAATGTCATGACTCTAGGTGTAAAATCAAAGAAGCATGGTGTATAGCTAACAACACCTGTGCTATAAACTGGAAGAAAGCATGTTTCTCTCCAAAAAGTGGACTTCCTAATCCACTTTACATATATTTAAATATTTGTCCCATACATTTTTTATCATGCTCATAATATGAAAAGATAAAACTTCAACGAAAGTGCTCAGCTAATTAAAATTACAATTTGTTCTTAGCTTCATCATTGCTGCATTTTAGCACATTTAGACATATTACTTGTTTAATTGGGAAATCTACATTTTTCTTATTCTTATTTATTCATTTATAAAGTCATATTTAAGTATCCATTTATAATAATTCGAAGAGAATATTATTAATTTATTTTGCAATTAGGGTTGCACAAAGAATTTAGTTTTCTAGATGCCAAACTATGAAATATAATATTAAAAATATAAGCTCTATTCCAGTAAAAACCACATCACATTAAAACTGTACAATTTGTTTTTACATTTACTTTACCTACAATTCCAGATTAATATGGAACCTTTATTCTCTAGCTAATAATGGCTAGATATCTATTTACCAATCAAAACTAGGGATTAATCATAAAAACTCTCGCTGAATTTTGAATACTGTGCATATTAGAATAAATAAGCCATTTATTTGTAAATGAATAAATTATGTTGATAAATAAATAAATTATCTTTATAAATAAAAAAAATAGAATAAATAAGTTGTTTATTTGTAATTAAATAAATTATCTTGATAAATAAATAAATGAAAAAATTATCTTTATAAATAAAAAAGTTTATTTACTCCTTAATAATACTGAAAACAGATAGTTTGCATGAAAGTTCGTAATAAAACTGGCTTGTTGACCCTGCGCAAATTGTCTCAAAACCTAGTGATTTACTTATCTGTAGTTTAAAAAGTATTGATCAAAAAATAAAAAAATTAGTAATTGGTTTTAAAAATTTATTTTTTTAGTTCATGTTGATTGATAAGGTCACAAAATGTTACAGAAAATATTTGATTCTTTTATACTGCTGGAAATTATGGTCTGCATGTTTTGGTGAAGAAATCTGGCAGATTCTAAAGCTCAAAATCGGGATCATGGTTGAGCTCTGTCCCTTTCAGTGTTCAAACTTCTTATTAACTTCTGGTAATAAACCATTCCTTATTATACCTTTCACCAAGAAAGGTAGTTTGATATCTTAATGTATATATATGTAACTTTTAAATATGTGTATCATAGGCATAAATATATATTAAAATGTCTATACTGTAATATATATATATATATATACATTTATGTATTAAAACAAACAGGTCAGTATTCTATTTTTCTATTAATTATTTTTGTTGATGTCTTAATGTGTATATATAATTTTAAATATTTATCTCATAGATATATATTTTAAGATGGTTACTTTAAATACTGTATATACAAACACATGTTTAAAACATATATAACATATAATACATCCCCTGATTTTGGGTATTGAAGAGTGGGTGGACGCACAGTCTTACTGTAAATTTTTTTTTTATGACCAAGCAATTTTACTTATTTTTTAGAAAACAAATAAATTCTTATGAATCTGGATGATAAATGTATTCCTGTAAATAGAGTTTTAAATAAAATAAATTATTAATTCAAAAAGATTCTTGGAACGAATTTATTCCAATAACCTCCTTGACAGACATGTTCAAAAAATATTTAACACCTGATTTAAATACTAAATTAATTTCACCCCTCAAAGAATTTAAATAATTTTCAATTCAAGTAATTATTGAACTATTGTAGCAGAAACATAACATTTTGTTTATATCAAAGTTCCCATTTTGTAATACATTTTAATTTTTATATATTGCCATTATATAGAAGACTTTCCTCTTGTTGTCAGATAATTTATAATGATGATGACGATAATATTTGTAGTATGATATTTTTTCAGCAGAATTATCAAAATGTATTTAGTATCAATTTATGAAGTGAATAATTTTAAAAAAATAATCGTTTTATTCTCTTGATTAGAATATGTAATGTAAAATGATGGGGAAAAATAGAATGAAGTTGAATTGATTATCTCTTGTGGTTATGTTCAATAATAATAAATATATTTATCTTTGATTGAAGTTTAAAGTGTACAATTGGACTAAAAATAATATGATAATTTCTAGTCGGCAAAATAATTAATAATAAACATTAAAGTGTTAATCTGGAGAGGGTAGTTTCATAATCATATGTGCAGAAATTTGGCACTTTCACAATAAATCACAATTTAAAATATTAAATCAAAATTAGCACTTTAGCATTTAAATACTGTTAATTAGCATATTTAAACAAGTATAGTTTATTGCACTTTATTATAAAAAATTGACCTATGTAAATAAAATTAAGGTAGAACAAATCAAAACATGTCAGTATTGTAAGAATACACAAACAATAGCAAACCTAATAAAAAATGACAGACATATGCCCATAAAAAAATTCTCCAGACCAGAGAATTTGGATAA
Organism: Epiperipatus broadwayi; assembly: GCA_028023455.1. Lineage (NCBI taxonomy): Eukaryota > Metazoa > Onychophora > Udeonychophora > Euonychophora > Peripatidae > Epiperipatus > Epiperipatus broadwayi. The sequence goes on along the minus strand of JAQFVV010012661.1, from coordinate 562,322 downwards.
AAAATCCAACCAGGTGAAGTAAAAAAGCAGCAATCGACTCAGAGAAACTTCACATTCTCAAACATATCTGAATTACTGAAGATTAATAGTAGAACAAAATATGGGCTCAGTACTGGTAAAAAGTATGCCCCCCCCCCTTCATTCTCTAAAGATGAAGACTGCAGTTATATTATAACTATACTTTTAATTTTTTTAACAATAACCATAATGACATGTATTAGATTAATCCAGCTTAAACATGGAATCAGTATTCCCAAGTTAATAATAACCAGACACCAATTTGCCAACCAATATTAGATGGTTTGTTGGATTGGCTAGCAACTGCTTTAATAATAAAAAAGTTTTCAAATAGCATTATTTCTCAGAAGCTGATAAAAAGTTAAAGCATTAGAAATTTCAGTACTGTAGTTGAGGCCCTGAAATTGACCCTACTACTTCACTAAACCACTCAGAGCAAAATATCGAAAAGCCCTAGAAAAGTCAGAACTGGAATGAAAATGAGGACCCTAGAGTCTGACACTCTACCATTGCATTAAACCATATAGACATCTGATTTTAATATATAAGATGTTACTATTGACTTAATTTAAGCTTTACTTAAAGTCATTACCCATTAAATAATCAATGAAAAATATAAAACAAATACTATCTGAAACTAATTTTACACTTCATATTAGCAAAAAATATTGATTTTAAGATAAGTAGAATAATCCACAAAACAGAAAAAAAAAACCTAAATCAATAGAAACAAAACATTTTAATAATTAAATGAGATTCATGCAAGTAGCAATTATAAAAACTTAAGAGATTTGTTCATTTAAAAGATTTGAGCATTATGTAACAAATAAATAATTAAATAAAAATAACAGAATGTGAAAGTTATATCTATAAATGACATTTTCCCATTGATTTACTCATGTAGCACATATAAATGTATAAATTATTGTAATAAGAATATAGACTTTGGTTTTCCATACAAATGCCTTCAATATCACTGTAATATAGAAATATAGTATATGGGGAAAAATAATATGTTGTTTAAGTTATAAAGAATTAAATGTGAATTTACTGTTTACATATGTGTGTGTATGCATGCATCCGATGAGTTGCTTTTAATTTCAAAATGAAATCTTTTGATATCTCTCTGGGATTTAAAAAAAAAAAAAACAGATCAAGTTCTTTTTCATATGTAGTTAATAATATTTCTGCAGTGCAATTTTCACCACACCACTCTCATGCAAAGTAGAGGCTGGTTTCTATCCGCTTTTAACACCTTGTGGAGAGATGTAACCATAAACATATGACCAAAGTCATGTGAAAAAAGTCTATGATTCCCATGATGCACAGTTCATGCTGAAACAGCACACATCACTTGTGAAAGAGATTGTGGTCTGGGCCAAAATAAATAGACATGAATGACTGCTAGCTAACATATGAAGCACATGTGATTAGATATAAATATATACATTGTTGTAACAATAGAAAGCTTGGTTTTTCCCATATAGTGTCTTCAACATCATTATAATATATAAATACATTATAAAAAAAAATAATATGTTGTGGAAGATATAAACAGGTAAATGTGAATTTGTGTGTGTATGCAAAATGAACTTTTCTATTAATCAAAATGAAATTTGTTGATCTTTCTCTGATGCTTAAAAAAACTGGCCAGGATAAATTCCTAAAGATGGCTCAACACACTCATAATTGCAGATGTTATTATTATGTTCACATTATAAATGAACTTGCGGGTTTTTCCTAATAGATGTGGTGAGTTGACTAACTTTCATCTTTGATTCTAGGACTAAAAATACATTTTTATTAGATGTCGATAGTCCATGAGATAATAGTTGGGGTTTATTGAGGATTCACAGGATGATTATGTGATTGCTCACATTTTTATAATTGGACTTAATAAATCAGTGATCCACTTTTTGGCGTCTGTAAAATTTAAAGCATACACAGCAGTTGAAGATCAAAGTGGGAGAATATTAAAAATTGCTAGCTTGTAAACAAGTTATCTTCAATAATGACTTTTGGTACATTGCAAAATATGTTATTTTCAATCTCCATAAAATAACAGCACTTCTAAATTTAGTTTTTCTTTTTCATTCTACAAACTTTCTTGTTGTCATCCATCTCACACAGGATCACTTTCTTGGTCTCTTCCAATTTCTTGGAATACTGTTTAGAATTTCAGTTGTCCATCTATTCTCTTTCTAAAAATAAGTCCAGTCAACATCATGTAAATGCTATTATGTAAAAGTGATAGCTTTGTGAACACAGAAAATGACAGCAAACGACTAAAAGCAAACCATTATTTATATTTCTTTAATCTAATAAATAGACTTATAGCCGGTAATCACTAAAAGAAAAAGCTATTAAGCCCTAACTATAAATTTATATGGTCGGGCAATCAAATTCAAACTTTTTTCTGCAGGAGAGCAACTAAACTACAAATTATGGTAATCATTCAAACATCGTCAAATATTAGTTTGAACAACATAAACGTGTTGTTATATATCTTCCTAATATTTGTTAACCATTCTTAAGCAAAGATTGAGAAGAATGATCTTCTTTATCGACATGGAAAACAGACTTTCTTCATAAGAAATGTCTTCATATTTTTTGTTCACATATCATTTAATTCAATATCAAATTAGGCGCACAAAAAGCAGTTATTGATTCAAAGAATGAATCTAAACTACATTAATAAAGATAACCGATGTTCCTGTTATTTTGAGTAACTCCTGTACACGTGTGCTAATATAATAAAATTTATATAAATTTAGCAATATTTGGATATATGGCATAAATATATCATTTATACACCCTATACATATATATAAGAAATTTATATCAGTATAATTTTCCTCATTTAACTGGTTTCTTTCGTTTTTTTATTTAATGAGAAAGAAAGAAGTCATTAGTCTAACTACTAAAACAAATATTCTTATCAGCCATTAAGTTAATTAATTAATTAATTTAAAGTGAGTTAAAAAAAATTAAAAAAAGCTGTCATTTCAACTTTAAACTGATTAGTTGTTGTTACATTCGCTCTATAATTCAACAAACGTTATGGGTAATATATAGAACTAATCTCCATAAAGTGATCTATAGTTCTTTTTACCTGAGTTTTAACTTCTCAAGTTCTCAACAACTGCATGAATTGTCCATTGCACAAATCTCTTTTAGCAAACTTATCATTGCTTGGCAACAACATGTACTTCGCATTAAATGCACAGTGACATATGATTGGTCAAATAACCCACCTGTTGATATCTAATTCTATAAATAGTTTTCGATATACTCCGTAGACTTTAAAAATATGTGAACTTGCTATATGTAGTATTAAAAAAAATAAATAAAAAAGTATTAAAATAGAAAATTAAAAATTACAATAAAAAAAAACTGATTAAACCAGCTGTCTTTTTTGCCTCTAATATCAAATATTTATTTTGTGACTTAATATTCCTAAGTTAGTGAGTAAATATAGCTATGTGAGAGGAATATAAGTTGACTATTAGAGAAATGACGCCAAGAAATAATCTATTAGCTCATAAGATCAGAAAATGTCTTTTATATTTTAAGAACTCTCATCAGACCTAAACTTTTAATGGTAAGACGACTTTTAGTTAGTTTTTTTTTTTAAAAAAAAAAAAAACCTTTGGACTCACTTGGGAAGGAAACAGTTTGACTAAAAATTTTATTGTAATCAATTATGCAAAGTCTATTCAAATTTACACTTAAAGAGTTTTAGCTTTTTTGATTGAATGACTAGAGTGTCTTGTAAATACGCGTGGTTAAGCATACACATATTTCGGTGAGAAAATGGCGAATAACCAAATTGAAAAACACGCCGAAAAAAAATAAGAGTTAACATTATTTGCAACAAATATTTTATTAGTTTGAATTTGATTAATACTAAAATATATAAATTGAAAAATATTAATATTTATTATTATGTTTAAAAAAGAAGAGTAGGGGGTGGGGAAGGAGAATTAAAAGCTTATAAAAGAAATTATATTTTAATATGAAAAAAAATTAAAAATAGGTGTATGTAAATTCGAAAGACTGAATAGTACATGGCCTGTCTTATTCAATAACTGGGTTCAAATCTGGGGCAAATGCTTAGAATTTATTTTCAGCCAGCTAACTCATAGCTAACCCAGCTAAACAGCCAATATTGGTCAGTAAATGGATATCTAGCGTCCTTTGTTATAGAGAATAAAGATGGAAAATCACCCAAACTCCGATCAGTTGACAAGCCTGGTGAATGTTTTCCATTACAGTTTCTTTGTGAGGAGAGGTATTTGTTTCTGCAGTGGGACACTCATTAAAAAAGGTTGTTTTACTTGTTTTTACATGTAAACTTAAATTATATGTGAAACATTTTCTTGATTTTATATACGGAATAAGTAGGGATTGAAAGTGAACAAGAGAACAAACAGCTTATCACTAATCATTATTGGGAAAATGAACTTTCAAATAGAGATGGATTGAGCATATAGCTAGAAGAGATGATAGATGGATAATTGAAATCTTAAACCATGTCCTGAGAAATCATAAAAGACCTAGAAAAAGACCACATGTGAGATAGATGGGCAAAGTAAGGAAGTTCATTGTTGAGAAGATGCTATAAATTGGAGAAATTGGGCTAAACTTGGAAAAATATTCATCCTGCAAAGGATTAATGATAGTTGAAAATGATGATAATCATTGCTGTTTTCACAGCGTCTGCGCAATCAGCTTAACAGGCTGTCATTCTATCGTAACAGTTATTATAGAAAATATATATTAAAATTATACATTAAAAATGAATGGAAAATTATATAATAAGGGAGGATATATACAATGTGTATAAGATATGTTTTTATTTCTTTTAATTTAGTTAAATTGTTCAATTTTTATTGAATCTCTAACAATCTGGATTGCTATATCATAATTTTATTTTAATCATGTTTTGTTTTGTTTATTGTTACTGTTAATTTTATTATAAAACATATCTTGGTATTCTATACAAAATAGTAGGGTAATGGGTAAAACAGATGTTTAACAGTAGATAAGGGCATAAAATCATTTGCTGCAAAAGGTTTAATATATAATTATTAATGTATTTTCTATAATAACTCATGAAGAGTAGTAATTACTTTATTGAGGTCACAGAGAGCATATGTAAAATAGTTTAAACAGGCTTTAGCCTGTGGTCAATGTACTTTAAAATTCGCAATAATCAAGCATATTTTGCCGATAGAGGGAACCTTCCAAACCATGACACAAGATAGTGACTTTTTTTAAAGATAAAAGCGGCCATCTTATCTTTAACTTAAATGTCCATTTATATAAGCAAATCTGAAGCATCTTGATTTGGAAGAATGAAGTAGTTGTTTTCTCCATTGTTTAAGTCCACTATTTCCTTTACAACTTATGTGTAAGTTAACTTGTAAAGGAAATAGTGGACTTAAACAGTGGAGAAAACAACTACTTCACGCTTCCAAATCAAGATGCTTTAGATTCACCTATATAAGTGGACATTTGCGTTAAAGATAAGATTGCCACTCTTATCTTTATAAAAGTTGCTATCTTGTGTTGTGGTTTGGAAGGTTCCCTCTATTGGAAAAATATGCTTGATTATTGCGAATTTTAAAGTGCATTGAGTACAGGCTAAAGCCTGTTTAAACTATTTTATAATAACTCATATATATTTTTATTATTTTTGATAATGATAATAAATAAATATAATGTAGTACAGGGTCATCCAACTACTACTCGAAAGTCAAATCTGACTCACTGATCCCAATCTCTGGTTCTTTTTATCATGATAAACATAACCCCATTTTTTATTTCTTGTAATTTGTAAGTAAATAATTTGATGATTCTAGGAGAGGAAAAATGTGCATTACAATATTGTTTCTTGAATTCTGCCTTATTATAGAATAATAATTATTGAGTATGATGAAAAATAAACATTATAAATTTGTGAATAAATATAAACTGTCAAATTGGTTTTTATTTATTTATTTTTAAGTGCATTTTTATTTTCATTAGGATATATACAGATTCTACTACGTTCTATCACTAAAATAAATATTCAAATATAACCAAAACCATTCAAAACTTCACCTCTTTCCTTACAGCTTTCTAATAAGGGGGGGGGGGTATATTTCTTTGCAGCTCATTAATGGTGGAAGGGGGAGAGATTTAAACAAAATCGCTCTTCATGTTAAAAAGTTTAGTGAACCGTAGTATAAAAAATTAATTTAAATAATTAAAAAATATTTTTTCTGCTCAAATTCAGAATGAATTACTAGATAACAATAAATTACTAGATAACAATAATTGCAATTATTTATTGATAATACGTTATTATTATCAATGGAGGTTATCATGACTTGACTTCTTTCTAATTCAATTAAATTCTAGAATCTTGGGTTTAAAGCTACATCATAAATTTTAATACTCCATCAAACATCACATGATCATTATTCTTTATGCTTCCACAAGCTGTTTTCACAGAAGTAAAACTCCCCATACAGTAGCACCACACAGTGCAAGCCAACGTAATCAGATCCAAGACTCCTCACTAATGAAAGTCACAAGCTAGAAACTAGTCTGGGGATATTGGATGAGTAGGCACTAGATAGGGATTTTATACACAAACCTTCCTGCATCCAATGATTACTCTGGCTTGCACTGAGTGGCACTACTGTATGGAGAGTTTTGCATTTTGAGATAAAAGGCCTAATGTTAGTAAACACGTGGTTGTAGTTTGATCAAGCTTGGGAAAAATTAAAAAAGTTTTTTTATTTTTCAGTATAAGGGTGTTTGAAGAATAGTAGAGGTATTATGAAGTCAAATATAGAATAGGTGACTTGAAAAATAAGATTATGGATTCCATTTGTGTGGCACAATGTATATACGATCGACAGAAAGGAGTTAGATGAGCAGTAGTAGAATGTACAGTGTGTGCTGGGGTGTATCATTTGAAATGTGTGAATAAGAATAGGAAGGATGTAACAGGTTTCTGGATATGTAGTCAGTGTGTAAATGTGATTAAAGAGGTGAGAAAGTGGTTTTTAAGTGTAGGTAGTCTAGAGAGAAAGTCAGAGGAGAGGGAGCAAAATGTAGTTAAGAAAGATAGGACAGAGTATGGTTTTAGTGGAGTGTCAGAAAATATGGGTGAAGGAAGTAGTAATGCAATGGAGATGGTTAGCCAGAGAATAAGTAAGATAGAGGAAGAAATGAAGGATGTAGAAGTAAAGTTAAAATTGTTAGAGACGAAGTGTGAGGAGATAAAGGAATTATTGAGTAGAAATGATAAGGAAGAAATGGATAAGGAAATTCAGAAGGTGGTAGAAAAGGTTAAAGATGGAGTAGAGAAAGTAGATTATGAGGCAGTATTGATAGGAGATTCACTAATAAGAAAATGTGGGGATATAATTGCAAGGGAAAATAGAAGCAGGTATGTTAGAGTATGTTTGCCTGGAGCAAAAATTAGGGATGTGACAGATAAAATAAGAAAGCAAGGTAGTAGAGATGTATATGTAATGGTAGGGACTAATAATTTGTTAGAGCCATCAGAGAAAGTAATGGATGAGTACGTAGAATTGATTAAGAATTTGAGAGATTAAAGGAAGAGTAGGAGTAGTGGGACTATTACCAAGATTTGATAAGAGGCATTTGTTAGATAGGGCATGTTCTATAAATGAGAGAGTGATAAAATTGTGTAAGAGTAATAATGTTGTGTTTGTGGATGTATGGGATTGGTTTATTGGAAAGAGGGAGTTGTATAGTAAAGATGGTTTGCACTTAGGAAAACAAGGAAGTGAAGCTTTAGAGAGTCTGATATTTAAAGAATATAATTTGGGAAACCTTTAAAGGGGGGTGGGCTTTTAAATTGTAATATTATCAAAAAGAAGAAGAATGGAGGGGATATAAGAAATAAGCAAAAGATGGTTGATTTAGATATAAGTGTAGATGTGGAGAGAGTAGTTAGGAAAGAAGAAATTGTTAAAATTGGGTTTTTGAATATGCAAGGTGGTAGGAGACCAGAAAAATGGCTGGAATTAAATAAAGCAATTGAAAAGTGAAGGGCTTGAGGTATTAGCAGTAGTGGAAACTCATCTAAGAGAAGAAGAAGAACCTATTTTGGAAGAGGTAGTATGGCAGGGTATAAACAGAAAAGAAAAAGATAAAGGGGTGGTGGTATAGGTGTTATATCGAAAAAAAATTTAAATACTGTTAAATGTCAAGAACATTTGTGGTTTGAAATAAGGTTGGGTAGACAAGAATGGATGGTGGCTGTAGTGTATATCGCCACCGGAGATAGTCAAACTGTAATGGAGTGGAACAATAGTATATATGAATGCCTAGTTAAGGGTATACAGAGTTTTAAAGAAAAGGGGAAGAGAATAATGATTATAGGGGATATGAATGGGCGTATTAAAGAAATTGATGATGTAGATAATAAGAATGGTCAGTTTTTGAAGGAATTTTGTCAAAGAGTAAATTTGAGCATTGGGAATTTATCAAATGTATATGATAAACAATACACATGGTCTAGGAATAATGTATTTCACACAATAGATTATGTATTGGTAGAGAAAGAGGGAATGAATAAAATATGAAAAATTAAGGTGTTTGATAATGAAGAGAGAGTGTGTAATAGGGATCATAACTTTATTGTAATAGAAATGGTTAGTAATGTGATGGAGGATAGAAATAAAGGTAGAAATAATAGTGAAAGATGTGGATGGAGAGTGAATGATAAGAATAAGTTGGAAGAGTATAAAACAAAAGTTGAAGAAAACATGGAGCAGTTGGTTGGGGATGAGTATAAGGACTGGTGTGGTGAATTAGAAAAAGTGGCAAATAGGGTTTTAGTCGAGAATATGAAGAAGAATAAAAGTAATAAAAAAATGAGAGTTAGTAAAAGTGTAAAAGAGAGGAAAAAAGCATGCAGAGAATATAAGTGTGCTATTAAGAATAAAGAAAGTGAAAATGATATTAATGCTAAATGGGGAAAGTACTTAGAAAAGAAGAAGCTAGCTAAAATGGATAATTATAGAGAGAGGATGAAGTTAAATAAAAAATTGTTGGAGGATATTAATAAAAGTGGAAGAGATGGGAGTAAAAAATTTTGGAATTACATTAAAAGGAGAAATGTAGAGGAAAGAGAGATAGTATTAATAGATGATGAGGGGATAGAATGTAGCTCTAGAGGCGAGCTAGAGAAAATCTTAAATAGATATGTAATAGATATAGAAAAGATGTTAGATGTGAAGGAATTAGTGATAGAAAACATGAAAGCTGTTAGTAGTGGGAATATTAGGTTCACAAAAAATGAATTGAATAAGGCAGGAAAGAAATTAAAAAGTGGAAAGGGGAGAGGTTTAGATGGATGGGCAGCAGAGATGGTAATGAATTTAGGGCATAGAGCAAAAGCAAAGTTATTATCATGTTTTAATAAGATGGTGCAGAAGATAGTTTTTCCGGGTAGTTGGAGTAATACAAGAATAAGATTATTATTTAAAGGAAAAAGTAAGGATCATAGAAAGTTAAATAATTATAGACCGATAGCAGTAACATCAGTTTTATATAAAGTTTTCGCATATATGGTAGCTGGAAGAGTTGTAAAATGGATGGAAGAATAATGTAGTGGGAGAAATGTAAGGAGGTTTTATGTCAGATAGGCATATAGGAGATAGTTTGTTTGTAGTTACACAACTTATGGAGATGAGTAGGAATTCAGGTAGATCGTTTTATATGAGTTTTATAGATATAGAGAAAGCATAATATAGAGTAAATAGAAATAGATTATGGGTAAGATTAGCCAATTTGGGAATGGATGAAGCTTTAGTAAATATTATTAAGAAATTATATGAAAATAATTATTATACTTACCAATTAGGGGATATAGAATCAGTTAAAGTTAAAAATGGAGTGGGATTAAGGCAAGGATGTCCTATGTCACCGATTTTGTTTTTGTTGTTTTTGAGTGAAATGGAAAAATTAATAGAAAGACTAGGAAGAGGGGTAAAGATACCATTAATAGGTGGCAAAGGAGTATATACTTTGTCAGGTCTTTTTTTTGCAGATGATATTTTTTTATGTGCAGAAAGAAGAAAAGATATGGATATTATGTTGAGGACATGTGCAAGGGTGGGTAAAGAGATGGGGATTAAATTTAGTGAAGAAAAATCAAATATAATGATGGCTAATACTGGGGAAAGAGAGGATGTAGTTTTTTTATTGGGGGATATAAAGTTAAGTGTGGTGGATAGATATAAGTATTTGGGAATCATTGTATGTAATCAGGAAAATTGCTTGGTCGAATGGGAGAAAAAATTGGTAAATGAAGCAAAGAAAAGAAAAGGTTTGGTAAAGAAACTAACAGTATATTCATATAATAAATATGATGTAGCTAGAATTGTATGGAATGGAGTTGCAGTAGCAGGGTTAACATATGGTAATGATGCATTATGTGTTAGTAAAAGGATTTTAGATTATTTAGAGAAAGTACAAAGGGAAGTAGGAAGACATGCATTAGATGCAGAGATGTGGACAGCAAAGGAGGCAATTCAAGGAGAAATGGGATGGTCAAGTTTCTATATGAGAGATGCAAAAAGTAAAATGAAAATGTTTGGTAGGTTGCAGTTTATGGATAGCAAAAGAATAGCCAAAATAGTGTTTAATTGCGTTATGAGTAAAGGTCAGGTAACAAGATGGGTGAGAAAGGTAATGCGGTATGCAAAAGATTTGGATAAAGAATTTATATTGGTATACTTGTATAAAAGGTGAAATGATTGTGTTAGGAGGATTGTTGAGTGTTATAGGGGTAAGGAATGGGATAAAAGAATAGAAGCATTAATAAAAAATAGGGAGTTGGAGAGATGGAGAAGTAGTATGGAGGGTAAGAAGAGTTCAAATATATATAGAAGTAAATGGAATATTGGAAGCGAGTTAATTTATGATAATAGTTAGGAAAGTAGTTTATTGTTTAAGGCTCGAACGGGATCTTTGGCAACAAGAGAATATACATGTAAATGGAAAACTATGGGTGATTTAGCATGCAAATTGTGTAAGGAAGGCATGCAAATCGTGTAAGGAAGATATAGAAAATCTTAAGCATCTGTTGATTGAATGTAAATGCTTGAAAGCAGAAAGGGTACAGATAATGAAGTTATGGGAGAATAGGTATGAACAAAGTGACAATACAGAAAGTGAGTTAGTAGTTTTTATGCTGGGTTTGCAAAAAGATAAGGGGGATTTAGATTTAAAGGCCATAGAGTTGACAAAGATTATGTTGTGGAAATGGGATGGGGCAGAATATGGGAAGACTTAGAGTGGGGAATGGAAAATAAAGTGGCTAACAGGTTTATCTGGGTATAATTGCTGAGATATTTTTGACTTCGTTTAAGGAGAAGCCAAATATATCACATCACACTATTATTGGTTTTTATGCTGGGTTTGGGAAAAGATAAGGGGGATTTAGATATAAAGGTTATAGAGTTGACAAAAATTATGTTGGTGGAAATGGAATAGAGCAGATTATGGTCAAATTTAGAGTGGGGAATGTAAAATAGAGTGGCTAACAGGTTTATCTGGGCATAATTACTGAGATATTCTTGCCTTCATTTAAGGAGAAGCCATAATACATCACATCACATCTATGAAAACTTGAATACTCTTAGAAACTCTTACATTAGTGTTCAATCTTAAATATATATATGAAAGATTAAATACCACCTAATGCTATATTGGTTGCAGAAAGGAGTTTGCTATTAACTAAAAGGAGACCCTTTGATTCCTCTGGATGCCTTAAAGGAACTGAGCAGGGCAAATTCCTAATGTCCACTCCATACATTCTCATCGTTGCAGCTGTTATTACTAGGTGATTATTCATATAGTATACAAACATGGATGGGCTGCTCACCAACACGCATTAGCGAGTGTGGTGAGTTTATTGGCTTTTTACCTCTGAGTTTAAGATCAAGAAACACCATGGTCTTTCTTCTCAGTGCCTGATAAGGCAGAATGAATGTTTGTGTAAATGATAAATATTTTTCAATACATATACAATACAATTATGACAGACAAAAATAAAGCATGGCCCTTATTCCCAGGAGGCTGTAAAGTTACCAACCAAGGCAGCAGTTGGTGGCCGAAGGCGGAGGGTGCTAAGAATCCCCTGATTGCGGACCCACACTGCCATTTGATGACAACTTTTTATTTAGGTACTTACAACTTCAGATCACTTTCAAGTGAAGGAAGATTGCAAGAATTAGAAGAAGAACTCTCTTATATTAAATGGGACATTATTGGACTTTGTGAAGTTAGAAGAAAAGGTGAAGAGACAATTGATTTAAAAAGTGGACATATACTCTATTATAAGGGCACAAATATTGGAAATACAAGTGGAGTAGGATTCATTATAAATAAAAAGTGGAAGAATAATATTGTGGAGATTGATGGTGTATCGGACAGAGTGGCAAGATTAGTTATACAACTTAATAGCAGATACCAAATGCAGATAATTCAGGTTTATGCCCCAACAAGTTCTCATAGTGATGAAGTAGTAGAAGATTTTTATATGGATGTACAAAAGGCTTTTGATCAGAGTAAACAACATTTAAAATTGTTATGGGAGACTTTAATGCTATAATTGGTAAACATATGAAAGATGAAAGTGCTGTAGGTAATTTTGGTTATGGTAATAGAAATGAGAGAGGACATAGACTTGTGGAGTTTGCAGAAAAAGAAAAACTTTATATTATGAATTCTTTTTTTGAGAAAAATGTTAAAAGGAAATGGACATGGAAGCATCCAAATGAAGGTACAGCAGAATTGGATTATATTTTGACTAACAGGAAATACATATTTTAAAACTGTAATGTTCTTAATAAATTTAAAATAGGAAGTGATCATCGATTAGTAAGGTGTAAGGTGTAAGATACGTGTTAATGTGAAACTAGAAAGACAAAAATTATTAAGAAAAACAATATTTACAGTTGATATTCCTAATCTTCAGAAACATTCTAATGAATTTAAATTAGAACTTACAAATCGGTTTCAAGTATTAGTAGATTTTGAACATGATTCAGATTTGAATGAAATTAATATGAAAATAACTGATACACTTTTAAAAACTGCAACAAAGATAGCTGGTAGAAAAAAGCAGCAATTGACCAATAAAATTTCTACTGAGACTAGAGAATTTATGAAGAGAAGAAGGAATATGAAGATATACAAAAATGATGCATTAAAAAGAATTGAATATCTGGAATTTTGTAAAATGGTGCGGAAAAGAGTTGAAAATGATATAAGAAAGTATAACTGTGAACTAGCAAGGAAAGCTGTAGAAGAAAATAAAAGTCTTAAGAATGTAAAACAACATTTTGGTATTGGTAGGAAATTGATATCTGCAATAAGAAAAAAAGATGGAATTATTACTAAAAAGAGAGATGACATCATGAAATTGGTAGAAGATTTTTATCAAGAATTATATAGTAATAAAGAACAAGTACCTCCTATATCTATTACCTCTTCCAAATTGCCCAAAATTTTAAATGAAGAAGTGAGACATGCAATTAAGTGTATGAAGAAAGGAAAGGCTCCAGGTAATGATGGTATTATAATTGATATATTAAAAGAAGCAGGTGAAGAAATAGAAATTTTTTTAGCAAAGTTATACACCAAATGTCTAAATGATAAAGATGTACCAGATGATTGGAAGAATGCAGTAATAATATTAATATTTAAAAAAGGTGATAAAGAAGATATTAGAAATTACAGACCCATCAGCCTTTTATCAGTTTTATATAAAAAAATTTACCAAGATAATTACAACTCATCTACAGAGAACATTGGATTTCCACCAACCAAGAGAACAAGCTGGATTTAAAAGTGGTTTTAGTACAGTAGATCATATCCAGGTATTGAGAGAAGTCATAGAAAGGACAAATGAATATGAGTTGCCATTATGCTTAGGATTTGTAGATTATGAAAAGGCATTTGATTCTATAAACATTTCTTCAGTGATTAAAGCATTGGATCATCAAGGTATAGATCCAGGATATTGTCATATTTTAAAGAATATTTATAAAAATGCAACAGCAACAATTAGATTACATAATGAGACTGGGAAAGTCAACATTGAGAAAGGTGTAAGACAAGGTGACTCCATATCTCCAAAACTTTTTACAGCAGTGCTGCAAGAAGTATTTTGTGGATTAAAATGGGAAACTAAAGGAGTGAAAGTAAATGGAGATTATTTAAGTCATTTAGATTTCGCAGATGTTGTTTTTGCAAATAATGCTTCAGAGCTGCAGGATATGTTGCACGAATTATCAGATGAAAGTAGGAAAGTAGGATTAAAGATAAATGTTAAAAAGACTAACGTAATGTTTAATCGATTTGCTCAAAATATGAAAATAAAGATTGATTATGATGAATTAGAAGAAGTTAACAGTTACAAATATCTTGGTCAGATTATTAATACAGATGCAAACATAATGGAAGAAATTAATCATAGAATTAAACTTGGTTGGAGTGCTTTTGGTAGAAATAACTTGATACTAAAAGGAAATATGCCTATGTGTTTGAAAAGGAAGGTTTTTGACAAATGTGTTTTACCAGATCTTACTTATGGATCTGAGACTTGGACACTTAATAGAAGAGCAATACGAAGACTTCAGACCACTCAAAGAAGTATGGAGATATGTATGTTGGGAGTAACAAGAAGAGATCGAAAACGCAATGTATGGGTAAGAGAACAAACAGGTGTTACTGACCTCATTGAAAAAATTAAAAGATTGAAGTGGAGTCGGGCTAGACATATTGCTAGAAGAGATAATAATAGATGGACAATTGAAATTTTAAACTGGATTTCAAGAGATTGTAAAAGACCCAGAAAGAGACCACGTGTGAGATGGATGGATGAAATAAGAAAGTGTGCAGGGGTGATGTGGAGAAGAGAAACTAAAGTTCGGAGAAGATGGATTAAACTTGGAGAGACCTTCATCCTGCAGTGGATTGATAATGGTTGATAATGATGATGATAATGAATGCTATATTAGTAATTTTAAATAAAATAGAAATTCATATAATAGAATACTAGTCAAATCAATAAGATTTTGCTAAAATTCGTCCACAACCATGGTTTCATCTATTAAAAGATCTATTTGTTAATAGATAAAACTATAGTTGTGGAAGAATTTCAATTAAATTTTGTTATTTTGGCTAGTATTGTAATATTTGAAACCAGGCATTCTTCACAAACCTGAAAGCTTAATTGTAAGTATAGAAGATTTGAACTCAGATTTTCAAGCACCCTTCAACTATCCACACTATCTCATACAACTGATACACATGACCACACACATGTAGAAAAGATTAATAATCACCAATATATGTATTTCGTGCTAAACCAGCACTCATCAGTTGGTCCATTCTATCATCTCTCACACATATATATAATCAATGCTCAGTTTATATTAAGATAGCAAATCTTCATACTTTAATGGACAGGCTTTAATCCTCTACAACTTCCAACTTTTCAGCCATCCATATCATTGAAAATCTGATGATGAAAACCCAAATCCCATGCTGATGCTAATATTATTGTCATGCCCATGTTGACCTGAAGTCACTCTCACCCCTCATGTATAGGACAGTATCCATTAAATACATATAAGAGGGATGGGCAGGATACAAGCTTAATATGTAAATATTTGAAACAAGGCACTCTTCACAAACCTGAGTTCAAATCCTCTATACTTACAATTAAGCTCCCAGGTTTGTGAAGAGTGTCTGGTTTCAAATATTTACATATTAAGCTTGTATCCTGTCCATCCCTCTTATATGTATTTAATGGATACTGTCCTATACGTGAGGGGTCAGAGTGACTTCAGGTCAACATGGGCATGGCAATAATATTAGCATCAGCATGGAATTTGAGTTTTCATCATCAGATTTTCAATTATATGGATGGCTGAAAAGTTGGAGGTTGTAGTGGATTGAAGCCTGTCCATTAAAGTATGAAGATTTGCTATCTTTGATTATATATATGTGTGAGAGATGATAGTCTGGACCAACTGATGAGTGCCGGTTTAGCACGAAATACATATATTGGTGATTATTAATCTTTTCTGCATGTGTGTGGTCATGTGTATCAGTTGTATGAGATAGTGTGGATAATTGAAGGGTGCTTGAAAATCTGAGTTCAAATCCTCTACACTTACTAGTATTGTAATGTTATATGAATTTCTATTCTATTTGATATAAAAAAAGGGGATGGGGTTTTATTTCTTTATATCTCTGTTACTACTTTCATTGGTAAAATTGTGTCTCTATATGAGTTAAATCTAAAACCTCATTGCATACATATTTATGTGTGTATTGACTTTTATTTATTTTTGAAATGTTTTTTTTATTATATATATATCAATGGATTTTTTGATGTATACCTAGCGGTTAGCATGGCTGCCTTCCAAGCAGCTGGCCCGGGTTTGCGGTCAATGTTTTGACATAAAAAAAAAAGTTTGACTTTACCTACAAATATTAAAATGTTGGGATAAATTGTATTAGATATGGTAATTAATATGACAAAATATAGTTGATTTATTAGTTGTTTGAAGCTCTTTGTTTATTTATTTAATGCCTGAATTTTCTTTTTAAAACAAACAACTACAGGTAGGCCCTCTTATAATAGGTTCATGGAAAATTTACAGTTGCAACAATTCCACTATAGAGACTCATAATATATTTATCAATGCAAATCTAGATTACTAATTTGGCTTCAGAGATTGTTTGATGTATGGGTTCTGTTTATTTGGCAAAAATGTACTCATATATCATGTTTGTCCACTCATGTCAAGTGATATGTAATATAAATAATAATTAACCAATTAAATCAACAGTGATATTAGTTTATTATTAAATTTTGCTGTGAAACTTTGCAATGTATTGTTTTCTCTTCCCATCAATATAAGTTTATTTTATATAATAAATATACTCATTTTTAAAATTAAATTACCATTATTTAGCAAACAATTGCTCCAACTTACAATAGGTGGTTCTGGAAGAGAATAAAAAGAACTGCTCCTAACAAACTAAGTAATTCTTCTTTCAAAGGCAATACCAATACAATGAAATGCATGATCTTGTAAAATGTTTGTTTTATTTATTGGGCAGCTAAATTAATTGAACTAACAAATAGAAGAACTTTATGTGTAATAGATTAGTAGTATTCATATCTGAGAAGACATGATTTTTAACAATATTATATGGCTTTCCCAACTTTCAAGAACAGTTCCCCTTACTTTGTTCTAGTCATCTACTGGGTGTTCGAATAACCAATTTAATAGTATAAAGGAATAACATATGGCTTCTAGATGTATCATTAGCTACAAATTTGAATCCTAAGTTCTCATTGACAACAGTAAAAAATAAACTAGTTTGATGATTACAACATAATATCACTTAACCAATTATGTAATTAGTAAATTTCAGAGTTGTATCTAAATTATGAATGAGAACACTTTCTCTGTTAGCTCATTATTTAACTATGATATACGATGTTATAAAATGGAGCTGTCAGAACTGGTTTTAAGATTTTCCTTCCATCAGGTGCCCTTCATCTGAACATTAATTATCATAAATCAGTATAAGGGGCACCATATTTTACAATTGTGTGTTTCTAATTTTATCCTTTCAATTAAAGCAAGTGAAATCTTACTATAAATAAGATTCAAGCCTATATAGAATTTGTGGTTAGGGTTGGTTGTTAGGTTTGACACAAGTGATGGAAGAGTTTCCTTAAAATTAGTCCTGCGAATATATCCTACCATAATTAACCATTTAGTCTTTGGCTATAGGACAATTATTTGCATTTAATTAAATGATACACTATTAGAGAGCACTTATCTCATCTGTAATGATATAGCATTATATTATTGGATGCCTGTTTACTCAAGTTTTGTAATAGATGATTCTAGAATAGATTGAAAATACTGCTCTTAAAAACTTTATGAATGTGAAATCATGCAATCTTCATCACTGATGGAGACAACATCACAAACTCATACGGATATTAAACTCATAATTTTATTTTCTGCATTTTCTCAAAATTGCCTGTGCATGCAAAATAATACTGAAACATTAATTTTTATTAACATTCATTAGACTAGAGATTATCCACTTGATGAATAATACTTCTGTAGTATAATTTCCACTAAACCACTCTCACACAAGATAGGAATTGGTTTTTATCTATTTTTAATACCTTGAGAAGAGGTGTAATCGTAAACATATGCCCAAGACATGTAAAACAGTTATATGATATCCAAAGGCATATTTCATGCTGAACCAGCACTCATCAGTTGGCCCAGACTAGAATCTTACACATATCTTCATCATTGTTCACTATATATAGATAGCCAATTGCTACAGTTTAATTGATGTATCAAACTTACTGCCCTCACAACTTTGACACAAACCACTTAATAGAAATGTACTAATAATTTTTATTATCATTTATTATACTAGAGATTATTCACTTAATGAATATTTCTGTAGTGTAATTCTCATTACATCTCTCACAGAAGATAGGGATTTATTTCTATTGACTTTTAATGCCTTGTGGAGAAGTGTAATGATAAACATATGACCAAAGATATGTGATCCTCAAGATGTACATTTCATGCTGAACCAACACAATCTCTTACATATACCTTTATCATTATTCAGCATATATAGATAGACAATTACATGCCTTTGATGTTTATGATTACAACCTCAACAATGTGGTAAAGAGGATAGAAAATTGTCCCTACCTTATGGAAGAGTGGTATAGTGAAAATTACACTACAGATATATTATTCATTAAACTTAATATTGTTAGAAAACTAAAAAATTAAAATATTAAAAATTATATAAAATTTATATCCAATCAATTTTTATTACTCTTGCTATCTAGCAAACTGTCTCAAATCAGCACTTACAAATATTGGCAATTTTTGACCAGACTAACTAACAATCACTTACTTAAGGCATTGTAAGTTGAATGAAAAAAAAAAGTGTATTTTGTGTTTAAGTCTATGATAAATTTTCTGATTGCATTCACTTCCAATGTATATAGGTTAAATGATCTAATAATGCATCCCATAATTGGATTCAAATCTGGATTAAACTTTTAATATATAGGGTATGTGAGCACAGACTTTCACACGACCCACCACTTTCCACATTATCTCATAACACTGATGCACTTGAACACATATATGTTGAAAAGATAAATAATCACCAATATTCGTATTTTATGCTAAACCAGCAATCATCAGTTGGTCCAGATTACCATCCTCATACATATATGCTACAATAGCCAAACCTCATACTTTAATTGACAGGCTTCAATCTACTCTACACTCCAACTCTTCAACCATCCATCCAATGGAAAATCTGATGATGGAATGATCAAAGGCCACCTTGAGGCCAAGATTTTTATCACACTCATGCTGACCTAAGGTCAATCTGACCCCACATGTACAGGATATAATCCATTTAATACATATACAAGGAATGGCTATCAGGCCAATGTATCTAGACATTCATTACTAATCAGCCTGTTCCATTTAGAACTTAATTGGTTCAATAATATTTCATAATTTTTCTGTAAAGAGTTTCTGTGTAGGTTTTTACATTTATTGACATATATACACACATATATAATAGAAAGGCCTTAAACTCAGACTTTCAAGCTCCCTACAGCTATGCACTCCAACATATACAACGGATACACATGATTATATAATGTGAAAAAGACAATTACTTATATGTTAATATTACACACACACATATACATATATATTATACCTTCTTCAAAGTCTCAAGTAGAAAATCGGTCAGAAAGGCCATAACTAAAATTAATATTACTGCTGTAGCATTAGTAAAAATAAGCTGAAAAACCATGTGATACCCTACGTATTCGTACAAGAATATGTCAAGAATTGTTTTTATCATTAAATTAAATATTCTTTTTAAAAAAGGTTACCAATTAATTATACCTATATTGAATTTATTAATAATGCAATAAATTATCACTATAATAGAATTTATAATAATACAGTTATTAAATCTCTTCCTTGTTTTTCTGGCTTTATGCTTTGCTTAAATAACTTTTTGTAGAAGCAATAGACCAGCCATGCATTTGAGATTAATTGTTTCCTGCAACTTTCATATAATATAACATTATTTGTATAAATTATAACCTTTTTTTAAAAAAAAATAGAAATGTAATCAGAGTTAAACTTTTGCAAATAAAAATCAATATCTCTGATTAAAGAAAACAAATATACACAAAATGATTGATGAAAATTCGGTTTACAATAAATGGCACTATTAACTGACTTCTAATGAGTGGCATTGGATTTATTTTATTTCTATTCAGTAACTTCCTACCATATTTATAATCGTTAGAAGGTCACTAAATTAAACACAAGTAATTGAATTCTGGGTGATGACTACCGACTTATATTCATTACCACCCAGTATATTGTAAACTTCTGAAATTGGAATAAAAATGTCACTATTGTCTAAGTTGATGGTATTTTATGACTGAGAAAATAGAAATTTGAATTTTAAATGGACCACTATTTTTTTTTAGGCAGTTAAGATTTTTGGTGATTATATATGATGTATTTTCCAAATAAATAGCCCATCAGAAAAGCTGATGCCAAAAATACTACCAATATGCTAATGAAACATCAGATTTTTATGCTAAAAAAATATGTCCATCCTTACTGAGACAACATGACATTATTCATCAAAAAATAGATAATTCAGTAAAAGGTCATTAATAAGGAACCCTTACCCAAACTATTAAGAAGTGATCAAAGACATACAGACTTATTCTGGATTGTCTGGACAATAATCATTGTGGTTAACTAACTGGGCATACAATGAGTCTACATGGTTTTCACTTACCTTCATTTTGAGTATCATAATCCAATATTCACTAAAACACCTTTTCAGTGGATCTCAGAACAGTGACCAAAAGCAAGCTCAGGAAGAGTTAGCTAAAATGGAAAATTAAATTACTAATCATCACATGATCACTATTCTTTATGTTTACACAAGCTGTTAACACAAGAAAAACTCTCCATACAGTCGCTCCACTCAATGCAAGCCAGAATAATCAATGAATGCAGAAAGGTTTGTGCATAAAATTCCTATCTAGTGCCTACTTACCCAATATTCCCAGACTAATTTCTAACTTGTGGCTTTCATCAATAAGGAGGCTTGGATCTGAAAGCAGTGCACATAGATCCTAGGATCTAATGCAACCCTCGAGCATCCATCTTTTACCTTTTAAGTTGACTATAAATCTTTGAGTTCAAAATGGAACACACAATAATGTTTTTAACCATGTGATATTTAGTGGCTTAATAGCAATCCTGCTCAATAGAATTGTTGTGACTGTGATTAGTAAACAATCAAAGATACCAAAATGTATAGAAGCTGAACCAGTTATATGATTATACAAGAAAATAAGCTTAAATTGAAAGCATTATTGTGTTTTCATTGTGGATTCAAAGCTTTATAGTTAATTAAAAATATAAAAAGTGGCTAATGGAGGGTTTCATTAGATCCTAATATCTAAGTCCAGTGCTCTCACAGCCAAGGTTCCTCACTGATGAATGCCATAAAGTAGAAACCAGTCTGGTGATATTGGATGAATAGAATCTGGATAGGGATTTTATGCTCAAATCTTTTTGCACCCATAGATTACTCTGGCTAACATGGAGTTGTGATACTGTATAGAGAGTTTTGCCTCTGTGTTAAAATGAAAGATTGAAGGGCAACAATTAAAGAACAGCCATATCTATTCAGCATGGAAGATAAAGCAACACATGTGACCAAACCCCAGTTGAATCACTACAAAACAAAAACAACTCAATTGCATGAGGGAACACATAAAATCACGCAAAATGAGATCATAGTGAATCTTGATGGAGCACAATACACATAAGAAAGGCAGATATAATATTCAAAGCATGAAACCTAGATGTTGGACTATTATTTTGAAGAACATTAATTAAAATAAATAGCCCATAAGCAAACCAACTAATCATTCAAATGTAAGTTAATAAATGGGTACGTAGCTATTATCATCTACAGAATAAAGATTGCTATGTTGTTCATAATAGGCAGATGATTTTGAAAAGAAATATATGCATAAGTGATTTATATATTAGGAGTAACAAATTTGCATCTAATGAAAAAAAAAGTTGATCAGTAAAGATATGGGCAATAATAAAGAGATTATATAAATGATAAATGTCATAAAGATTAGCAAAATAAGAGATAATTCATGGGATTACTATTGTGGTTCTTTAAATATTGAAGTAAGAAAAAGAAATGAAAAAAAATATTGTTTAAGCCAAAGGTTTTTATGATTAGAAAAAAAATATATTGTAATCTTATAGATATATGAATTTGAAAAAGAACACAAGAAATAAGTTAGCACGATGAGGTTACAAATTTAAAAGATATTAAAACTAGCAATACCATGTAATGATAAAATTAAAATTTTTAATAAGGCTAGATTTAACATATATAAGGAAAAAATGAAGAAAGATATGAAATTGTGAAGTGCAATGAAAACTTTAATAAATGGCCAGGAAATGCCGTTATAAAGAATATGGCAAGTGATAGGAGTATTTGGTTCAATAATGTTGTTTATTGGATATATCATAAAAGGGCAACCTATGAACATACCAAATTAGTGCACTGAGCCCCTGATTATAAACATGAACAATAAAGCTAAATTCAGAAAGTAATTTTGTAATAAAATAATAATTTTTATTAATTCAGTTAGTCAAGCAACATTTTTAAAACTTTATTCCATGTTCATACTGCGAGTAGAAGACTAATTTCAGAAAGATTTCATAATTGTTTTCAACTTCCTTTTATATTTTTTTATTCTTTTTAAGCTCTGCAGCTTTATTCTTTATGTAAATTGTTAAAATCAATGAAATTAATAAAAAGCAAAACCTGTCACATTTGATTGACTCAAATTTGAAAAATGTTTCACTTTCAAATATTAAAAGTCTGATGAAAGCAAAAAACATTCATTTAATTTCATCAACATAAACAATATTTAAGCTTCAAACTCAGACTTTCACATGACCCTCAACTCTCCATGCCATCACAATTGCTGACCATCTGATCACACACATGTTGATAAGTGATTATTTATCTTTTCAACATGTCTGTGATCAGGTGGGTCAGCAATATGAGATGACATGAAGAGTTGAGAGTCATGTAAAAGTCTGAGTTTGAGCCCTTGCATATTATATCATATGTACAGGTGTGTGTAATCCGGTACAGTGTATTAAGTTAAATATTTAAGCTTAAAATTTTCTTTATAATTACATAGAAAGAAAATCTTTCAAAATGTGCTGTCGACCATCAGTAAGAGTTTTAAAACCACAAGTGAATCATTTGTCCTTACAGCTTATTCTTATATAAGCCAACCCTTACTGACTGTGCTTAACTCAGGGCTTGATCCTATTTTGGGCCTACTATTTTAATTAACAACTGAATTGTACAAATTTTGTTAATATATCATGAAGAGGAGAAAATTTTACATTTTAAATTACCAACAGGTGAGTGTGCATTGATTTATACATTAAAAATGAACAATGCAGGTTTGAAAGTTAATTTCCTTATATATATATATATATATATATATATATATATATAAATTATATATATATATATATATATATATATATATATATCCAGTGCTAAACTATAAATTTAATTTTCTTTATAGTACATTACTATCCCTTATTTTATGAAAAAACTGGTGATGGTATGTCTAGTAGCTTGCTTGGCAAATCACAGCTGAAAAAAATTTGTGAGTTCAAAACATCGGCCATCACTGATATACTTCTTACCATTGATAATAGTGATGAATGACTTATTACCTTGTTGCATATAGTTTACCGCAAAAGCATTTGATTATTTATGAATCTAAGATATATTATTTTAAAAGATGGTATACAGATTGGTTATGACCTAGATGCAATCCTCATAACTAATTCCTGCTTGAGTGTACTTTATGAGAACCAGGTTTACAGAAACTTTGTTCAGCCTGATCATATTAATGCCTAGCTAGAATTGCTCTGACAGTGAAGTAAGTCTTGTGTTAACTCTTCCTTCTATGGCCATTCAAAGAGTATTTCTTTAGCTTTAGATTTTATGTTGTCTACCCATGTTCTGAAATAACTCTCAATGGGTTGAATCAAATATTGATTTCACTTATTAGTTTAACTATGATGTTATGCTTGCTTTATAAATCTATATAGGATGTAGGAACATTAGCCAGCATTATAAGTAGATTTATCATATTTGTATTAGTATATGGCTAGAATTTCTTTCTCAGTAAATTGAATCTGTTGTTAATAGTTCCTTTAAGACAATTCAAAGAGCATTCTCTTTAGCATCAGATTTTATGTTGAATAATTATATACTGGGTTGAATCTTAGACTTTAAACCTAAAGTTAAATTTGCTTTATAAAAGCCATACAGGAAATGGATAATAACTAATCATAATGGAAGGACTTCTTTTTTACAAAAAAAAAAATTAACTTGACTTAATAAATAATATTTCTGTAGTGTAATTTTCGCTATACCATTCTTATGTCCGTAGAAGATGATTTCTATCTGCTTTTAACATCTTGTGTAGGATATTCATTAAATGTATAATCTCTGGTCTAATGAATGATTAATAAAAATTATTAATATACTTCTGTCAAGTAGTTTTAACATGTATCAATTAAACAAATGGTTATATATATATATTGAACAATGATAAAGGTATGTGTAAGAGATTGTGATCTGCACCAACTGATGAGTGGTGGTTCACCATAAAATATGCATATTGGAGATCATACATCTCTTTTCACATATCTTTGATCATATATTTATAATTGCATCCCTCTACAAGAAGTTAAAAGCGGATTAAAAAGAACAGTCCCTACATTGTGTGAGAATGGGGTAGTGAAAATTATACTACAGAAATATTATTTATTAAGTGGATGATCTCTAGTCTAGTGAATGACTAAGAAAAATTATTAATACTTAACTTGATTTCTTTAGCTCTTTTATTATTAACCAACAACATCATCATCATAGCTTGCTATGCATATGCAAAATAATTATATATATATCACCATCATCATCAACCATTTTCAATTCACTGCAGGATGAAGGTCTCTCCAAGTTCAATCCATCTTTTCCTATCTTTAGCTTCTCTTCTCCACATTACCCCTGCACACTTTCTTATTTCATCCATCCATCTCACATGTGATCTCTTTCTGGGTCTTTTACAATCTCTTGGAATCCAGTTTACACAATTTTTAATATAAATAGCTTTCAGAATAACTTTTTTACTTTTTTGTGTACAACTATTATAATCCTACTCAGTTCCCACTTTGGGTGTGAACCAGAATTTTCTGAGCAAAAATAGAATATGTTTTCTGCTAAGCTAAAGGCAGAAACTAGCGAAAGCGGTCTAGAATAATTGGAACTAAAAATCTTGATTTGTTATAAAAACAATACTTAAAATGCTTCCAAATGACTCTATGTAGAGGTGATATTTAGCACTGATAATTTAAACGTAAGCATAATTGATTCCTTAAAATTACCCTAATTGTGGTAGTTAATAGGTAACAGTGACATCCCTCGTCTTAGAAGTTAGCATAAATAATTGTAAACCTCGTCCAGCACTTCATCCCCCACTCCTCACCTTGGTCTTTTGCTATTAACTTACTATGTTAATCATTAGGCTCTAACGGAGTTATTGTTATTAATATTGTCTTTGGATATTATTTATATTGATTATAATGGCTTTTATAATCTTTTTGAGATTGGCACAGACTGTAATTTCTATTATAATTACCTCCACAGAGATTACTATATTGTTTTGATTTTCGTGTCATTAAAATATGTTTATTAGTTCCAATGAAAGATACTTGAATTTGAAGAATTTGTTTGTAAAAATACCTGGTTTGAGCAGGGTCAAAGATTAACAGGTAATTAATAATCAAATTTGCTCTGAGCATTGATGTGAAAAGGAGTTAAGGGTGAAAAGAAAAAAAAACAAACTCTTAGGAATAAATTCTACAGCTTATCGATTCATCAAATAAATAATTATGTCAAACTTTAATGATAAGATACCTGTATTTAACACCTGCATTTGAATTTAAAAATACTAATTTATTTTTTTACGACTAAAAGAAGTAATGCAGTCAGTCTGGGAGTTAAAAAAAATAGAAAATTTATAATTATTATATGTATCAAATAAAGTAACTTTCTCTGGTCAGCATTGGTGGCCTAGTGGTTAACATAGCTGCCTTTCACGCAGCTGGCTCGGGTTCGCATTTGACATATGAAAAAAAAAGTAACTTTCTCTGATGCTGCTAATATATAAATATCATCATCATCCACACTATTAATTATTATTAATACTGCAGGATGATAGTGTCTTCAAATTTAATCTAGTTTCGTGGCTCACTTGCTTCTTTTTTTTTTACATTACTCCAATCTAATTTCCTTATCTCATCCACTCATCTCATATATAGTAATATTCTAGATCTTTTACAATTGCTTGAGATCAAGTTTAAGACATGAGTTGGCCTTTTCATTTCTTCTAACAAAATGTCCAGCCCAGCTCCATATCATCCATATATTTCACTTTCCATCCCTCCATGCTACCCCATCATAAATCTTTATATAGTTGAAGTGCAAGTACTGTTCTTCTAAACATTTAAATCCCAGAGTTATGTTGCAATGATAGAATACGGTGCCTTACAAGCAGCTGTCCCGGGTTCGCTTCCCTGCCGATGCTTTGACGCGCGAATCCATATCTTTCAGATACATATGCGTATTTCTTTCTAATATAAAGTTATTTCTATCACTCAAGTTTAATTTTTTTTTTTCAAACTATAGTACGTCCAATCTTTATTTTCTCATTTTTTGAAAAGTCATTAAACATTATTTTAGCTTTGACTTTAATCCTACTTTTTTGCTTTCATCTGATAACTCATGCAACATTAACTGAAGCTTACTAGCAAAAACAACCACATAGTCAATCATTGGTGGCCTAGTGGTTAGCATAGCTGCCTTCCAAGCAGCTGGCCTGGGTTTGTTTTCCGGCCAACGCATTTGATATGTGAAAAAAACAACAACTTGGTAATAAATAAATTGTATTCAATTGTATTCCAAGAGATTTTCACATTAATGCACAAAATACTTTCTATAGAATTACTGTAAAAAAATTTTAGTGGTAAGAAATTGCCCTATGGTGAACATTCTCAATATTAAAAAATTTTTAATGACACAATATAGTTTAATTATTGTATTTTGATAAATATTATTAGAATTTAATCATATCTTGGATCTATATCTAGATGTTCTACATATTTAATGATTGCTGACATATTATATATATATATAATCAATTATATTTTTTAAACATTATCAATCTATTACAGAATGGTCTCTTCAAGTTCAATCCAGTTTTTCCAATCTGTTGTCACTTTTTTCCCACATTATACCAGAAAACTTTTCTTAAATCATTCATCCATCTCACATGCTGTCTCTTTTTTGGGCTTTTACAATCTCTTATGATCTAATTTAAGACTTTATGTATTTATTTAGTATCATCTCTTCTAACAGAATGTCCATTCAACTCCATTTGTCTCTTAATATTTTCAATACTTTTTATATATGTTCGTTCTAATACAAGTCATTCACTTTCAATCTCTTCTTATTACTTCCAACATACATCTTTCCATATTTTGTACAGTAAAACAAAATCTCTTACTGTTCTTCAATTAAGGGTCCAAGTTACAAATCCATAAGTAAAAGTAAGGAAAACACATTTATTAAATCTTTTCTTTTCAAACATATAGATTATTTCCCTTTAATATCAAGTTCTTTCTATCAAAAAGCAGTCTATCTGAGTTTAATTCTATGATTCATTTCATCTATTATGTTTCCATCTGTATTAAAAATCTGATCTACTATTTTATAGTTTTTTTTTTTCTAAGAAAATTCATTGAACTTTAATCTTTTAAACATTTATCTTTAGTCCTAATTTCTTACTTTCATATGATAATATTTTCTGAAATTATAAAGAAATATTTGCAAAAACAATTTATATCTGCAAAAAGTAGATGACTTAAATAATATCCATTAATCTTATTCCCTTAGCTTCTTATTGCAATTTCTCAAATATTTCTTATAAAACGGCTGTAAAAGTTTTAGAAATATGCAATCATCTGCACTATCTAATCTCTGCAGCTGCATTTTGAAAAATGTTCTTCAAAATGTAATAAAATTTTATGCATAGTGACAGTGGTTATTCCAATGTCCTTTCTATAACTCTCTTCAATGCTTGGATTATATCCACTATGCTAAAAGCAATTTTTTAAACCAGCTTGTTCTTTGCTGTAAATAAATTGTAAATATCTTGGCAAAGATTATGTATAAAACAGATAAAAATGTAATAGATCTGTAATTTATAATATCTTCATTATCTCCTCTCTTAAATATCAATATTGCTACTGCATTCCTCCAATCATCTGGTGCATCTGGTATATAATTTTACTAAAAAAAATCATATATTTCCTCATTTTCTTTTTAAATGATGATAATGATGATAATAATAATAATAACTCAATCATTTTGTGAAACATTTTCTTTTTTTATAGCTTTAATTACATGTCTCACCATATAAAATACTTCGGGAATTTAAAAAATAATACTAAACTCTCCATCAGTAGTGCCACCTAGTGTAAGCCTTAGAAATCAATGGATGCAAGAAGGTTTTTGCATAAAATCCTTATCTAGTGGCTGCAGTTATTGGGTGAGTAGGCACTAGATAGGATTTTATGCAGAAACCTTCTAGCATCCATTGGTTGTTATGGTTTGCACTGTGTGGCACTACTATATGGAGAGTTTTCTACTGTTATAACCAGCTTGTTTACACATAGAAAATGGTGATCATATGATGACAATTACTATATAATTCTCTATGAAACTTTTCAACACATTTCATGTCAGTTCTTTTTTTTATTATTATTAGGCTTCTCTTTTTTTCTTATTGCTGAAGAACTTCTTTTCCAATAGCAAGATGTTGTTTTATATTTTTCAATTTTTTTATTTTCTTCTATAGATTTCTCTTGCCATTTCATGTTTATATTTCATATATCATTATTAACACTTTTTTATATTACTTTATAGAACTTCAGATACACAACTCTTCTTAATACCATAGATCAATTTTAAATATTTTCATATTCCTTTTTTCTTTATACATTAACTTGTTTCAGTTGAAAAATTCCTGCTAAAATGCTGCTTTTAGTACCAGTTATTTTTGCTGCAGTTTTTAACAGTGTACCAGTTATCTCTTATTGATCTCCATTAAGTTTGAGCAATTTTCAAACTCTGTTAATATTTTTAAATGGTTAGCAAAGTCTTATTTAAGTCCCCTGGAGTGTTTCTGAAGGTAAGGAATATCAGTTGTTAAAACTATTTTCTTAATAGTTTCCATCTCTCTAGTTTTGCAATGACATGTATCTTATATTACATTAATTGAAGGTCACTTCCAGTATTGAATCTAATAAGAACCTTACAATCTTGAAATATATATTTTCTATCAGTTAAACCATATTTTCATTTGAATGTATCCTTATTTTTTGTTTAATATTTTTCTCAAAGAAAAAATTCATGATATATACTTTTTTTGCGAATTTCCTCCCTCATTATTAACATCATACCCAAATTTATATCCAACAATAGATTTATCTTTCCATTTCATCACTTCTGGCATTAAAGTCTCCAATGACAATTTGAAAATGTTTTTTGGTCTGATCAAAAGCCTCTGCAACCATATAAATATCCTCTACTTCTTCATCACAATGAGAACTTGTTATGATATAAACTTGAGTTATCTGCATTGTGGATCTTAAGTTGAATAACTCATCTTACCAATCTGTCTGAAATATCAACAACAAACACAAGGTAATTCTTCCATATTTTATTTATAATGATTCCCACCCACTTTGTATTTTCATTACTAGTGCCTCTTTATTAGGTTCAGTCCTCTTTTTAAATCCATTATCTCTCCAACTTTTATTCTAAATTGCCAAATTTTAACAATATTATCTTTAATATATTTCTTTTTCCCAATTCAAGAAACCTTTGGTCATTTAAAATGATCTTTTATTGTAATCAGGCTAAGTAAAAGATCATCATTGAATGGCAACTGGGTATGCATTCAGGAGATTCTTTGCAACTTCTGCTTTGGCTGTCAACTGCTGTTTTGGCTGATGACTCTGCAATTTCCTAGGAATAAGAGTTGTAATTAATATCATCTACCATAATCATAAATATCACGCATATGAAAAATCTATGGTGTTTTTTGGTTTTAAACTCGGAAGTACAAAAGCAATAAACAGCCTTAATATATTTTGGTGAGTGGTCCATCCATGTTTATCTACTACATAAATAACCATGTAATTATAACTGTTAAAATTACAATAAATTTTCCCTGCTTGAATTCTTTAATGCCTCAAAGAGAAATCAAAGTTGCACTATCAGTTAACAGCAAACTCCTTTGTGAAGCCATACCTATATATATATATATATATATATATATATATATATATATATATATATATATATATATATATATATATTCCAACCAGTAACTACCTAAACATTCACAGTAAAATATAGTAATCAATATTTCTCACTGCTGTCAAGGCAACCTTCACACCTTTTAATAGCAAGAATGGAAATCCATTCTTACTAATAGTCCATTGAATATATATGGGCTCTTAAAGATTGCAAATTGTCTACAGAGTATGAAATATTGATACAATGAAGTTTAAATAAACCTCTTTAAACATGAAATAAACATTACCATTAATGACCTGATAGACTAAAGATTATTGTATGATTAATATATATATATATATATATATGTATGTTAACAAGAGAAATGATATCCTTTTTGAAATCTGTTAATATTAGCCTGTCCCCTTATTATATCACAAAACAACATAAAATATTCATTTTCACTTCTTTCTCAAATCTAGCAATTTAAATAATTTGGGCAAACTTCATATTAAAATTGGATATAAACCCAACCTCTTTTAATATTTTTTTTTTTCATTTTTGACAGTATTTGGAAAGGTTATAACTTTTGGCCTTTTACATATAGTTGAAATATTGTATTTGTTATATATGTAATTTTAAACTAGTTTTAAATAAACATAGCCAGACAAATTCAAAGCCTGAGATCTATTTAAATATTCGATGAATGATTGCTTAAAAAGCCAAAGTATGGCAGGTAAAATATATTAGTAGCATTCAATAAACAACATTTATATTTTCATTTTTCTGAACTGAGAATCAATTCAAGAACATTTTGTTTTTTAGCCAGTTGTTCTTTTCATGAGTCTAATTATTCAAAACAATATATATTGAGGATCAGAATATTATACTTTCAGATCTTTACATTATGATAGTGTAATAAGCATTATACTGAATGTTTAATAATGCTCCAGGATAAATGAGTTTATAAGTAACCATTAAAAAGCAGTCAATACTTAGACAATGTCAATATAAATAACAATCAACAACCTTTTAACATTAAACCTTTTAACATTAAAGTTTGAGATTGCTGATTGTTATTTATACTGGAATTATCTAAGAATAGGTTTATATACTTCCTCTAATGTTACATATTTTCCCCATCTTCAGAAATCTGCCATATCTAAAATATAACCAGCACTTCAACTTTATCACATACATCAAACATCATCTGAAATAAATTAATGTGATTATGAAGTGTGTGAAAAATTGAAATAGTGGTTCTATCTATTACACATAAAAAAAAGGATAAATGAATTGCATTAATTATAATATGCGGTTGTATTTAGTTTAAATCAGGGTAAAAAATCATACAATAATCTTTAGACTAACAGATCATTAATGGTAATCATTAAAATATCTGAAAAAAGAGGTTATTGTCAAAATTGTGAATGAAAGAAATATGGCTGTTGTAGGATAAATTGTAGTAATATGACATATCTAAAAAAAATTCATGTTTTTTTTATATATGAAAGCGTTGACTGGGAAGCAAATCCGGGACACTTCCTGGGATAGCTGCTTGGAAGGCAGCTATGCTAACCGCTAGACCACCAATTCTTGACAAAAAATTCATGTTTTACTTTTGTTTTAATAACTAGCTTATTTATTAAACAAAATTAAATTTAATATGTAAATTTACAAATATAATACAATGAATTATGACTTTAAAACATAACACAACATAATGTTTCTTAAAATGATATAATTAGCAATCAGAATATTCATCTCACTTGATTTCTAAAATAAAATTTTTAATGTATTTAGTTTATCTTTATAAACAATTATGTATGAATTTTTAGTGATGTTATTTAAACTCAAGTTCAGAAAGTATCTCTGTGGGTATGATTCTGCTATTCCTTGAAATATTTTCTTGATTATCTTAAATGTTTTTACTTAGAATAGTCCAAAATTATCTTAGTTACTATTTACCAAATAATGGTCATACTAAAAGATAAGAGTGTCATTTATCCTATATAGTTTGTTGGTAAAATAAAGATATTGCTATATTTCATTCTTCCCTAATATATGATTTCATATTGTATACAAACAGGGCCATTACAAGCAGATATGCATATTGTGACCACAAAAGCACCAAATTATATTTTTAAAATGGAAATATAAAAATTAATAACAATTCAAATAAAGTACACATATTGAAAGATTATTGTTTATGATATGAAAAAAATTCTTAAACACAAAATAATATTTGCTTTAAAAACATAAAAAGCAATGATAGTTTATATATAGCATATTTATAAACAATGTTTCTGAAATACATGCTTATTATATACCTGTATCAATATATGTAATATATAGGGTATATGACCATCCCTTGTACATGTATTAAATGAATTATGTCCTGTACATGAGGGGTCAGATTGACTTTAGGTCAACATGGGTTTGACAATAATCTCAGCCTCAAGGTGGCCTTTGAGCATTTCATCATCAGATTTTCAATTGGATGGATGGTTGAAGAGTTGGAGTGTGGAGTGGAGTGAAGCCTGTCCATTAAAGTATGAAGATTGGCTATCTTAACATATATCTGAGTACTTATTGCATATATGTGTAGAGATGATAATCTGGACCAACTGATGATTGCTGTTTTAGCATGAAATACGCATATTGGTGATTATTTATCTTTTCAACATATATGTGTTCAAGGGTATCAGTAATATGAGATAGAGTGGTGAGCGGTGAGTCATGTGAAAGTCTGCGCTCATATACCCTACTTAAAACAATGTTTCCTTAAGTCAGAAAATAATATTAAAAAAAGAAATACTTAAGCAGGAAAAAAAATCTGCTCTCATATATATGCTTATTTTTTAATTTTAAATATAATGGACTAATGTTTTTGCCATTTTTATTATTTGCTAAATAAGAATCACATATAGAGATCTATTTTTAAATTACTATATATACTAGATAAGTTAGGGATCCATTTTTATGTGTTAAAATCTGAGAACGTTACCATTTTGTAATCAATATTTATTAGTAATACTTATATGTATGACTATTTCCATCATTTACTATCAATTGTTAAATATCTAGAAAAAGTCAAATTTTATTTATTTTTCAAATACATTCAGCTGTTCGTAATTGCATTCAGATTAGAAAATAATAATGCTTTGAATGGTATTGTTCTCCTTTAAACATCACATGATCACAGTGAGAAGAACATCATGATCATTATTCTTTATGTTTACACACACTGTTTACACAGAGACAAAACTCTCCATTACTCTGGCTCTCACTGAGGAGTGCTACTATATGGAGAGGTTTGTCTGTGTATTATTCTCCTTCCTTCTTGAGGTGTTACAGATCTTATCATTGATAGTACTAGCAAAGCTTTGGACCTGGGTCGTCAGATTCTGAATATTGAATTTAAGGTATTGCCAGAGTGCCAAATTAAATTCAATATTTCAGAACATTAAGCTTCAAATTTGATTCTCATGCAAGTACTACACTTGTAAGGCCAGCCTACTTGAAGAAAAGAGACCTCTCAAATGTTCTGTTAAATACTAATCTGTGTGTTTTACTAACAATTGAATGTATTTGAAAAGTTTCAATAATGTTTGTATTGTTCTAAAGACACTTAATAATTAATATTAAATGATGGAAGTATTCCAATATTTAATCACTTCACTTTTTAAGCCAATAAACATCACCTGATCACCATTTCTTATGCTTGCTCATAACTGTTATTAAAATAGGCAAAACTCTCTATGCAAGCCAGAGTAATCAATGAATGCCAAAAGGCTTGTGCATAAAATCCTCATCTAGTTCCTAAGCACTAGATGCACAAACCTTCTGGCATTCATTGATTACTCTGGCTTGCACTGAGTGGCAATACGTATAGAGAGTTTTGCCTGTTTTGATAACACCTTGCTTTTTCAGACAAACACAATAATCATTTAG
This sequence comes from Epiperipatus broadwayi, assembly GCA_028023455.1. Classification (NCBI taxonomy): domain Eukaryota; kingdom Metazoa; phylum Onychophora; class Udeonychophora; order Euonychophora; family Peripatidae; genus Epiperipatus; species Epiperipatus broadwayi. Next base: position 527,678 of record JAQFVV010012661.1, on the reverse strand, counting down.
CTCTATTTTCATTGCTAATTAAGATTACATATTGATTTTGTTGATGATGATTATACAGGGAATTATTAATTTTAGTGCACATAGATTTTATGTTCTGTGATGTTAGGTCTGGGCAGAACTGATGAAGGAGTTACATTGAAATTAATCATGTGATCTTTGTACTATCATAGTTTAATGTTTTAATATTTGGCTCTTACACAATATCTTAGTTAAATGAGCTAATAGAGAGTGGTTAAATGATCTCATTCATAATTTTAAATAAAATAAATTATATGTTTAATTGATAAGGACATTACGAGACATATAACTACACAAGTTTTGCATTTATAAAAAATGTTTAAAAAAAAAAACTATTATTGCAAATATCTATAACAACATGTGAGAATTAAAACTCTACAATGTAAAAAAACAGGGTTTCTCAAAGCAATGGGTTATAATTAAGATGTGGAGAAAAATTAAGGCAGATTTAAATACAAGTTAATGTATATAAAGAAAAAGTAAGATAAGATTAAGCAAAGATATAAATAAAATTATACAAACATTAATACAGCAACAATAATCAGCTATTAATTCGAATGAAAATAAAATGTAATACTTCAAAATAAAGAGACTGAACAGAAGAAAGTCTCAGTGAAAAGAATAGCTAAAATGATTTTGATTTAAGAAAAACAAATGCAGAATGATAGAAATACTTCATATATTGAACTGTGTTTTGATTGTTATTTTTAGCATCTTCTATGCAAATCTCAATATTAGTTCAGATCTTTTAAATCTAACAATTTCTAAAAATTGATTATAGGGTATAGATTCACTTAAAACAAATATAATCTTCAGAAGAATAGCAAAAAACTATACTGATCAAGTTTCAATAAAAAGAAATGATTGATCAAAACTTGATCAGAGAATAAACTTTTAATGAAAAATACTCACAGACTATTATTTTAGGTAGTTTTCACAAATATAAAATTAAACCATATATGGATCCATTAATTCTTATGAATTTTATACTATTCATTAGAAACTTTAGGTTGATATAGCTAATACAAGTTTCAAATAAGTGATTTTAATCTTTAGAGAAGAGATAAATAATTCTTTGCAGTGTTCTACTGGTTTATAAATTCACACAAGTCAAAGAATCACATCCAAGCAACATTTCTTCATAAGAAAACCTGAAAATATTAATCACCATATAAAGCATGTTTTGTGAAGATATGAAAAGATACTTTAAAGTATCAAGAGGATCAATACCTGAGAACAAATAAAAAAAATGTTTGATATGCCCAAAAAGCAATTAACTAGATCAACAATTTTTAACTTTTTTCTCCAGTGTACATTTTCAAATATTTGTGATGGTTGGTCTTCCTTATGGCAACATTTCCCATACTTCACAGAACTTTTTGAAATGTGTGAATTATGTAAACCCCAAAAATCATATAACTTGAAAAACTAAGGAAAGAATGTAAGAGCATTTAAGATCTGTCTAAATAAGTATCAATAATATAGAGTATTTCTATACCATAAACAAAATATAGGCCTATAAAAATATTAAAACTATAATGCCCCCTGAAAACTTATCATCCTCTTGAGTATTTACATTATACCCCAAAAGGGGACTACTGCCACCATTAAAAACTGCAAGATGAGTTCAAAATATGATGATTATGTATGCCTAGCACAAAATCAAAAGATATTACAGAGCTCTTTGAAATGCTGTCAGAAGTAAAGCAATGATATTTACTCTCATCTTTATAATATTTTTAAATTTTGATAATGCTTAATACATTGAAAAACATAAGAAGTATCTAAATATTAAAAACTCTGAACTATATGGATGATGTGCATGAGATCAATGCTAGATTTAAGACATGCACTAAATCTAGGTGATCAGGCACAATAAAATCAATATTAGAAAGACATAAATGATTTGCCTTAACAATAATGTCGTACAAATCAAAATTTCTGTTCAAAACAAGACTTGTAAACAGCATACATAAAACTAAACAAATAATGTTCACTTTTCAAATAGATATAAAAATTTACAGAATTAAAAAGCAAAACAAAATAGCAGATTTTGAAATTAATGGGAAATCTGTTCAATTAATGGGTATAAAATTTGAAAAATAATTCATTATCTTATTCAGAAGCTGTACACATTTATCAATAAACACTATGCTTTGCATATGGCTAGGAGTGTAAATAATAGATAATAAGTTTTAAACCGGATCCTAAGAGATTGTAAAAGACCTAGAGATAGACCAGGTGTGAGGTGGAGTAATGAAATAACAAAGTTTGCTGGTATGTTATGGGGAAAAGAAGAAAGAGGCAGGAAAAAGTAGATTAAACTTGCTGAGATTTTTATCTTATAATGAATCAATAATGTTTGAAAATGATGATAATGATTTTGCTTTGCACAATTTAGTGCAGTGGTAAAGTGGCAGATTTGAGTAATAAACGACCCTGGATTACAGGTCAGCTCTTTCATTTCCTGTCTTCTTATGTCATACAAACTTCTGAGCAACAAACTATTTGTTTGTTTATTCTGCATGATTTATTGCACAAGTGTAGTTGCAAGTTCAAGGACTAAAAACCTATGGGTTAAAACTCAGCTCTGGAATTTGTGCTGTTTAAACATCATATGATTTTTTGAGCAAAAAGCCATTAAATTAATTGCTCTTTATGATACAATGCACTGTTGAATTGGCAGATTTAAGAACCAAAGACCTATAAATCACAGCTCAGCTGTCACTCCCAGTGCTGGACCATTCAAATATCTGCTAGTCATATTTTAGTGCAGTGGTAAAGTAATGGATTATGACATAGATCTGTCACATTTCATGCAGACTTTGTTTAAATCCCTGAACAACAAAAACTTTACTTAATTTAACAAATGCTCCTGTGATACCTTGGACATTGGCTACTGAAAGTAAAACTGAATGAGGAATTGTAGGAATGAAACTGTGCAAAAGCCTATAAAGCTAGAAATTTGACATTGAAGTATTCATTTTCTGGAGAGGGGAGAATGAATCTTTATGATTGATGGAGTTTGCAGAGTTAGTTATATAGTATGCCTCTCTGGAGTCATCTCTCTTGATGTATTGAATGGCTTCAGGGGATGGGATAAAGAGATTTCCTATGGGTTTCTGATGCTTGAAAAAGACCAAGCTACACTCTGGCTTGACTGTGGCTTTTTTGTATGAATATTGGTACTGTGATACTCATGTCGATAAAGATGCCAGGATTCCCTATAATAAATAGATTTGCATTTTGTTTGGAGGCATTGGATTGCAATGCATGGGGTGAGATCAGGTTTGACTTTACCTTTGAATTGTTTAAGAGTCTGTTGATAAAAGGAGGTATGAAAAGCAAGGTGGTAAGTGGGGGAAAATATTTTATTGAATGTTTTGGTGAGTGTAGGGATATATGGTAGAAATAACCAGTCTGTCATCAGCGGAAGGATTAGAATTAAGCTTACTGCAAAATTGCTTTATTTTCTTATTTAAAAGACACTGTTTAAATCCAAAAAAAGTGATATCTTTGACATATGATTTTATGTTAGCTTTTCAGGTGGATTCATATTTACATAGGGAATAATTTCAAAATAGAAATAATGAGAGACTGGCATGTTTGTGAGAATAAGGTGTAGTTGATTCATAATGAGAAAGTTTATTTATAATATAGTTTTGCTAAGCTTTTTTTTTAATTTTTTTTATTTTTCAAATAAAAAGAATGTCAATCAATTTTAAATAGAAAAGTTAGTTACTGGTTTATTATACATATATAATTAAATACTCATACTAAATATAATATTTACATAAAGAGTATACATATTAACTTACTGCAAAATATCTAGTGATATATATATATAAACCATAAATGTGAAATTGATTTAAATTAAAATCATATGTATTAAGTAAAGTTCATTTACAATATAGTTTTGGTTTCCTATCAAAAGCAAAATTGTCAAACACTTTTCACTTAAAAGAATATTTCATATTTTAATAATTTATATTATTATTATGTACACACACTAAATATGATATATATATGAGTATACATTTAAACTTATATCACTAATATCTAATAATATATATAGCAACTATAAGTGACAAGTCAATTTAAAGTACAATATAGTTTTACATTTTTATTTACTATGCCAATACCAAAAAATTAAAAATAATAGACATAATTTTTTTTATAAAAGAAAAAAATGTTTCTTCAACTACAATTGGGGTTTTTAGATTCAATTTGAAATAAAGCATTAGGTATCAGAAATCCAGAAATTAATTTAGACAATTCCTATTTTTTATAACAAGGGATTGACTTAATTAATATCTGGATCCCCCATGCTTTTATTTCAAGTTAAATCTAAAAACCCCAATTGTGCTTGAAAAACTAATTATTTCTTTTTCTTTTTAGTGCAAGGTACATAAAAGCATTTAATATAAGATCCCCTAATTATTTCAAATTTTGTAAATATGAAATAAAAATAATAAATAAAATTTTTGAGAATAAACTTGTTCGAAATAAAATTTCATATTCATTTCTTTTAATACTATATTCATGTTAATATGCATCATTACCCCCCCTATTGATAAGAACTGATTAACACCAATTTTGGTGCATCAGATGTTGATCTGGATATGATATAGATTTTTTTCAGTTAGCTCCCAACAATTAAATATTAAAATTTACTATATACAATATAAACCTATTCATGGAACAAATAAATCTAAATACATTATTAAGAATATTTACAAGATTCACAAACCATCATTTAAATAAACCAGTAAACAGATTCACTTTTTGTTATAAGAATATTAGTCACAGAATGTATTCAGTCTTGTTTGTTCTCTGAATAGGCTTATATTCTTAACCTCACATATTTGATAAACCATAAAATTATTTATAATTCATTAGAAGTTATAAATAAAGTATTTCTTAATTTTATAAATTTAAAAAAAAATAAAAAAAAAAAAAAATATAAAAAAAAAAAATTTTAAAAAAAAAAAATATTGAAAAAAAAAATAAAAATATATTATTTAAAAATATATTCAAAAATTTTAGATATGATAAAAAATAAAAAAAAAAATAAAAAAAAAAAAAGTTATTGTATATCTGTATCAATATATGTAATATATAGGGTATATGATCACAGACCTTCACATGACCCACCACTCTCCACTCTATCTCATAACACTGATACACTTGAACACATATATGTAAACACTTGAACACATATATACAAATATATAAAACTGTTAAATATGAGCCATTACTGTAGGGTGCTACTACATAATAAATATGTTATAACTTGCTGAATGTGGTATACAGCAGTGAAGATTCAGATCTAAGAATTCTTCAACCATTCTCAAGTAAATAAACAAATCTCAATTTACAATAAATCAATCAGTTATTTAATGCTCAATCTGATTACTAGAATCCTAGAATGTCACATGACCTCCACAACAACTAATCATATGATTGTTTTATATTTATGTAATAAACCCACTTTCCCTCAAGATAAAGACAAAGAGCATTTTATATGTTAGTTAATAAAGAGTCCAGAATAGAGTGAATCTACTTATTTTTGAAGTGTTTGATGTTTTTGGCAATATTGGTGAAAATTCAGAGGGAATTAAATGTAACAGCAGATGAAATATGCCATTAATAAGTTAATAATTAGTAAATTAATATTATATATATATACAGTTATACTAATTTCATATATATGCATTTGTACCTAGACAAAGTATTATTTCAATACACTGTTGCAAAACAATAATAACCGAACGCTTATTGTTTGGGAATTCCTAAGAATATTGTGCTCTGGAAGTGATAGATTGGAGCTTTAGAGTTTGCCATCTTATTACTGCGCCAAACCAGGTAGGTCACTGATTTTATAAGCAGACTGTACACTTTGTACCCTTTATATAGAAGTGTATGTGTGAATACACTCACACACGTATATTTACACATGCAATTATGTGCACATGCTATTTTATTCCGTAGAATAATTTTTTTATTTATCCTCACTTATTATAAATTATATATTTGTGTTAAATAATTTTGTGAAAAGTGGATTAGTAAAACACACGGCCAGGGGCGATATGATAATATGACAGTTGGTCACAGCTTTCCATTTTTAACCGAAACAATCACAGACTTATTAAGTTCAAGTTTCATTACAAAGCCATGATTATAAACTAAGTTTTTTTTTTTTAAAAAAAAGTCTTTTTTTAAAAAAAATCTAAATAATATATACTTACTTACCAAACCCTTAAATTAGGAAAAGCAAATAACATTCAATAAAAGCCATCACTTTTCCAAACGCTTTCCAGCAGTCAATTATTTTTATAGTTAATCTCCACCTTACAAGAGCTATTTGTTTAACCTCATTAAGTTTGCCTACACTTGACAGTGAAATCCAATTTGATCGTTTTCTTATTGCACCTATTTAAAGATCATTCCAGGTATGTTGTTTCTCTCAGATATCCAAAAGTCTATTTTCTTAGACTCTTATCTCTAACAGTTAACACCCAGAATAGCTAAACAAATCACCTTGTTAGTCATTAAAAACACTGGAGCCTTGAGAGGGAGTGATAAAAAAAAAAAGAAAGATTTTGTGGTAGTTAGGTTTACAACTGTTAAACCAATCCTAGTCCTAATGGCCTTTGGCTTGAATAAGAAACTCATATCAAATTATTAAACAAAGCATAGAAGTTAAGCCTCAGTTAACTACTGTTTCATAAAGTAATTAAAAAGAAAAAATATGAGTTTCACTTTTCTAGATTTATAAAAGACATACATCAACGGAAAATAAAATCGTGATATTTTAGTCGCACTAAAAAAAAAAAAAGTGAAAAAATATTTGCAGTTAAAATATAATATATATATAATCAAATGGTTTACTGCTCTGGAGTTCTGACGAAGTTCGAGCAAAGGAAAAAACCAAGTTAGGAGCATGAGCCATTGCGCTTAATATTATGTTCCTGCCGCACTACCACTGTTCTAAATCACACCGAGTAATTTTAATATGTAACTTGCTGTGAAATTCTTGACCTGACGATGTTCAAGTGAAATACGATTTCTGCTTTTACTAACCTTAATTAGTCAGCTTTATTTACTATCATTAATAATTATTTACATTTTCACAAGCCGAGATGAGTAGGAATGTCGTTGCTATGCCAACCAAATGGAATTCTAATTTTTTTTAGAAATCTTAGGATTACTGAAAAAATCTGGCTTAAAATTTTCTCCGGATATCTTGTCCAAAGCAACTAGGTAATCATAATAGGGAAGAGCATGTTTTGCCTATTTCTGTTTAATAAGTGCATGTCTTCTGTTACTTTGAATAAAACAGTCCATAGTAGTTTTAAATGGGTATCTAGCATTGAAGTACGTAGAATTTTTGGCCCATGCAAAATTTAAAAAAAAAATAATAATTTTTGGGATCACTGAAAGCATTAATAGATTTAAATGTAGCTGACTGGGACATATTGCTAGTCAATAATCAATATCTAGTTGAATGTTTTAAATTGAATTTCAATAGATTGTAAAAGAGCTAGAAAGATATTACAAATGAGATGTGTGGATGAAATAAGAGTTGGTTACAATAGATTTTCCCTTTTTAAATTTATTTGGAAAAAGTTTGCCATCCAATGAATTTTTTTTAAAATAACTCGAATAAAAAATAATAGTTGGATAGTTTACTGCTTGAGAAATCATTAGAAGTTTGAGAATTAAAAATTATTGGAGTAGAATCAGTAATCTGTGGATTTGAACTCCAAAATCTGCACTCTACCCCTAGACTAAACCATGAAAAGCAAAAGAATCAAGTATTCAAACGTTTTGAAATGAATTTTCTGAAAATTTTTCATTTTATTCCAATATTTAAACTTGCAATAGATGACCTAGAATGCGATGAAAAAAATATTAAAGAAATATTAAGCTGTTGGAGTATTAGAAGTGTTGAAAAATAATGAAGTGAATCATATCGTGGGTTGATACATAAAGTATTGAAGGTTACATCATAAATGATGACAAAAAAATAAAATTAGATGTTTCAAATATACAAGAGGGTGCCATAAAGTAACCGAAAATTTTATAATAATAAACTGTAATAACGTGAAAGCTAAAACCTTCAACAGATATGCTTTAAACATGCTTACATTCTGACTTGTGTTTGAGAATTGAGAGATCATGTGATGTCATTATTCTATCTTATTGGCTGGCATGTAAGCATGTTTAAGGCATATCTGTTGAAGGTTTTAGCTTTCATGTTATTACAATATTATCTGTTTACGCTTAATAAATTTGATAATCTATTTACATTTGTTAATAATAAACTGTGTATTTATTTTTAGATGTTACAAATTGATTCCCCTTCAAACTATAGCCCATTTAATGTAATACATGTGTTTTTTTATATTTTGAAGTAACCCAGAAAATTTTGCAAAGTAATCCTTTTTAATATCTGCTTTGTTTGATTCTTCACCACTTCTAAGTCCGCAAAAAAAAAAAAAAAAAGAGTCATTTTTTCATTCAAGGAAATAAAAAGAAGTCACACAGAATAAGATTGGGTGAATATAGCTGCTGGATAAGCTAGGTCATGCTAAATTTAATTACAAATGTACTACATTCAAGGCTTTGTATGTGAGTGTGTTGTCATGGTAAAGCTTGCATTCCCCACTTGTCTACAAATTGAGACACTTATTTTACCACATTGTGCAAACATTTCAGAACTTGTAATTAAAATGACTGATCTTTATGAACAAATTTTGAGTGAACAATTCTATTTGCATACAAAAAGGAAATCAGTACCATATTGACATTGGGCTTCACTCACTACCCTTTGTTGGGATGTGGTAAATTTTAGACTTCAACTAAACCATTCATAAACTTGTTTTGCTCAGAGCAGCTCACTTATAAGCTGTTTAATAGATTATAACTATTTCTCCTGCCATTTTCCTTAACAAAAAACAGAATTTCGTGCTGTTTCAACTTTTCAGCCATTATAAAAATTGATAAATAAGTGAGATACAGTTAACAATAACTTTCATCATGCCATAACATGACTTGTCTCAATGATGAAAGTTGGCAGATGGGTGCAGGAGGATCCCAACAAGATGCATCTAGTGGCAGAAGCATTTGCTACAATGTGTTCATCCTCCAGAGAACAATTTTGGTTACTTGTAGTACTCCACTCATATGTATATATACAGAAAAATAAATGAAATTGTTTACTTTTTGATTCTCCATTGTTTTATCCCACTCATGGTCATGATCTGAAAAATTAAATTTGAAATTAAGGATGAAAAAATATTTTTCCAAGATAGCTTAAGATTTTTTCATGCCCGACATCAGTATCTGCATTTTATACAATCTGGTATTTGACAACAAATGGGCATCTAATTGCTTTTATATCATGTCATATGAGTTGATCATGTAACAGCTGTTATCCTGACCAATAGATGGCAGAGATGTGCCATGACCATAGATATTGTCTATAATTAGTTTAATTTTACCATACATTCTTAGTTCCTATACTAAAATGTTATTAAGTGAAATACTTATTTCTTTACTATTATAAATGTCCTATCAAGTAGATAAAGATATGTTTAATTTTATAATAGTACTTACTAATTATTTGTACTTTCCTCATATGAGAAAGATATATTTTTTTATTTATGGTAAATTGATTTTTAATTGACAAGTAATTTCTTTTGTAATTTCACTCTTATACACACGCATACGCATATACAGAGATATAATCTTTTAATGAGGTAAACATATAAATATACTTGTAGAATGTTCATAATCAAAGCTTAATATGCTGCTTCAGTTTTTAACAAGTTAAAAAGGTAAGGTACTTCATTGTACTGACACTAATTTAGTTATACATAAAGATATTACTTTAGTATATATAATTCTAATGAAATATAAACACCCTAATGTCATAACACAACAGTGTTAGAAACTCATTTGAAGTGCTTTGCAAAATACCAAAGATATGATACAGCATAAGATTAGTCAATGTGATTTGCTAGAGAAGAGATTATATAGTTTATTGTTATATATAGGGTATATGAGCACAGATTTTCACATGACCCACCACTCTCCACACTATCTCATAACACTGATACACTTGAACACATATATGTTGAAAAGATAAATAATCACCAATATACGTATTTCATGCTAAATCAGCAATCATCAGTTAGTCCAGATTACCATCTCTACAAATATATGCTATAAGTGCTCAAATATATATTAAGATAGCCAATCATACTTTAATGGACAGGCTTCAATCTACTCCACCCTGCAACTCTTCAACTGTCCATAGTAGAGATGTCTGCACATCCCTTGTATTAAATGGATTGTCCTGTGTATGAGGGGTCAGACTGACTTTAGGTCAACATGGGTGTGACAAGAATCTCGGCCTTAGGGTGGCCTTTGAGCATTCCATCATCAGATTTTCAATTGGATGGACAGTTGAAGAGTTGGAGTGTGGAGTAGATTGAAGCCTGTCCATTAAAGTATGAGGATTGGCTATCTTAATATATATCTGTGCACTTATAGCCTATATGTGTAAAGATGGTAATCTGGACCAACTGATGATTGCTGGTTTAGCATGAAATATGTATATTGGTGATTATTCATCCTTTCAAGATATATGTGCTTAAGTGTATCAGTGTTATAAGATAGTGTGGAAAGTGGTGGGTCATGTGAATGTCTGTGCTCCTATACCCTATACATTACATATATAAACCCAGGAATATAATAAGCCTGTGTGTTTCAGTTATAATTTATTGTTGTAAAACCATTTCACATGAATGATAGAAGATTTCCTAAAAGAATTTTTATCAATTTAAACATGACTTTTATGGGAAAAGCAGACCCCCGAAATAAGGAATCATTTTAAAGACACTATAAAAAGGTAAAATATTGATTGCATTCATATGAAAATATATGAATGATAATGAAATGCAATGGAAAGCTACAATTACATAAAAGTCTGTCAGAAAAAAAAAACTTTTATTGAAGGAAAAGCTAAATGACAGCATTTCAAAATATTAAATAAACAGAATTATGGATTAACATGATCTACATATGGAAGCATTTGTGGTTCATAGATTAGGCATTACATAAATCACTTATCTACTACAATGATTACTGTGGGATAGCCATAATATTTGTAATAAAGGTTGCTGCACCTGATAAAATCAAAGTAAACAACATATAATTTTTTTTTTGCTTAAATTAATCATCATAAAACTGTGAGATCTTCTACAGAAAAACTAGACAAATGTGCAAAACCTGGGCACAGAAATAGATAATGGATGGACTTTCACTTCACTCTATTGCAATGTTCCGATTCAAATGTGCCTATAATACCATCCTAAAAATTTTTTCTCAGTTTACTGATCATTATGCTTTGCCACTGTTTCCCCTACAGACACCTCTCCTCCTCTTGAGAAGAGCTGATTGTCATCCCTAGTAGAACACATCTCAAAATTTACCATTATACCTATTAAACCAAATTCTCAAAAAATTAACTTTTGGGAGGCATATCATTTTTATTAATATTGATACTCCTCCTTGTTCAGCCCTTTTATCCTTCTCTAATCATACCATTATTAAAAAATTCAAGTGCTGGCAACTGGAACCTAAATATTTAGACTTTCTAATCAAGATAAACCTAAATGCTCTTCCTACAAATCATTTTCTGGTTATACATAAGGATCTCTCATGCATAGACCAGATCTGCCCTTTATGTAATATGGAAGATGATACCACATTGCATAATTTCTGTCATTGTATCTTGTTTCAATGTTATAGAGACATTATAGCATCCATCTCTATAAGCCAGAAACTCACTCTCACTACTCTGATTAGTAGTATTGGCAATGGTGTGTTTCCATCTATTAGGATTTCCACTTTCTTACTCTTTGCATATTGGTCCATTAGATTTATGCTTATTTTTAACCCTACCATTGATAATCCCCATCAATTATTCATATCAAAGTTTCAGACTATCCACAATAAAGACAAAAAATTAGCTCCTTTATTTCTTTTTAAAACTACATGGGACTTTCTTTCTATTGTAGAGTTTTGTTTATGATGCTTGGACTGTACATTTAGTTGTTCCTGACTGCAAGACTAGTTGTGTGATCCTCATCCTGGCTTTGTTGTTAACTGCATTGCTTTCACCATTGTACTAATGTAAACATATTATATAATTAATAAAGTTCTTATGAGGAAAAAAAGAAATAGATAATAGATAGGACATTAACATAATTGAAATCAAGAAGTCTTTATTAAAACTGAAACAATACTCAATTTGGATTACATAATGCATAATACTTTTAGATAAAATGGATATGCTGGTCCTTATTGCATAATGCATGAATAGGTGACCGAACATATCATTTAGAAGCTGTCAAAATTCAAGAACAGAAGGTAGCATTTCTCATTTAGAAGCTGTGAACAGAGTACAATATTTGTCATTTAGAATGTCAAAATTTAAGAAGAGATGGCAGCACTTATCATTTAGAAGCTGTCAAAATTTAAGAACGGATGGTAGCACTTGTCAATTAAAAAGTATGATAATTTAAGAATAGAGAGGACAGAAATTGTCATTTAAAAGCTGTCAAAATTAGAAATTGTCAAAGTTTAAAAACAGAGGGCAGCACTTGTCATATAAAAACTGTCACAGTTTAAAAACAGAAGCTAGAAATTATCACCTAGAAACTGTCACAATTTAAAACAGGAACAGAAATTGTCACTAAGAAACAGTCAAAATTTAAAAACAGATGGCCACACTTGTCATTCAAAAGCTGTCAGGATTTAAGAGCAGAAGACAGCAGTTGTCACTTAAAAGTTGTCAATATTTTAAATTTCCATAGGTCTTGTAGTGAAACTTATCTTTCAGGGCAAGAAAGGTTTAATGAACATATATTAAACTATTTAACAATCAACAAATAAAATAAATAATGAAACAGTTTCTCATTAGAAGGTTGTAAGACATTTGAGCATTGGAAGTGATTGATTAAACTATGATCAATGGATTGTAGTTCTCAAGTTTATCACCCTACTACTGCAATAATCCTGACAGTCATCAATAAAAAATGATAAAAATAAAATAAATCAAATGGAAGGTAGGCCTATTGATGTGGATTTTTTTTTTTTTAAAGGCCTGACTGATATACAGTCTTTAGGGGATTGAAAGACTCTAGCAAGCACTAGAAATAAAAAAGTAATTGAATGATTTGATTTTTTGCTTAGGACATCACAAGAAGTTTTGAGAACTTTAAGGAACATAATTGGAGCATAATCCTTTGCACTAATCTATGCATGACCTTGCAAGAACTCAAGATAACACCCAATTTTTTTCAAAATTTTTTAGAAAGAAACTGAGCTTATATACATTAAGTTCTAAATTCTAAACATGTCTAATAAATACAAAGTAATTAAGTTTGTAATATATCAACTATAAATTATACATACATATGTATCTATATGTCATACAGAGTAAAAAATTAGATAAGAATATTTACCAAGCATACTTTAGATACTGTGTACCAGATTCATGGTGAATAAATTAAATTGATCAGTTAAGATTCCAATGAATATACTGTAGACAGAGTTATTGATTGATTGATTTATACCAACAATAATTAAAAATAATGGAGAGAAGACCAGCTACATATTGTTACAATATTAGATAAACCATTACTACCTTAAAATTAAATTACAAAGCTTTAACCTACTAAATAATAACCATCAAACATCACACAATCACCATTTTTTATGCTTATGCAAGCTGTTTTCACTGAAGCAAAACTTTCCATATAGTAGCACTACTCAGTGCAAGCCAGAGTAATCAATGGATGCAGGAAGGTTTTATTTACTCTGGCTTATTCTTGCTTGCACTGAGTAACACTACTGTATGGATAGTTCTGTCTACTAAATAAAATCTTAACTTATTGATACCCAGTCATAAATACTTTATGGTACATATGCTATTAAAACATCACAACAATAGATACTATTGACAGCATTCAAAAGAATGAAAAATAAGAACCACTACTAAATACTTATATTTGTAAAATATGAAAAATATCAGGTAATGTATTATTATATTTTTTGATGTAAGAGTATCAAACTTTCTGTACCCATAACTTTTTACACCACCCACTCAGATAAATATTGGTGCAGTTGACAAAGTTGTGAGTACAGAAAGTTTGGCATTTCTAAATCAAAATTAATAATAATTTGTGATAAACACTGAACAAATAATCAAGACATATGTAAGAAATAAAAATCTGTCCCAACCGAGGAATGCCAATTCAAAATAAAATGTGCCTCTTGAGAATATCTTCATTTATATATTTCAAAAATGTATGGGAGAATGAAAATTTGAGATTTATCTTAAAACTGATATTGTAATATTGTAGGCAGATGCCAACTCTGGCCATGTCACATATTACAAGCTTATAAATTAAGGTAAATTTAGAAAGGGGAAATGATAAGATTTATTTTTCTCATGTTTTTTTTTTTCAATATCAAGCAGTAACTTATTAAAAAGTTTTACATTGCTTAAATAATAAATATGAGAATTTCCAAACATTTTGTAAATAGCTGTAAAAGAGAGAGAGAAAAATATAAAATAAATATTTTTTTATATTCTCTCTCTCTTCAGTAATTTTATTTTATTTTAATATTTTAAAAAAGTATTAAGATAAACAATTTTTCTCTCTCTTTAGTAATTTATTGGTTAGTTTTAACTTTTTAAAATAATAAGAGAAATAACAAGAAAGAAGCAGAAGTGATAAATAAATGAAATTTTATGTATTCATTGTTAGGTTTTTTTTAAAAAAAAAAAATTTTTTTTAAAATTAATCAAAGTGGTCTTTTTTACCTCTTTATCTCTCTAAAGAAATTAAAGATGTTTTGCATAATTAAAAGATTATCATGTTTTTTGGCAACTAAAAGGAAAAATAATTATAGAGGAATTTTTTATATGATGGGAAATTTTTTTAATTAAAAGAAAAAAAGAAGAGAAATAATAAAATAATCTTTTAAAAAAATAGACTCAATTGGTCAGTACTTAATGTTGTCATGTCTGAGATAATGTAATTGGATGGATACAGGATTGTTCCAAAACAATATAGAAGCAGATTAAAGTAGTAGCCCTCAGTCCATGTGAGGAATAGTCATTCTTGATTTGTTTGTTGCAAAAAATAGTATCAGCAATTTAGCTGGGGAGAAAACAGTGAAAAATAATTTTGTAGGTTGAAGTAACACTCATCCAACTAATAGTTTAGAAAAAATGTTTTTTGAAATAGATTTGAGGAAAACCATGTGCTAAATTTTAAACAAGAAGCTGAGTATTACATAGCTCACTGTGTAACCTGTTCACTATAAAAAATATAGGAGAATCCCATTAAAGAAATATATAACAAGCCTTGTTGTATTTTTATATTGGACTATTTCCATCATCTAATATGTGTGTTGAATGTCTTTAGAAAAATTTAATTTTATTTAAATATTCCAAATACATTCAACTGTTAGTAATATTGCAACAAACACGTTAGTATATGCACCAACTATTAGTAATATCACAGCAAACAAGTTAGTATATGCACCAACTGTTAGTAATATCACAGCAAACAGGTTAGTATAAACTTTCAAAAGGTAGTCTCCCCTCTTCTTCAGTTGTTGCTGGCATGACCAGTGACAGTACTAGTATGGGATTTGAACCTGGGTCCTTAGATTCTTGATTATTAAATTTTAAGTAACACTCTAACTAACAGAGCCATACTTTCAACAGTTGGTATATATACTAACCTGTTTGCTGTGATATTACTAATGGTGTATATAACAACCTGTTTACTGTGATTTTACTAGCAGTTGAAGGTATTTGGAATATTTAAATAAAATTAAATTTTTCTAAAGGCATTGAACACATATATTATATGATGGAAATAGTCCAATATAAAAATACAACTAAAACACCATCATCATAAACCTTCAGGAAAACAATATAACAAGCCTTGTTTTCATCCAAAAGCATAAATGTCTCATTCTGTGTTAGCTTGATTTGCAAATTATTATAGTGGATAGTAAAATTCAGCTGTGTTAAAGTGGTCTAAAAATATTATATTGTACAAATAGTTAAATTTAACTGTGTACATTATTCTGGAAATCTGCTTTAATGAAAATGTTATCATAATCAAAATTTGAATCTACAAAAAAAAAGGTTAAATTAATAGGAGAACTTCTTAAAAAAAGATTGTTTAAATTCAACAATGGAAACTTACATGAAAGATAATTACAAAATCACTATAAGGAAAAAAACCATGGCAATCTAATGTATCACAGTGTGCACATCTACATAGATTAATAAAAAAACATTATCTTACAAATAAAAATTAAATCCCTTTTCTACAAATTTTGAGGGGAAATCAAATGAATAAAAAAAATATTGAAAAAAATTAGTAAAAATTATTTATTATTACCAATTATTATTTATATTAGATTTTCACTCAAAATTGTAGAAAAGGGTTTTAGCTTTTATTTGTAAGATATTATTTTATATTGGATTATTAAAAAGAGAAGGTATACCAGAATATAAATGTTAATTAATGTATTATAATAAAAAAATCAACTGGTTTTGCTATATAAAATATTTTTTGATAAAATATATGAGAGTTGAAATTATTATATATTTGCTCAATTTTCTTAATTAATTTAAGTAATTGTTTAAAAAAACTATGTTAATGTCTTTATTCCTCTGCCTATCTGTTCTATGAATTGGCAGTCTATATGACTTAATTTTATTATAGAATAGTGTTATAGGGATTTGAAAATTATACCAGTGAAACTATTCAAATTAAAATAACCTTGTTATATTTATAATTTTTCTTGTTCACAGTCACAGTCTTTAGGGTCCTTGTTATCTTAAGCTATCTCTAGAGTAGTAATAGTTAATTTATTTATATGTGGGGATTTATGTTTGTGGTTGGACATACAGATACTTTTCTGGATGGTATAAAGGCCAAGATCATCTTTAAGATCTATTTATTGCATTTTTTAAAGATAAACTTTACTTTATAGTTGTTTTGGACATTCTTGGTATCATATGGTCTGAGCATTGATGATGATCAGCATATATTAGAATTCCAGCAATATTTCTACTACAATTTAATAGATTAGCACTTAAGTATGTGCATTCAGATGATTATTTTATATTACAACATAAGTTTAACATTGTCTAGATATGTTACCTACCTTTAGATGTAGAATCTCTTTTAAATACAATCAAAGGGATGACTTTTTATTAATTTGTAATGCTTATGACTTAGCATATCATTGTTTCAGCTTATAAATATTCTTGTTATATTATTCTAATGCTGATTTACATGCTCTTTCTAAATTCTTTTTATATTTATTTTTTGTTAATTGGCATTGCTATATATTTATTTATTCATTTAATATTTGTGATAGATAGTGATGATGGTTTATCCATCTCCGCATGTTACCCCTATTCTTCCCATACCATTACAATATATAGTATGTTGCTTTTTTAAAGATTTATGAGGATTATAATATAGTTATAATTATATGTTAGACTAATTCCACCATCTAGTATTAACTGTTAAATGTTTTTAGAAAAATGCAGACATTACTTAAACTTCCCAAACCTCACACATTACTATATAATATATTTTGAATATATTATTTTCTCTTTTTCAGATGCTGTTGGTATGACACTAACAGTACAAGCAATGGATAGAACCTTTACATTAATGAATACTGAATTTAAGACAATGCTTTAAATCAATTAAAGTATTCTCTTATTCTTTTAAAGGAAACATCCAGTATAAATTTCATATACTTATCTATGAGGGTCCTTCTGATTTTTCTGGGCTTTTTATTGAAGACAAAGTTAATTAATGATTGGTTTATAAACATTATGGATTATCATATTTGGTTGTTTTATAGGATTGTTTGCCATTGTTCTTTTGTGGTTTTTTCTCTCTCACCAATATTTTTTGTCTTTTATAAATTGAATATGTGTTTATTAGTTTATACATGCTATACTACTTTAGATATATTTGGTATTTATTTCTATTCATCACTTTTCAATAGGTAAATTGGTTTAACTAATATATATCCTTCTATAGTGACATGGTATTTCATAGATGCAATTGCTTTTCAGTATTTTGAGTTTAGATTTAGTAGAGGTTGGTATTCTTTATAAAATGCTATGACCTTGGAAAGCTATTCATGTTGTTATATAGATTGAAAATTTTTAATAGTTTATCTGCTATCCCTGGTATATACACATATACTACAATACCTATGACTGCTTTTTCTTTTGATGTTTCTTTTTGTTGTTGTTTTAAGGCTTTTTTTAATGACATTTGTTGAATAATCATTCTTCATGAGAATTTGTTCTGTGTCAATCTTTTCTTTCACCAAATCACTGGATTCTGAACAAACATATTTTGTTCTATTCCATAGTAGTAGTATTTATTATATATTTAGTGTGTCTGTCATGATTGGATGTGTATGACATGTATTTTCATGTGAGTATGTGGGAGGGGGAATTCTGTAAACTATAGTTTTGATTTTGCTATGAGGGAGTCATGTCATAAAAACATCTATGAATACCAATTTTTGTTGTTAATTTGATTCTATTGTAAAATTTAATGAAGGGGATATGTTATTGATGTGTATCCAGAATGCGTGTAATAATGCTTTACTATATAGATATACACTAAACGTATCATCAAGATAGCAAAGCTAAACTTTAGACAAATATGAAGTGGTATTTTTAACTGTAGTTTCAAGTTCTTAATGAAAATTCATAGTCATTCCTTGATTTTTTTAGAAGAATTCAGTGCTGTATTAAAAGTATTTTATTGTTATTCAAAACATTAAGAGTTCCATTCTATTATCAATAAGAAGAGTTACTCTGATAATATAACATCAGAACAACTTTCCAAAGCCATAGCACTCTAGGAAAAAATCTAATCTCTTCAAAACTAAAACTTTAAATGGTGAAAAACAGAAACCGTGTCTATGAAATACTATGTAAATGTGGAAGGTAAAAAAAATGATTTAAAAACACAAACTGATGATTAGAAATGAAAAACCAAGAATATCTAAAGTAGCATCTATGTACGTACTGATAAACATATGTTCGAAAAAGCACAAAGAAGAAAATTTGAAGAAGCTACTCATATGTCAACACCTAGTGTCATAATTCATAATATTTGCAAATAACTCATTATATTTGCCATTAAAAAAAATGGAGATAAGAGGAACCTCAAAAATAAGAATATAAAATTTCTACTGAACCTTGCCTTTGACAGAGTAGTTTAGCTGATTACAGCTACACCTTAAATTCAGTGTTCATAAATCTAAAGGTCCCAGGTATACTGTTACTGGACAGTTCAGCAACAGTTGAAGAAGAAGTGAGATTAATACCACTGAAAACATTGATGAATGATATTTGAATTTTTTAAGAAACCTTAACAATTAATATTAGATGTTGGAAATATTAACGTATAATTATAATTAATATTATGTTGCTTTTCACTATAATATTTTCATTACAAAGGTATATATATAATGTATTCTTTTCTAAGCATTATTTAGAGTAATTATACTTTGATTCAGCATTCACAAATGAAATAACTTTTCAGTTTCATTTAGGTTTTAGAGGTCCCTCTCTAATTGGTGAAGACATCTAGACAGCAGCTATAAAATCGATGCCACAATCAGGAACATATTCAGAAACTTCAAAAGCATTTATTCATTAGCAAGTAATGTTAATTACCCCAATAACATCAAAAAACTGATTTTTTATCCCTTGAGACTTTATGTCTGTATTGGAAGAAATAGTTATATTTTGCCCCAAAGTTAGTAAAATGATGATGTTGACTACATAATATCAACTATTCCACTGTTTTTGCATTTTGCCCTAACAGATATATTAACTACCATAAACAATTCGTTTAGGTGGAAATTATCATTATAAACTAAACTTAGATGTGTTTTTCTGAAGGTTTGTGATGATGGTGTTCTAGCTGCATTTTTATATTGGACTATTTCCATCATCTAATATGTGTGTTGAATGTCTAACCGTTGAATGCATTTCGAATATTTAACTAAAATTAAACTTTTCTAAAGACATTCAACACACATATTAGATGATGGAAATAGTCCAATATAAAAATATAGCTAAACTTAGATGCGTTTACAATGAAAGTAGAAATTCAAATATATGTTAAAACTGATAATAATCTCCCAAAAGCAATCATTTTATTTTAAAATTATCTGGTATTAATAGTCAAATTAATTGGAACAATGATGGTAGATATTATCTGACTTCGTTTGGTGCTAATTTGTGTCAGCAATGTTTTTGATGTTCACTTTAGAAATCAAAATTGTACAGAGTGCATTCTAACCTAGTACCAAGTATTTTTTTAAACATATAAAATCATTAAAATTAATAAAACTGTGTGGGTGTGTGCACCCGCGGAGCTGTATGAATATTTACGGTTTAAATTCATACAAACAAAAACTTTTTTCTACATACCTTAAATAAGGTTATACTTGGTTAAAACTGGTATTAATCTTTACTTAATTAATAAATTTAAAATTGTATAAATAAAATCATGAATAATAGTGTATGCGCGTACGCAGTTCTATATGTACAGTAATTAAAGTTCAAGAAAAGAGAGCGTTATTTTTTTATATTCTTATATATATAATTTTGCGTGATTTTGTGCATTTATAGAGTGGCAGATTCTAGAGTTCAGGGTTATGTCCCAGTCTGTCTCTCCAACGTTTTACGAATGCCCGAGGAATAAAACATTGAATTATTACTTTTATATATCTTAAATAATTTTAGAATTGATTAAAACTGATTTAATCTTCCAAAAACAATTTCTATCTTTATTGTAGTTAAAAAATAATATTAAAATATAAATAGAATTTAGAAAGAAAAAATACAGATTTCAAACATATAAATAATAGGCCTTTCTTTACGCCCACTAGTATGGCAATCTGATCCTTATTTTTGTTACTTCTAACAACTTCGTCCACCTATTTAACAGATTTGGTTAAACACCATCTGCTATTAATAAGCTCCCATGGTTATGCAGTTTCAAAGAATAGTTTTAAAGTCAATAAATTAGGTGCTATAATGATTGCCAATTGCTAGTTAATGTAACTAATTTGAAAATATAAACTCGTAACTTTTCAAGAAAGAAGAGATTAAATTTCTTAACTTCTAAAAGCTACTTCCTTGAAGATTGAAAACTGATATTGCCCGTATCAAATAATGTACTGAAGTCTATATTATTGAGTTTCTATAGTTACTAAAAGTATGTTTTCAATTAAAAAAGTTATTTCGTTAATGATGATATTGACAGATTGAATATTTTTTAAAAAAAGCAGTTATAATAGTGAAATAAATATTTAAAAAAAAAAAATTCAGGCCTAATTTAATTTTAAAAAATTCGTGGATATGATTACTTCAAAACTAGACCGATGTCAGAAACTCAATAAGTTAAATGTTTGGTATTTTGCTTACCATGATTAAAGGGAATTATATTACGTATCGTAATTAACCTTATATATTTCCTATAATTGTATATCCTGTAAGAATGAACGCACACACATATAATAAAAAAATAACGATATTTTACAGAGAAAATGCAAGCATTGTTAGCCGAGAGGTCATCGCAGCTGCCTTGCAAGCAAGTAGTTGGTTGCAGACGGTTGTGGGTTCGCTCCCGACCGATGCTAGGACATATGAAAAAAAAAAAATGCTAATTCAGTTTTTGTTGCTTTTCGAGATTGGTGTTGAAAAGGTAGAATCTTCGTTACATTTGCTACTTTTATCTTTTATATCCAGTCTCATCAAATGTCTTTTTATCCTTCTTATCTTTGCATCTTTATTTTCCTTTTTATAACTTCTTTGTCTTTAGCAAGTCTATTGGAAATGTGTAATGCTATTTATACTTGAAGAATGAGAAAAGCCAAATAGACTATAAACATTTGTTCATTAGATAGTAAATTAAAATATCTCATCAAAGATGTTGGTATGATTAATAGGTCTGCTTTTAAGACCCATTAGCTGATTAGCAATGCTTTGTGACAAGGTACAACTTTGATTACTTATTGAATATTACACACCAACCTTTACAATTTCTTCAACACCAACATGCTCAAATGTTTTTCATTGTAGGAAACTTTATCCATAGATATGTAGGCTTCAAAGACCAAAGTTTAGCATCAACAATAATTAAATAATTTTAACAAAGACAAATTAATTCATTCATAGCAACATCAATTTGATGCTTTTAAGATCTCCATGCTTCAATTTTTTCTTCTTTTTTTTTTGGTGATAGAGCAGGGTCATAATCTACAGACCTTGAACTGTAACGTCTAACATTCAACACTGTAACCATGCCATGCATGCCTAGAAAAGTATGTAATTAGCTTAATTGTAAAAAATCTTATTGTATTATGGTTAGTTAGTGCACCTGTTTGCCATGCCTGAGACCTGAAATTCAAATTCAGATGAAATTAAAATATAGATATATCTGTGGATTTCTGAGCATTCACAGAACTTTATCCTAGATAATAATAAACATTAAATTATTGGTCAGTAAGTAGATGGCCAGCTATTTTTATGTTAGAATAAAGCCCTATTTCTCCAAATAAGGATTGTTGTCATATTCATCATTTTCAATCATCACCAATTCTCTATAGGATGAAAGTTTCTCCAAATTTAATCCTCTAATCCATAGCCTCTCTTTTCCATATCATGCTAACAAACTTCCTTATTTTGTTCATCCACTTCACGCATGGTTACTTTCTAGAACTTTTACTATTTGGATCCAGTTTAAGACTTCATTATTATTTCATTTAGTAATATGTCTGGCTAATAGATAACTGGATAGTAAAACAGGCAAAACTCTTCATACCATGGTGCCAATCAGTGCAAGCCAGAGTAATCAATGGATGCCAGAAGGCTTGTGCATAAAATCCCTACCCAGTACTCATTCTATCATCAGATTAGTTTCTAGCATAAGAAATGGTGATCATGTAATGTATATTGGTTTAATAACTGGATGTTATTGGCTATAGAGTAAATCTTCCACCTAAATCTTGGTTAATTAAATGATGGTCAATATATTATGAAATATGATAGTAAGATTTAATCTACCCCATTTCTCAGGTATTAAACATACATTTATTTTCCCCTCTTATCTGTTGAAAACTGTGGATATGCATGTAAACTCCAAACTAGCTATTAAGAGACCAAATAAACTGTTTATGTTATAATAGCCATAATTGTACACACTATCGCATAAAAGTTTTGCATTAAAAAAGACTTCTATTAAATTATATTGAAAGCCTTTTACAAAAGGACAAATCTATTATTCAAAAAAATTGTAATAAATGACAAATAGAAATACATTTATCCTGTGAACAAAATAAAATTTATTTACAGATTATATTATAATCTCTATATCCTACAAATGATAGTTTGGCTCTGTGATTTTTTTTGGTGGTAAATGCCATAGATCTTCTCAAGAGATGAACCATTTAATTATGAGTATTCATATGTTAGATTATTTTCATCATCTACAATTAAGTTTTAAATGTCTGTTGAAAACTCAAGCTTTATTTCAATTTTTTAAATATATTCAACTCAAATTAATTGCACACAGATTCAATAACAATATAGGACAGATAGAAAGGAGTAAAAATAAAAAGCTTAATTAAACTGCTCACATAATAACATTGCATAATACCATAATATATCAAATAATAACATTTGGAAAATACTTATTAACTTGTTCCTTAAAAAATGACGAATCCGTGAGGACCCTCACAGATAAGATATATAGCATTGATTACTGCTTTAATAGAATAATCTAGTTGGTTGGAGCATCATCTTAAATTCAGTATTTATGAATCTAAATATCCCAGGTTCGATTGCCATACTAGTATAGTCATTGATAAAGCCAGCAACACCTGAAGAAAAGAATGCTACTTGTAATATTGTGTTATATACTAACCTGTGGTCTATTATTAACAGTTGAATGTATTTGAAAAGTTTAAATAAAGTTTGATTTTTTTAAAAAACATTCAATAAATAATTTTAGATGACAGAACTAGTTTAAAACATATGTACAAATAAATTCTATTTTCACAAGCTTTCTTATCCAATTACTACACTCTTAATAGCTTAATATATAAGGCATTGGTCTCTTAAATTAGGATTGTAGGTTTAAGGTTTGACTAAAGTGTTAAGAAGAAAGAATTGAGAACAAAAAATTTTAGGGTCAAATCTTAATTAGCTGAAAAATAATCACATTTTGATATAACTGAATAGGACTGCAATTTTTTGTCTCAAGTCCCTTTAAATAAGCTGTATTTTGTTAAGCTTTGCTTAAAATAGAATACTTACTATTCATTGAATTAAATATAGGAAATTTGAACTCAGATTTTCAAGCACCCTTCAACTATCAACACTATTTCATACAACTGATACACATGTAGAAAAGATAAATAATCACCAATATATGTATTTTGTGCTAAACCAGCACTCATCAGTTGGTACAGATTATCATCTCCCACACATATATATATATTTATAATCAGTGCTCAGTTTATATTAAGATAGCAAATCTTCACACTTTATAATGAACAGGCTTCAAACTATTCCAACCTCCAACTTTTCAGTCATCCATATCATTGAAAATCTGAGATGGAAAACCCAAATCCCATGCTAATGTCAAGTGTGGGTAAATTTTTAACATGCACACATATATTTAAAACAGATGTTTTTATCAAGTATATTAAGCATATAAATAAGGACTATAAAATAAATAAAAATTTTAAAAATTGCAATGTAGTTATTAATATTAAATTGAGGGAGCATATATATAATTAGTGTGTGTGTGTGTGCGTTTACTCATTTACATTTTTTCAAATAATAATAATAAAACTTAATGCACCATATTTTATTTTTTTTAAAAATTAATAAAAAAAATGTCAGGTTTTTATCACAAAATATGTCCTGGTTAATATTCATATTTCTAAATCTTTTTTCCCTCTGATAGAAATAAAATAGTAGTCTCATATTTTGAAGTCTTCCTAAATCCATGTTTTTTCATAATCTATATAGTCACCCCTATTTACTAATAATCATTTCTGGCATTACTAAATGGGTAGTAAATTAATAATTTTTATTAGCCATTTATTCATTTAATGAATAATATTTCTGTAGTATAATTTTTACTACACCACTCTCATGCAAAGTAGGGTCTGGTTTCTATCCACTTTTAACACTTTGTCTGGAGGGGTGTAATCATAAACATATGACCGAAGACATGTAAAAAGATATATGACACCAAGATGCACATTTCATGCTGAACCAGTACTCATCACTTGGCCTATACCACACTTTCTTACATATATCTTTATCATTGTTAAGTGTATATACGTAGCCAATTACTACAGTTTAATTCATAAGTGACAAACTTTCTGCCCTCACAACTTTAACACAAACTACTTGATAAACGTTTATTAATAATGTTTATTGGCAATCTATGTACTCTTGGCAATAACAAAAATATGTGTAATAGATTGTGATCTGAGCCAACTGATGGCTACAGGTTCAGCATGAAATGTGCATTTGGATATTGTACATCTTTTTTACATATCTTTGGTTATGTGTTTATGATTACACCTCTCCTCAAGATATCAAAAGTTGGATAGAAACCAGTCCCTATCTTGTGTGAGAGTAGTGTAGTGGAAATTACACTAAGGAAATATTACTCATTAAACAAATAATCTCTACTCTAATGAATGATTAACAAAAATTATTAGTATACTTTCATCAAATGGTTTCTGTTAAAGTTGTGAGGGCAGTAATTTTGACACTTAACAATTAAACTGCAGTAATTGGCTATCTATATATACATAACAATGATAAAGAATGTGATCTGAGCAACTGATGAGTGCTGGTCCAGCATGAAATGTGCATCTTGGAGATCATACATCTTTTTCACATCTTTGGGAATATGTTTATGATTAGAACTTTCCATAAGGTGTTAAAAGTGTATAAAAACTAGTCCCAATCTTACACTATATGAATATTATTCATTAACTAAATTAATAGCTTTTATTTTATTACTTAAGAAAGATACTCTATGAATTCTCTTAAATTTTATTAAATTTTTATCCTTAATCTTTAAAAACATTTTATTACACAAAATCAAAATTCCTGAAAAAAATAAAATAATGAATAAAATGTATATGCTTTCAATGTAATCTGAAGAAATGTTATTAATAAATATAATCATATATAATGCACCAAAAATGACTGCTACTATACTATCAAATTTATTAAATTTACAAATTTTAAAGTTTTTATTTTTTGTTTATACATTTTTGAGGGATAATTTATAATTGAAGTAGTATACACATATATATAACAGCTTCACTACACAAAAAAATTACATGGTTAGCTTCTTAGGAGATCATGTGATATTTGAGCATCCAAATGATATGAAGATTTAGTTTGCAATTTTTAGCTGCATTTCACTGTGCAAGTTACATAAACTCATGCAAACATGTCTTTTTAAGAATCTCATGTTGTAAATAACAAGTGTACTTCTGTATGATTTGGAGTTCAAGCTTGAGTGAAGTGAGCATTTTGGAATTTTCTAGGATCCAAAGAGGGTTAGAATTTCTTTCAAGTGGATTGTTCAGAGAAAACCATCCTAATAATACTTTGTAAATAGTAATATTCAAGCACCATCTAGAGAATTATTCTAATTGCTATTGACTGATAAAAAAGTCCAACAAATCTCAGTACGACATGTGTTTGGCCTTCACTTTCACCAGGTATTCCAGGAATGACCAACATTCCATCAACATATTAACATTATTCTTTTCAGTAGCATACTCTATTTACAATACTTTAGTTTTACACCTGGTTGTATACTTGGGTAATCAATAGATTCTAGATATAAGTGACCATAAAATTCCTGCTGAGTCACTTAATCATATCCTTAGACTAGTTTCTGGCTTATGATCTTCATCAGAAAAAGTTTTGAAATCTGGTTCTAATGCACACCACTGATAATGGTCACAAACTAGAGATTAGCCTAGAGATGTAGGATAGCACTGAATAGAAAATAATTAAGCATTGACATCTCATTTCTATTGATTGCTCAACCTTAAAATAGATGAGAGAGTTGGAATAATAGAAACAGTTTGCTTCTGATAAGCAATGTTTAAACTGGGGTCATGTGATGTTTTTGTTTTAATGTTATTCTTATTTAAATACCACTATTATACTTAATTCAACATCATACCAAGATTGAATTTTTTTTTACTATTATATGATGTTTATTTTAAAAATCTTTAGTTGGGACATGAAGATTCAAATATTGCTTCAAGTAAATACATATTACCACCATCAATACAATATTTGTTTACAATAGACATGAAGTTACTTTTAGATAGAGAGTAAAGTCATATATTATTTTAAATTGGTCAAACAAATAATGACACACTGATAAATATCAGCTTCATTTTTTACCATTAGCACTCCACTTCAGGATAAAGATCTTTCCAAGATTAATCCAGTTTTTTTTATTCACAATCTCTCTTCTCCATATTACACCAGCAAACTTTCTTATTTCATCTGTCCATCTCATATGTCTCTTTCTAGGTTCTCCACAATCTTTTGTGATCCACTTCAAGATTTCAAGTTTTTATTTGTTATCATCTCTTCTATACCCACTTCAACTCCACTTCAGTCTCTTAAATCATTCAGTAAACAAACATGTAAATATATGTATAATTTAAATACAGATAGGATAAAATTAATCTGAATTCCTGTTATTCAAAAATTCTATTATCAAAAAGAAGTTTAAAAATGATTTTTATCCAGTTACATTTTCAAACAAAATTTGATGAAGAAACAATATATCTAAATTAATGTCCCCAATTGCACTCGGTTGCTTGTTTACTTGTTTATACATCTTAGCAGATTGTAGTTTTTTTCCATATGTCATAGCACCTGCCAGGAGGTGAACCCACAACTGTCTGCAACCAACTACTTGTTTGCAAGGCAGCTACAATGACCTCTCAGCTAACAACGCTTGACAAGATTGTGGTTTTACAATGTAAAAATGCCATAAATTCAAAAATGCTCTGAAATCAGGGAGTTGTATTACAAATTCACTAATTTTATTTTAACTGTGTAATGTGAATAAGAGACATCACTTAGTTGTCAGGTTAAAAAAAATATTTTAATATAAAAAAACCTCACAACAAAATTTAGTATAGAATATGTTCAAATAATAAAAATATTTTATGAATTATTAAAATTCAACTTATAACTACAAAAAAAAAAGCAATATATATAAGAAATGCTCTTGATAATGAGCATTTCCTGTTTGACATCAGACATTTCCTGTTCATCATTAATAAAATTTTAGTTGATTAAATTTCTGCTGAAAATAAATACTTTCAAATAAAATCTTAACATAAACATCACATACTTACTAAGTTACAAATATTTAATTTAACAAAAAAAGAAAATAAATGTATGAGCAAATTATATATAACATTACTTTTTCCACAGTTACGATTTCAACAAAAGTCAAACTTGCACAAATGCTCTAATTTCCCATTGAAATAAAGCATTGCCTTTGTATTGTCTTTTCATTAACAAATCCTGACATCTAGGTGCTTCAGTTGTAATTAAATTCAAGCAAACATATTTCTGTTCAAGTTTTTGCCATCAAATCAGTGCAAAGTGTCAATTAACCATGATTAAAGCACTTTAAGCCCAACTGCAACATCAATACATTTCCCATGAGATCATTGATCATACAATTAATATGTGCTTAGCTAGATTTGGTCCATTAATCCAAAGTCAATATTTAAACTCACATTTGTATTGCTTTCCATTTTACCACAAACATATAAAATCTTTAATAAACTTTATATCTTTATGGTTCTAAAGATCTTGGCTGCCATGACACCCACAATACTCCTAAGAATAGTCAGGTTGATTTGTTCCATGATGCAGTAACAGATTCTGGAGTTTAAGGTCTATGGTCATGGTCTTCCAATGCTGAAACTTTTTATGCATCCACAAGCAACAAACCATTCAATTACAATTTTTATACTATTAATCTTATAGTTATCTACCTTTTAAATACATCACTTGTTTACTATCTATTAAAAGAGATATTAGACTAAATAAAAATATTCTGAAAATAAAAACGTAACAGATCAAATTAATGTACTGTAATTTGACAATTACACATATGTAGAGATATGTATGTACAAAAATTGTTGCGATTAAATTTATATAAATGGATTTATTTCAGTGTTTCTATTAGAAACATTTCTGCTCTTAGTATAAGAGTAATGAATCGCTAGTGCCATTTAATTTTAGATACGATTAAAAGGAATCAATAACAAACAGAAAACTAAATCTAAGTTGAATTACCTACCTCTTTGCTATCAGCTGATCCAACCCTCTTACCCAGACCTGAAGCAGACGCGGTCACAAGAGATTTGAAAACAGTAATTTCTCAGCATGTTGTTATTAATAGTTATCAGTCAGAGAAACCTTGAATTACTTTTGTCGAGACAAAACAAAATCTTTCCTCATTCCACATAAAAAAAAACCAAATGCTGAAATGAAGAAAATTAAAATTGAAAACTCAATTTATTCATTAAACGTATATACTATATATATTGAAAATCCTTATATATATGTAAACAAGTGATTGTGTGTGCTTTCCTCTTGATAAATAAATAAAGAGTTCAAATTTTATGGAAGTAGTAGGTGTTTTAAGAGTGAATCTAAGCAAAGAACTGCCTTGTATAGTTTAGTTTAGTGTTAGATGGCAGTTCAGGAGCTCAAAAATCCATGAATAGCGATTCCGCTCTGTCGTTTCTGGTTCGAGCTTTTTCTGATACCTTATACAACAACCCATATGATTACCTCAATTGTATATTAAATGTAATACTTTCAAAAATAAATAAGCAAGAGAAAATAGGATATTATTAGATGATGATATAATCATATCAACACTTCCAAGCTATTTTCTAGCTTTTCTCTTCATTAGTGAGGAATGGGATTCAAAGCTGAAATTAACAAACGTAGGTATTTAGAGATTTTTTTTATAACACGTATATATTATTAAAATTAAAGGCCTGTAATTTGAATAACTCAAAAGATTTTCAACGCAAGCCAATTTGCTTGTATAGTTCTATTGATCTAATACGAAGTCAACAATTATATATTTTAATGATCGCACTTTCAGGCTAACTGTAGATCCCTAAAAGCCTTTGCCCAGTATGATTAAAACAGACAAAAGACCACATGACTTTCTCAACTTTCACATAACATACGCTTTCAAGTGCAAATTAAAAATAAACAGAAATTAATGTCATGCTTTGTTGGGATTATCGAGAACTATTTGTATCTGTCCACAACCATGTCTTAATTAATGAACATACTAGTGATACTAAAACAACTACAAGATATTTCAACCATTGTTTATTAATCTACAATAGTTATGAACCCAGATCTTAGCATACAATAGTTGCATATCAACTATTATCTAAAGTTCTCATCTGGGCTGAGTATATTTGAATTTTCTTCAGGTTTAATCAGACTTGTTTTTTTGTTGTTGTTGTTGTTGCAGGTAACAAACTTATAGCTAATACAGATAACTCTTTGATATTAGTTGGTAAATGGGTAGCCAGATATTATTAGTTAATAGGTAAATCAGGATATTCAAATACATATCACCTTCAAATTGCCAAGCCTAAAAAATATGTATTCTTCACTATTCTCTATGAATGGCTGTTGCAAAAGTATTTGCACTGCAGTGGATTTATTTTAAAAACTGTTTCACCCATCAAATAAATAAATAAAAAATATTAATTATGTTGGCATAATGAGGAGTAGCAATTATTTACAACATAATATGGCAAAACTCCAAATATTGAATAATTTGAATTATTAGAACTGTGAGAGTTAAATGTAATTATATTGTATTTAGTCATAGTTTATCTCCATTGCTTAAAAATTGGTTTATGTGTTTGATATAATAATCAGGGAAGAAATGAGATTTATTGTTTTGACTAGCAATCAGTGTTTTTTTTTATATGTCAAAGCATTGACTGGGAAGCGAATTCGGGACAGCTTCTTGAAAAGCAGCTATACTAACTGCTAGGCCATCAATGATCAGTGTTGACCATAGACTATTATTCATGAATATAAAGTCTCTTTATTCCTGTAATGGCTGCATTCATTTGAGATACAAACAATTTTTTTTAAAAATATTGTTACATATATCAGTGCATAGGCTCATAGCCATGATTAACTGCATGTCGGTACATGACTAATATTGAGCCATAATATTTAAATTATTGGTTTGGTTATAAGTTAATTTCATAATGATGTGGCGATATCTGCTAGTAAACTGTGTCTATGAGATACGACAAACTCTGAAATCAGTGTGGGTCTAGTTGTAAAAAGTATTTATGCCTTAAGAATAGGAATATTATTTGCAAGGATTATTGTGAATACATTGTAAAGCCAACAATTGAAGATTCTAATTTATTAATATTAAAGACATGTTTCATTTGCACTTCTTAGTCATTAACCATAGTTCATAGTTCTATTAATTGAAAAGAAATTTTTTATTTTTATACTTCTTTTAAATAATTTTCTAGATTATAGCTGAAAACACATAAAAAATAATTTAAGCCAATAAACATCACATGACCACCTCTTCTTATGCTTGTGTATAACTGTTGTTAAAACAGGCAAAACTCACTCTATATATTGCCACACACAGCAAGCTATAATAATCAATGGATGCCAGAAGGCTTGTGCATAAAATCCCCATCTAGTGCCTATTCATCCAATATCCCCAGACTAGTTTCTGGCTTATGACCTTTGTCAGTGGGGAGCCTTGGATCTGAGGGATCCTAAGATCTAGATGCAGTGCTCTCAGATCCAAGGCTCCTCACTGACGAAGACCACAAGCCAGAAACTAGTCTGGGGATATTGGATGAGTAGGCACTAGATGGGGATTTTATGCACGAGCCCTCTGGCATCCATTGATTACTCTAGCTTGCTGTGTGTGGCAATATATATAGTGAGTTTTCCCTGTTTTTAAAAAAAAATTATATTATTATATAAATATAATAAACACAAATTTGCAGTGCTTTTAATTTTTTTCCACATTATTGCATATATTAGTAATGAATATATTTCTTGAATACACATAATCTAAGCTGCAATTTTTATGAACATGAACTCCACAGGATTAAAGAAGTAAAGGAAAATAATCACAGTTTATTGGCTTGGGACTACATAAGGATTTTGAGTAATGGAAGTAACAAATGGAGCCAATTCATGCACTGTCAACTGAATTATTTCTTTTTACTATTGGTTCACTAGAGATGCTGAATCCTAAATTTAAAAAAATGCAAAATCAGCATATTGTTAAAAATGTAATGACTCAATATTTTCAAATAAAACCGTTTTATAGGTCATAAGAGGATTTAGTAGACATTCTGGACGATTAATGACAGGCCATATGATATACTATGTTACTGTGAGTTTTATTGGATATTTATCCAAAAAATCCACTGAATATGTAATGTCCATTTCCACTGTGATATGATGCGCTGCGACTTCTTATATGGAGTCAGGAATCTCTCAGCAACAATGCCCAAGAAAACCTATTAGCCACTATACCTTCACTTCCCCTTCCGACCCTAAGTTTTCTCACATCCTGCTCCATCCCATTTCCACAATATAATATTTGTTAACTCTATAGCCTTTATATCTAACACCCTCTTATCTTTACCCAAAACCAACATAAAAATCAATAACCCACATTCTATATAATCACTTTCATTATATTTATTCTTCCACAACTTTATCATTTGTAACTTTTCTGCTTTCAAGCATTTACTTTCAATTAACAGATGCCTAATATTTTCTACACCTTCCTTATACAACTTGCAGTCTAAATCACCCATGTTTTTCCATTTATGTGTATAATTCCTGTTGCTAAAGATCCCGTTCGAGCCTTAAACAGTAAACTACTTTCCTTGCTATTTATCATAAATTAACTCACACCTAATATTGTTTTCTTCTATATATATTTAAACTCTTTTTACTCTCCATATTAGTTTTCCATCTCTCCGACTCCCTATTCTTTATTAATGTATCTATTCTTCTATCCCATTCCTTACCATTATAATACTCAACAATCCTCCTAACACAATCATCCCACCTTTTGTACAAATATACTGACATAAATTCTTTATCCAAATCTTCTGCATATCACATTAACCTTCATCACCTATCTTGTTACCTGCCCTTTATTCATAACTTAATTAAAGACAATTTTGGCTATTCTTTTATTATCCATAAACTGCAATCTACCAAACATTTTCATTTTGCTTTTTGCATCTCTCATATAAAAACTTGACTCCCTATTTCTCCTTGAATTGCCTCCTTTGCCTTCACACATCAGCATCTAATTCATGTCTTTCTACTTCTCTTTGTACTTTTTCCAAGTAATCTAATACCCCCTTACTAGCACATAACGTATCATTACCATATGTTAACCCTGCTAATGCAACTTCCTTCCATACAATTCTAGCTACATCATATTTATTATATGAAAACATTGTTAATTTTTTTTATCAATCCCTTTTCTTTCTTTGCTTCATTTATCAATTTTTTCTCTCATTCATCCAAGCAATTTCTCTGATTACTTAAGATGATTCCCAAATAATTATATCTATTCATCACAGTTAACTTTACATCCTCCAATAAAAATTCTTTGTCTTCTATTTCCCCAGTATTAATCATCATTACTTTTGATTTTTCTTCACTAAATTTAATCCCCATCTTCTTACTCACCCTTGTGCATGTCCTCAGCATAACATCCATATCTTCCCTTTCTTTCTGCACACAAAAAGACATCATCTGAAAATAAAAGACCAGATAATGTATATATTCCCTTGTTACCTATTAATGATATCTCTATCCCTCTTCCTAATCTTTCTATTGCTCTCTCCATTTCTCTCAAATACAACAAAAACAAAATAGGTGACACAGAGCATCTTTGTCTTAGCTCCACTCCCATTTTTACCTTTAACTGATTCTATATCCCCTAATTGATATGTATAGTAATTATTTTTATATAATATCTACTAAAGCTCTATCCATTCCCAAATTTACTAAACTTACCCATAATCTATTTCTATTTATTCTATCATATGCCTTCTCTATATCTATAAAAACCATAAATAACTGTTACCTGTATACCTACTCATATCCATAAGTTGTGTAACTACAAATAAACTATCTCCTATAGACCTATCTGATCGAAAACCTCCTTGCATTTCTCCCACTATGTTATTTTCTTCCATTCATTTTGTAACTCTTCCAACTAAAGTTATTTGCACATTACTGCCACATGTGGTAAATTTTGAAACTATTGTTGATTAATATAGTAATGTCTTTTAAAAATGTACATATTAGTATATAAATAAAACACATGCTCTTCTTCTTTATACATCTTTTTTTTATTGTAATACACTTTGAAAATATATAGGTGAAGGTAATAAAAATTTTCACAAAAAACGTTTAGCTTAGCGCTTTCAGAATATGAATTATTATAAAATAAATAACACTCCAACATTTCAACTATATTATGATCTTTATCAAGGGAACAACTAAAAAATGCATAAAAACAATAAATATAAATACAAATATTTCATAATAATACAATAGATATAACAAATACAACTTAAAACTCTTCTAACAAAACAATCGTAAATTTTCATTACATTCATTTTTTAAATACCAAGAAAGGTATTTAAGAAATGAAGGTAATGGCAATTAAAATTGTTTATTAGAAGAGTTTTAAGATAAGAGTTATTTGGATTTGTTATATGTATTGGATTATTGTGGAATATTTGTATTTATATTTATTGTTTTTTATGTATTTTTTAGTTGTTCCTTGATAAAGATAATAGTCAAAATGTTGGAGTGTTATTTATTTATTTTATAATAGTTTATATATAAATTAAGACACTGTTCAGGCTTACACACACCTGAACATATATAATGTAATATAAGGGATTCAAACTCAGACTTTCACACAACCATGAACTCTCCATGCCATCTCATATTGCTGACCCACCTGATCATACACATAATCACCAATATAAGTATTTCATGTTAAACCAGCAATCATCAGTTAGTCCAGATTACTATCCTCACACATATTTACAATCAGTGCTCAACTTTATATTAAGATAGCCAATCTTCATATTTTAATGGACAGGCTTCAAACTACTCCAACCCACAACCCTTCAGCCATCCATTTAATTGAAAATCTGATGATGGAGCATTCAAAGCCCACATTAGTGCCAAGGTTGTCATTTTACCCATGTTGACTGTTTGGTCATTCTGACCCCTCCTGTTGTACTGGAGAATAATCCGTTTACATACATATGTGAGGGATGAGCAGACCTATGTAAATTAATACATTGCACAGGCTTCAGCAATAAGAGATGGCATGGAGAGTTGATGGTTGTGTGAAAGTCTGAGTTCGAATCCTTTATAATAGCTCATATAATAAAACAAGACCTATAAAGAAGAAAAGCATGCATTTTATTTATATATTAAAATTAATGGGGCTATTTTTAAAATAGAAGACTGTGTTTGTGTTATTGATTTAATTTATTATACATATTAGTAATATAAAGGCTCATTAAGTATTAAGATTCTACATTCAACTGCCAAAAGTAGAGCAAATGAATACAAACTATCATTGATGCTTTGTTATATACCATGTTGCCTAATTTGCCAATCTGCTACACAGTAATTCAATTTATACATTAAAAAAAAACAGATTGCAGTATTTCTCTGATTTATTAAATCAAACTATATTTGTTTTATAATAAAAGTTAAAGATAGATAAAATGTACAATAATTCCATTTGTAATGTGGTTATGAGAAATCACATGCTAATATTGCCATGAGATGGGCACAGCTTAAATGCCTCTACAAGCACATGAAAAATGATCCTGGTAATGAATCAGTGTTTCTCAAGCATAAAACAAATTCTGGCCATAATTTTGACCCACAAAATGTTAATGTAGTGTGTGCTGAATGCAATGATGGAAAGACAAAGATCAAAGAGATGTGGTTCATTGTCAATGATGCCCATGTGATTAACAAAAAAGATTCTTGTGTTGCTTTGTCCAGAAAATGGAACACTTTAATTTATAAATTTGCATAACAATTTCTGTATTAGTATTTTAAAATCATTTTTAACTATAACCTCTAAGTTTGAGTCTATGAATTTGATCAATTAGGCCGAAAGCATGCTCAACTATATATTGAAACTTAAAGCAAAATAATTTTCTTTACAAGTAAATAAAATGTTTATGAAAGAATCACAATAAAATTTTACATTATAAAAATGTAGTATTAATTTTATTTTGATTTTATTCTTTGTAAAAATAGTTGAAGATGATGAGTGGCACTACTGTATGGAGAGTTTTGCCTGTTTTAATAACAGTTATGTGCTAGCACAAGAAATAGTGATCATGTGATGTTTAGTGGTTTACAATATATATAAATGTTTTTATTCACATAAATGCAAAAAAAAAAAAGTTTAAAACATGCCATAATAAGTAAAAAATAAATTTTCTTCACTTTTACAGTATTCTTGATTAATAATTGTGGCTAAAAATAAAAGCATGGGCACTCATGTTTAGAAACAATTGTTTCACTTTCTATCAGTTTTTATGGGCTTCTTATCAAATAACAACTACAATTTAACATTTTAAATATAATATTCTTCATCCTATGCTTTTCTTTTAGGTCACATAATGCCAAGAATATTCTGAAAGCAGAAAAAAATTTATTTTTTACTTTTTAGATGTATTTTTGGGTGTTTTGCTTTTTGATGCATTTATGTAAGTAAAAGCACTTTCTTATATTTTACATATATATATATGTCAGTTTTATATAATTCCATAAATTAGGAATAAAGAGGTTTACATAAAATTTGATATTACTAGATGACAGTAGAATAAAATTACAGCACTGAATTCCATATGAAATTTAAAAGTTTCTAATTTTTTGTTAAAATTATTTACACACTCTGAAAACAATGCTTTGTCATTGGTAATACATACGAAGGTAAATTTTTAACTAGATTGGAAATTGGGAAATAGATGAAAATTGAGTTAAAAGATTTTATCCAAGCAGACAGACAAAAAAACTGATTAAGTTAAATAAAAACAATATGAAGTGTATGGATTCAACCATCATAATGAATATGCTACTATCCTGCATGGATTAAAACAGGGAAAGTTTGACAGACTCTATCTCCAGTTATCATTTTTGGTACTTGAACCACCAAATATTAAATGGTGAATAAAGCAATGGATTCAGAATATTTGTAAGAGTAAAAAAGATTGTAACCAGAAATTGTAGATTGGATGACATATGAATATTAAGCTAAAATAACTTTTAAAAAATTACCATTATAATGTCAATTTATTATTTAACTTATTTCAGTACTACATAAAGAATAAAAGTACTTTCTTCTAACAGTATCTATTGGAAGTTTCAGTTATGACTGAAATCCACTGGAAGCTTCAGTAGACAATGATTCCTAAGTGATAATGTATTTAACTTCCCATCCTTAGATCAGTTTCGACTTTTATCTTTATTAATGACTTCAAGCCAGGAAAATCTATCCTGAGTAAATATATTAGTTGGTTGATTTGGCATCGGAATTTCATCGCTATAGAGCAGAGATCTGCTCTTCTTTTCAGTAATAGTGACTGTCATTTATCATAATTTCTAGTTCAGCTCTAAGCATTTGCATCATAACTTTCAACAAGGCTGACTATCATGTTGCCATGGCAAATTACTAAAGTTTATACCAATGCCCACATGAAAACTCTGGAGACACTTATTTATACAATAATATTTTTATTCTATGAGTAAAGTTCTTATTTTTCCACAGTGAGATAGACTAACTCTCAAAAGATATTCTGTCAATGTTTATGATTGTACAGTACGGAGTTATTCCAAGGTCACTTATTACTATGGATTGCATATTAATTACTACAACTGTTCATTACTTTTTAATAATTAAATGATTTATCTCCTGATAGTTTGTAAAAAGTTGAGCGCTGGAGGTGACAGAATTGGGCTATAAATCTTAATCTTCAGTATTCCAGTATTTTTTAGGTACACATCAATTTATAGCCAACCATAATTCACTAGAGAAAGCTAGCTCCTGGTTTTTTTGATTTTCGAATAATATTTTATTAATAGAAGCCACCATCTTATTTCTGATCACACTTTCCTACTTTTTCCCTCAATCTTTCTGAAAATCTATACACTTTTTTAATAAATTAGATTGTCTCATGACATGATCCAAATAGGCAAATTTTATTTGGCTATTTGGGTGGGCTTCAAGAAAAAAAATTTAATTCTAATCTGATTAAGTAATAAACTTTTGCTGGTGACTTAATTTTTTAAAATTACTAGCTATGTCTGTAAATCATTAAAGTACTAGTACTTAGAATAGTGTTAAATTATTTCTTATGGAGTCTGCAACCCAGGAATATTTCAAAAACTCTAATTACCATTCTCTTCTTTTGCTTTCTAAAAAATTAAAAGTATCTTTTGCTCATCAACAAGTTGATCTAATACAAGGCAAAACTCTCCATACAGTACCAGTGTAAGAGATGGTGATCATGTTGATCTAATACAACTACTTATCACAGATTTAAATACTTACTATAAATTCAACACATAATGGTCATCAGATCATTAGCTCTTGTTCTCAGTAAATAAGTATTAGCTGTTACAACATGATATGAGGATTGATTAGTTAAAAACCATATTTTCCTAGCTTAAATATTTTGTAATATTTTTAATATTCTTTATTATCAATAAATTACTCAGAATGCAAAATATAATGATTACTTTTTGAAGTAAATATATTCCAAATGCTGTTTACTATTGGTACAAAAATTTACACTATACCACCCTCATTATGACAAACCAATAATAAGCTTCAAATTTAATTTCTTTTTTGAAACTTGTATCCACTTCCAGAATCAGAACTTCTATGAATTCAGCAAAGTTATTAGATTAAATTGCTAAAAAAAAAAAAAAAGGTCTCGGTATGATGGTATTAGTTTAAATATTAAAGATTACTAATTTAATCGACAGAATATAAGTAACTTTTACTACTGCTTAATTGTGTATCGTTTAGGATTATAATCATATCCCAGAATATACTCTTATCAATATGTCATTCTGAATTATTTGTAAGCAGGCCCATAATGAATTGTTTAGGAGGTCATATAAAAGAGGTATTTTCCTTTTATCAGACTGAATGAATGGTCATTGATAAATGAAAATAAAATTTATTTGCAAGTTTATTAAAAGGATACGTTATGAGTCTGCTTAAAAATAATTCTGAAAGCTTCGGTAGATATGGACCACTGCTTATGGATCTTCAGCTTCAGAGTCTGCTACCCTACCATTGGACCAAATCATCAATGTATATCCTGTTATTTGTAAATTGATTTTGTACAATTGACATCTTATGTGATTATCACATTGGTAAAGTGACAAATGTGAGGACCAAAAGTTCTAGTTCCTAAATTGAAGTTCAATACAATCCTTGTAGCATCTGAAAGTCACATGTCCTCTTGAATGATTAAAAATTTGATTATATATAGTAGTGAGAACTATACTATTTAGCTTTTATTGATGATAACCTATGATATTATAGACATAGAAGAAAAAGCCTTTTCAATGTGTTCTTCTTCTATAAATATTTCTAAATATAAAGAGAACATATATATTGCTTACAATAACTCCCCTCATTTACACTTTAATGCACAAAAAATTCCTGACAGTTTTGAATGTCCTGCAGTCTTCATCAGAGTGGTCTTAATCTCCTCTATCTTCAACTGTCCTGCAGTCTTCATCAGAGCAATCTTAATTTCCTCTATCTTTTCAGGAAAATAAAGGAATCATAAAAAAAATTTGCATTAAAGTGTGTGTGAGGGAAGTTATTGTAAGCAATATATATGAATACAAAAAAATGCAAAGAAAGTAAAAGGAAAAAAATAAGAATATACAAAGAGAACATTTTTTAAAATTAAATGAAATTATTATTGGTACTGATATTTCTTGTTATGAAAGCTTTTTATGTTACGATATTGCTATTTGGAAGAACTACTCTACTATCCCATTTAAAGGATTATAAAATTCTGCTATAGATAGACAGTCAATTTGAAAGTAAGATCAAACAATAAATAACTGTCAGAGTTGAACTGTAATATGCACATTGTCCATTATATTAATAAAGCAATGAGACAAGTGTATGTGAACTGGAAGCTGCTATATCTTAAATCTAACACAAGGCAAGCTGTCAAGATACAGATGAAAATGTTACATAAATCTAGAAAGGGGTGGCTGAGTTTCTTCCTTCATTAGTACATGGAAACTAGGCATTGTACCTCACCAATATTGTAAGGCAGAAATATAATAGTTGTATATACTATAAATATATATAAGCATTAATAAATATAAATATTTTCATGAGTCTTTCTTGATAGAATTCAAAAAGATTATGAGAGTTTATTGATACTATTATCTAGTGGTTGCTAATTGAATTAATACTTATATACAAATCTAAAAGTTTAAAATGTAAACATTAAATAAAATTACTATATACTAAATGGCATTGAAAGTAGATTTTTATTACAAGTTTCTAAATTTATAGCCTTTGATGATAGAATGGTACAAACTTTGAAAAAGTCAACAAGCTAGAAATCAGACATAAAGTTCCATTTTGGATATTTTTTTGTATCCATTGAATTTACTTATTGCTTTTATAATGTAGCTTCTAGAATTGAAGAGAGATATCATCACTACCTAAGGAATCTATTTAAATAAAAAATCCTTTTTCTCTCACCCAAGATACATTATCTGATGGAAGACTGCACAACTGATAGATGCTAGTGCTTAATTAAATCCCTATTCAGTGCTATCTTATGGCTTTTGTCAGTGAGGAGTCAGATCTGTTGTGTTGATTTTATGACAATCCTGGATGATCAATGGGAGTGACAATAGTTATTAAAAAGTAAAGACAACAAAAATACACATATCAAAATAATGTCAGATCTATATAATTATTCAAACAAGTTTATTTAGATTGAAAGCATTAAGATGATTTCGAATTTCAGACTGTTAGCTTGGTAATAAAAAAAAGAAGAGATGCTGAAGAAAAGATGCATTAGATCCAGTTTGGGGATACAGATAAAACTGTATTGGCTAGAAAAGTATTAAGCACTACCACACAGTGTTTATTAATTATTCATACCTAGATTAAGAGAAAACTGGGATAGAGGAAATACATTTCTATTTAACAGTATTGTTTAAATACAGGTATACTTTATATCCCTAGAGTTTAGATGTAATTATAGGGGATTTGAATACTTTCAAATTCCCTTCAGCTATCCAATCATTACACATGACCACACATATGTGAAAAAGAGGAATGATCTCCAATATATGTATTTCATGCTGAACCATCACTCATCAGTTGGTCCACATCATTATCTTCCACCCATATATATATATATATATATATATATATATATGGGTGGAAGATAATGATATATATATATAAAATCAGATAGCAAATCTTCAGACTGAATAGACTGAAGTCTGTACATTAAAGACTGCAGATTTGCAATCTAAGTATAAACAGAGTATTCATTATATACATGTGTGGAAGATGATCTGGACCAACTGATGAGTACTGGTTCAGCATGAAATATATATTGGAGATCATTTATCCTTTTCACATGTGT
The DNA here is from genome assembly GCA_028023455.1 of Epiperipatus broadwayi. NCBI lineage: Eukaryota > Metazoa > Onychophora > Udeonychophora > Euonychophora > Peripatidae > Epiperipatus > Epiperipatus broadwayi. Next base: position 485,636 of record JAQFVV010012661.1, on the reverse strand, counting down.
ATGGTCATGTGTATTTGTTGTATGAAATAGATTGGATAGCTGAAGGGAGCTTTAAAGTCTGGGTTCAAATTTCCTATAATTAACAGTATTTTGTAAACTGGGATCATGTGATATTTTGCTGATCTTGCCAAGAATGTACATTTAAAGAGAAAAACCTTTAACTGTGTATCTCCTAGAAATTGAACTGTTTAATAAATAAATCCTCACAAAAAAAAAAGAGATCGGAACACACTGCTGATAAAAGTCATAAGCTTGAAACTAATCTGAGGATATGGATAGCACAGCCTTTAATGGGAATTTATTAAGCATAACCATTGTCCATGTATCGATTACACAAGTTGCACCAGGGAATGATAGACTTTATCTGCATTATAAGAATAATCTCAAAGACATTCTAAAGAAGTAAGATCTTGATTGCTTCCATTAGCAAGATATGAGATAGAATAGAATACACTGAAAAGCCACAACTAGACATGGCACTGAAATACCTAAAGATTGAAGAAATTGAAAACATCATTACAAAATATCCATTAAAACAGGCAAAATTCTCTATACGTATTGCCACTCAGTACAAGCCAGAGTAATCAATGGATGCTAGAAGGCTTGTACATAAAATCCCCCATGTAGTGCCTACTCATCCAATATCCCCAGGACAAGCATGTTCTATACCTAAGCATATTTTTGGTTTACATGTATGGTTTTATAGTCATTGCAAAACTCCAGAGCGGTTTGTTTTTATTTTCTTTTTTCCCCTTGGAGGTGGAATTACCAAATTCATTTATGAGTGGCTGCTATATGTTATGTTACCTTAGTCGAACTAGGAGAAGTAAACTTATATTCTAATATGAGTAGCTAGACGCCCATTTATTAAACATGATATAGTTTTTTTTTAAAAAAGAATAATTATTTGATTGACATTATATAACATTATAGAGCATTTTTATAGTTTGAACTTGAATTTATGGATTTTTTCAATACAACTTTCCTATCTCACTCTATCAGCAAAGACGTTGAGTCAAAGTAATCGTGTTTACGTTAGACGACTATAAACTTTGTATTTGTTTGAAATGGGAGTGGGGTTTGAAATGGTCTTTGCTGTGTGCAGGCTATTCAAAGGTCATAACACATACATAATTCCTAGTTTACTACCAGCTTATATTATAATACGTATATTCGCTGATGTCACAATTACTTAACAAGTTTAAAAAATTAGCTGCTAATTATCAATCTAAGTCTGACATAACCTTAGATGTCAATAACAACTGTCGCAATACAGTATAATATATTAATATTTAATGACAGAGTCCTCATTAATTATAGTGCCCACCACAAGTTCCAAGTTCCTCAAAGTTCATGTCCAATTTAATTAATTATTAATTGTAATTAAAAATGACTTAATAAGAAAACATGACAGACGACAAAATATTCTAAATCTTTTCACTTTAATATTTTAAGATTTGGATTAAAACCCTTAAAAGATCGGACTGCCTCAGGGGGGTAATTTGTTAACTTTAATATACATCAAGATTTTAAAAGGAAAGGTAATAAATATACTTCCTAGAAACAGATCGAATTATGAGATAAAATTGCTAATGCTTACTCGTATATAACATTGCCTTAAAATATGTATACTCTTGTTTATATGCAGGAATAGGAATAATATAGGCCACTATGATGTTTTTATTATTATTGCAATAAATTAAGGTATTATCCAGACATTTCACTACTATCCTGGCATTTAACCCAGTATCAAAGTAACCTGATCAAAAACTAAATCTTTTTAAGTTATTATTTGTACAAAAACTTGTAAAAAGGAAGTAAATATAAGATAATTAGATGGAGCAATAAACATCATAAACAACAATATATATATATATATAACTATTAAATATATACTCATATATAATTCTAATATAACTTTGTTATATGGGTAAAACTTTTGTGTATGTATGTGTATATGTTTGACGAAGTGCGATATTTTTTTCTTACTGTTTATTGTTTGGTTGAGTGGCACTTTCAGTGGAAGACTACGATTATGGTGCTCAGTACGCACACTCAACCAGGCAATAAAGTGGTAAGGAAAAAAAACTCAATTTCTCTAAGCATAAGTAATACTCTCATATATGTAATACATTGTGACATGTACCAAAAATTGCATAAACATGTGTAACAAAGCTGGTTTATCGAACTACACTCAAATCCATAAATGAATTAATAGCTAATCATCACCAATGCATAGAGAAATTCGCTATCATATCATTATATAGTATTTTGTTCCTAAATTGAGACAAAATTTCTGTAGAGTAATAAGGTCATAGAATCAACTTTTGTTTAAAAATGCCCAATTCTGAGACCAAATACTATGTAATGGGATTTTATCTTGGAATCTCAATCAAAGATTGATGATGAGAGACTGAATGACCTTACTAATTTCTAGGCTTATTCCCTGGCAATGTTAGCCAGAAAATAGTAACATTTCCTGCTCACCATAGTGCATTCATGATGTAAAAGATTCAAGCTCTCTGGACATTTGTTTCTGTTTGGGTTAAACTGTTATCATTAAGTAAGACCCATCACAGTGTCACCAGAACCATGAGTTCAAATTTTTCTTCATTAAATGGTAATAGCATTAGCACTGAATAGTAGCTTGCCACCAGAACCATGGGTTCAAATTTTTATTCATTAAATGGTAATAGCATTAGCACTGAATAGTAGCTTGGAATACAAAAAACTCAACCACAATTACAGCACTATTTCATTTATACTTCCTTATTGAATTAATGAAATGCCAGAATAAAAATTAAACATAAGCTAAAGAATTAAACTCAACAATAATTTATACCAAGCAGTAATAATGATTTAAATGTGCCATTTCCCCCTCAAATAATAAACTCTTCCAACATGGAAAATACAATCATTTAATGGCTTTTAATAACTTTCATTACATTCTATACTTATTACTAAAAAATTAACAGTTTACACTCTCATATGCTTATGTATAATAGAGAAGTTTATTACTTCTATAAAAATTATATGGCTGAGCACTTTTGAGAACGTATAATGTTCTCATATTTATGACAAGATAACATTGGAAAATAATGGCAAGATGAATGTGTATTTACATATAGTTGATGGAATTCAAATTTATTTAAATTATAATGTTAATTATTTAGATTAGAGTATCTATTTATTTGAGGGGGGGGGATGAATCTTTGCAATTGATAGCATTATTGTTATTGGATATATAGCATGCCTCTCTGATTGTCCTCTTGAGTCATGTGTTGAATGGTTGTAAAAGAAGGAATAAATTGTTGGCCTGGAACATCAAAAGGCAACAGGACACCAATTTATTGTGTCTTCTACAATCATTCAATATATAGAAATAAAAGACTGAAAGAGAAAAATCAGAGAGACATGCTATATATCTAATAGAAATAATGCTATCAATCACAAAGATTTGTCTTTGCCTCTCTCCAAGAAATGGACACTCCTAATTTAAATAATTAACATTGTAATTTAAATAAATTTGAATTCCACCAACTATATATATTTGTATCCCCATTATTTTCCAAAGTTATCTTGCTATGAATATGAGCAAATCATAAGTTCTCGAGAGCGTTTAGCCATATAATTTTTATAGAACTAATAAACTTTTCTATAAATGCATATAAGCACACATATTACATGTTATATTTATTACTATAAATTAAAATATGTATTATCCTCCTCTCCATATGCCTCTATCACTGTTTTAATTGTAACACACCAAAAATAATAATAATTTAGTAATTAAATAAAATTCCACAAAAAATATATACATTATCTTTAACTGAATATAATTACACTGATAAATGTATAACTCATTTTTAGAATAAACTCAATTAGTATTAAATATAATGAACTACCTTTAAGTAAATACAGTTCATGAAAGTTTAATTTAAAACTTTGTTACAAAACTTATGTCTGTTTCAGTATAACTTACTAATTTTCAAATCTATTACAATTTATTACCCCACATTCCTGTTTCAGACTGACAAACAAATGGTTGCCTATTTCTTTATCCTTAGATTCCCTTATTTCATACTGGCAAACAAATAGTTAAGGCTATTTATCTATCTTTAGTTTTTCTTATTTCAGGATGGTGGTCATGCTTCATGCTAGAATGATCAACATTAATGTTTCTTCTTTCATATTTCAACAGGTATTATTTTGGAGGGAATCAGCAATTGTTATTCCAAACTCTGGACAAGGCAAACATTCTTCAAAATGATAATGGGCTTCACTTTTTCTTTCAGGTTGACTGGAGTTTTCAGTCTTTCTTTTTCTATAAAGCAACATGTTAAGGTAGAGATAAATACCTGTTGGAGGAAGCCTAGTCACTCATATAATGCATGAATCACAGCATATTTGGCTATTTTGTAAATTTTTAATAATAGAGTATTCTTCTTTCATAAGCAATATATCTTGCTGAAATGAATTTCACTATGGAAGGATGTGGTAAACCATATACTGTTTAGTGACACCACCCCCTTTTATAATAAATCAGCCAGATTTACATGGTTCACTCTGCTAAGAAAATATATTCTGTTTTTAAATCTATTATTGCAGACCTTTTATAGGTAATCATAATCACATTTGAAAAACCTGGTATCCAAGACCTTAAACTGTTTTCCTCTCAAATTACATTATCTATTTAAAAATCAAATCTTTAGTTATATGATTTAAATTTAACAAGAAAAACGAGAAAAAGTAAATGGGGAAAATATATATATATATGAGGTGTGCCAGTTTAATTCTTGGAATGTATCTTTATAAATATTGTAATAATAGCTGAATTTAAACCCTGTTACAAGGAAATTAATAATGTCCATCAACTGCCCTGGATGGGTGTGTGCTCAATATAGGCCCAACTTAGATACATTTGGTTTTAATTTATTTGATTACCATATATGATGAGTGATATATATAGAGAGAGAGGGGAGAGAGAGAGAGAAATAGATTATTAATTTATTTATTTTTGTAACGAGTATCTTGGCATTTATTGTTATAAAAAAATGGAATGAGAAAGAAAAGAAAAAGAAAATTAATTAAGAGAAATGGTTGTATGTTAATGTATCTTTTTTTACTAAATGTACATTTCTTTTGGTTTTATAATCAGATATCTTGTTTTAGTGATGGAAACAAGAGACTTTCTGCCACAAACTTCCCAAAATGATTCTTTGTCATTTATGATGACTATTTGGCTCAACAAATTCCAGGAAAAGTTGTCATTTAATGTACTTTGAAGAAGAGAGCTGATCTGGTCAAGCAAAAATGTAAAAGATTAGATCAGCAGGCAAATAAGATGGTAAAAGCATTCCTAGGTAATTGAAAAAAGATATGAAGACTGATAAAAGATTTGAAGGGAAAAAAAGATTTTTTTTATTAAGTTGAATCCATGGAAGAATGGATTTTTTTTTTTTTTGTGCTCTGATCTTATGGTCATCGACTGGGCAGTCTAAGTTTATAATTTAGCTAAATTGCTGAGGACAATGCCTTTAGAATCAAACTTACTAAAAATGTTTAAAACCTTAACTATGGGGTAGAAGTCATATGTATGTAGGAATATCATCTCCTGCTCCTAGTATCTAGCAGTATCTATTGATGTTGCCTACTTATCTAGACTGTGACCTTTGCAGATCCCATGGGTTACCTCATGGAGTAATGCCAAGTAAGAAAACACAGTTGATCTTGTATGCTTATTAAATTTCAAACAAGATCTTCATCACTGACTGCTGCCAGTAGTATTCATTCCTATACTAAAACTTTGACCCAAACCATTCATTCCAGACTTTTTCTAAGAGCACGTATTTACATTACTCCAACTATGGAAAAATACCACTCCTAAAATAAATGCCTTAAGAAATATAAGCTTACATGTAAGAAATTAAAACATCTGTAAACTTCAGGAAAAAAGGTAAATGTGACTTTTATAATTGAACTTATAATAACATATAGTTCCCCTCAAAGTTTGCTTACTCATTATTAAGATAAAGAAAATGATGTATATTGCATAACCACAGTTTTTTGTTGATGCTATTTTATTTAATCTATTTTATGTATTTTTTTATTTGTTATTATTGATATTGTAATGGTAAGAAAAGTAGAGCTACTTTAACCTAACATGGAGATGCAGATAGAGGGGGTTCGAACCTCAACTACTCCTCTAGATTGCTACTAAGCGACTTACTCCCCAAACCTCACTAGAATTTAATCTTAATGTATGCCCGGTGGTCAGGGAGAAAAGAGACCATGAAAAGGAATTTTAACATATATAATGATCAGGTGTACATACCTATGTCACAAAAGAAAACAATACTAAGTGGTTTTATTTATAGTGAATGAAAGATAACAGAAACTTTTATTATTTATATTAGTACAATTTATACAACGCTTTATTAATGGTGTTGCAGGCTATTTTCACTGCAACCATATAGACATATATGAAAGATCCATTGTTTGTAATGATAAGGACAGACAAATTTTACATTATAATTTTTTCTTTAAAATATTTCCAGCCAATGGAAATGTTATGAAAAAGAAATCAAGAGAGAAACATGATTCATTAACTCTATGGTTGGGGAACATAGAAATAAATAGGTAGTCAAACTCAACTAAACACTTTGGACAGGTTTAAATCACAGCCCTACTGATAATTTAAGAAAATGATAAAGTGACCCCAGCAGGAATTTCCAGCTATAATTGAAACATTTCGATATTTTGAGAAAAATTTCCTAATAAATATAATTGTACAAGACCATGCACAAAGGCAATAGCATATAGTGGGCTGTGAGGCTCGAGACATAACAGTTAAAAAGAGGTTAACATGAGACTGGATAGCTCTCCATCTCTAAACTAGGTTAGAGAAAAAAATGGAATCGATTCGCTAAACGCGTGACCCAGATTCAGGATCAGAGTTTTGTTGCTTATGTCCAATTACGTACATTGAAGAGTCTGAGATCGACATGAGATCCAGAATATTTTATTTATTTTCAGAAGATCCAAATGTAGGTATGTTAACCTAAATGAACTTGGCAAAAAGAAGCACTGTAATATATGCTGAGCGGCCCAGTAGATCACCCGAGGCATGATACCATATAAATACGGTCGACCTTTAAATTTAAAGAAGAAACCCTCTGCAAAATATATATATCTTATGAAAGCTCAACTACCACTGAAAATCCACAGAAAAATAGTAACTTTATCTTTAGAAAATTTGGATTACTAAAAAAAAACAAGTGGGTGGATATTTTATTGATTTAGTTGAAGTTTAACTGACCCACCAAAGAGCCAATTCTATTTAATAATTTTTAATACATATACATATTGTCAAATGTACTCTCTCTATTACTGAAAATATAAATGCGAACGTTTTATCTCACGCTCTTTAAAATCGAACTTTAAATTCGTAACCCCCACTGACTGAAAAAAATAAAGACATTTGATAAGGATCTTTCTTTTATATATATATTAAAAAAAAACCCAAATTAAAATCTCGAAAGTTTTATAATAGAATATTTAGCAATTAAATCTTGATTTTAAAAAATAGGGTTTTTGCACTTTCTATGATTTGCTTCCTCTTCTTTCCAAAATATCTATCTAAAATAAATTACTTAATTACTGGAGTATAATGGCGGAAAGTTAAACAAAGTATTTTTCAATTAAATTAATAAGAACTATTGTAACGGTCAGAAAACGTGTGACTCGTAAACATAGTGCAGAATTCGATCACTATACAGAACAGCAGCACCATCGAGTAGCGAAGCCACCCGTGGTACTGAGTTCGAACATAGTTTATCAGTTCCACAATACAATCCACGAAACAACGCATCTGATGCGACATTAGTAAATATTTCCTTAGGCACGGTGGTCAGGGAGATGCAAGAGATTCATGATTTTATTCTCGAGTTAGCCAATAATCAAACTAATATTAATTAAACATTCATATTTACATAATCGAGGAAATATTATATAGAATGGGTATCGAATAAATGAAACGTAACTGCAGACATATAGTTTAAAATTATTTATTAATACATTTTAATAAAGATCGGAAGAGCACACGTCTTATGGATTAAAAGCTTCAGTAGCGGGATTTGCGACATGATTATATTTTAAAGAATACATTTATTTATTTAGACATTATTTTATATTGAGGATTTCAGTAGCGGTATTTCCGATACTGTAATGTTTACAAAAGGAATACATTTATTTGAAGGCGTAATCTAGCTACCTAAAATTCTCGAGTGAGTATTTCTAATGCATGCCTTGGGGAATTTACACCTTTGCAAGGCAAGAGTCTAAAGTATGGGTTATAAGAGTAATGGCAGACATATATTTATTTAATTAAAATATTTATTTATAACTAAGGGCAAACATTTATTTGAGAGTGAATTATGCAGATAATGCAGAGGCGGAGTGATATGTTTAGAATAATAAAACTAAGTAAAGGAACACGTGGTACGCTTTAGAAAGGCGATATGGAATGGCAGTATATCGAAACTGCAATGCCGCGAATGGGTTTATAAGAATATCAGACTGGTCTCTGCCTCGGTCCGACGAAGTAAGGTGTCACATAAGCATAACCAGGGACAAGCGGTACGTGGCGCAATTTTGCCGGCTGGCTGCATGACATTGTCAAGTCCTACGGGAGCACCCATTATGCCCGCTTGTGTAGGACGACTGGGGTTAATTTCAACCCTGAAGAATCCGGAAATTTCACGGCGGAATGGGTCATCGCGTCTCTAAAACGTAACACATGTATACTGTATAAACGGTTATGATGAGATTTAAGTAGATTTCTGACTTGGCCCTACATTACCAACATTTACTCAAGAACTCTGGCGACTCTCAAAGAAATGGGATTTTCTAGAATTATTCATTAGATTTAATAAATACAATATATATATATATAAACTGGGAGTTATTACAACTAATATGCCAGCCATTTGCGAAGTAGTAGACCCTGCATTACAATAATGATGCACTGAATGCGTGTCGATTTATATGAAAGTGAAGTTATTAAGGAAAGTAAATATTAATGAAAATTTGACACGCATTCTTTGTTTCAAGCGATCATAGATTTACTTTGAAAATTGAGACAATTATGAGCATGCAATAATTAAATAATAACTATAGATAAACATGTAGATTATAGAAATACGCACCCACGAAAGATAGAGTGAGGTAAGCTAGATTATTAGAGAAATTTACATATTAAATTAATTATTCAATTTTACTTATACAAATGATAGTTTTTACATTTTATAAATTTAGATAAGTAATATGAAGAATAGCTATAGCATGTTATTAGAGTACTCTAGAGTTTGAACACAGACAGGTACCTGTTTTATAAGAAGTTTTCTGATTCCATTAGTTTAGCAGCAAAAAGTTCACGAGTGGCAAGTCTTTCTTGTATTTAGATATTCATTTAATTTCATGGCAGCAGCAGCTTTCTCATTCATTTCAGGCAGCAGATCTTCATGGTGAATTTATGACGGGCAATGGAAAGTTCAGCATCCGATAGGCCATCTCCCAATGGAGAATAATCTAGGTGCTTTACTCGGTCATACCTTGGCAGGAACAAATTATTTTTATTATTTTTGGAGACTCTCAGTGATCGAGAGCAAAGCTAAAGTTTAAGTGAATGTCTCCAGCAAGTCTAAGATGGCCTCTTTTTTTATCTTGATCTTTCACATTTTTGTTAAGATATTTTTAGGTTCTACTTAATCTGCCCTGAGGATAATCAATGCATTTAGTTGGTTTTTAATTAAAGAAAGCTGCCATTCTATTGTTTACATTTTACATTTACTAATTAATTTTGGGGAATTTTTCTTTAATTAATCTATTATCTATCACTGACCGATGCTTTTAAATTTCAAAAACAAAAAGGGAACATAAGATTATTTTAACTTTTAATTAAATATTACATCAGATATTTTTAGAATTATTATTAAACGAAATTTAAACAAAGCAATAAATACGAACTTTATAATCCAAAATAAATGATTAAAATTATACAAAATTATATAACTAAAAGAAATCTAAATTATATTATTTTATCCCTATTTATTGCGTTTAATTTGAGATCGAAATGTGTGCATGTTTATGCTGAATTCTACATATATTTATACATTTTTAATATTGTTACACACACAATTCGATATCAAAAAGTTTAAATTTGGGCGGGATAGACCGGTCAGTGAGAGACGACAGAAAAAGGTGAAACTTAAGATTCGAATACGAATCTTACTGTTTCACTATTGACACCATTATATATAATAACCCCACCCATTATGATATAAAAAAAAAAGAAAAGAAAGCAATTAATGAAATATAATTTTACAAGATACGAACACATAGATTAAAAAAAAAACATATATATAGAAAAACATAACTCTAGAGTGAATTTGTAAATTACAAAGAGATTTTTTTTTTGTTAATTTATGGGAATGTTACCGGTAACTAGATGGGGTGGGTCAAGATGAGCTCATTAGATGTTTCCCGCAGGTCTTCTCAGTTCTTCAAATTTGTTTTTCCATGTTTTGAGGGCAGATATTCACGGATACAGGGCAGACACTTTAGTTCTCTGGCTGGCTTACATGGTTATGACTCCGGCCTCCCGAATGGCTCAGGAGAGTGAAGGCAAAGAGATTACCCCCGCATTTTTGCAGAGCAACACATTTCTGGATTTTTATCTATATGCTGAAAGAATAGAGTACGGCTTGAAGTAAGTACAGCAAGAAAGAGTTCACTATATTGTCCAATTTTTCAGCAAAACTTCCAACAAAAATTCTTAGTAATTCTCTCTGACCTTCAGCACAGGTTACCCGCAAGCATAAGACCGAGAACAAAAGAAAAGTTCTTTATTTATACCCTTTTTCCATTATGTTTTTATCTACTCCTTAGTAGCGAATCATGCCCCTTGTTTCAAAATTTTCCTGTTATCTATTATTTTATCTAATTCAGAAAAATGTTTTACTAATTAAATTCCTTTTCTCAATGGATTCTATTTAATTAAGAAAATTTGTCTTATTGAATTCTACCAAATATTTTTTAAAAATAGTTGCAAATATAATTTTAACTTTCTATATTTTATTTTATTAAATCTTTTTTTCTTTAATACAATTCCTTCTTTAATATAGGCAACTATTTGTGCAAACGATAATTTAATTTGAGAAACATACATTTGCTGTGGTTGGACTTAGGGTCTTAGTTAGTCCATAGTGAATGGTGAAGCCAGCATATATATATATGCACAGCTTCAATATATTAATTTTAATAAATCCTCTCATTGATAATAAAATATAAAAGTATGTTCTTATTTACAAATGGTAATTATTTGCCATAATAATGATGAGTTGATTTATCATTTATATTCACCTGTTTTTTTATCATTATATTTTGTAAAGTTAGTGATGCCCGGTTCATATGAGTACACACCTTGATTTAATATACTTTAAATCCTAACTTTAAGTCCAGCAAATAAATTGTAGCATAGAGCAGTTTTAAGTAGCAACTTAGGAAGATCAAGGTGATTAATGTAAATTATTTACAAACTATTATTGAAGCACAGGTGGTTTGAAAGAAGCCATATAATGAAACAAAGTTACCATACATTCTCAAACACCTCCATTCATCTGTTAGGGTTTCATTCCCATCTTTGAGATTGAGCTAGCTAGGATTGGGCATCTGATTAAGCATGGTTTACAATCCAGTAATAATTCAGTAAAGTGTAATTCTTACTGCAATAGTAGGATTGGTGCTTGAGGTCAGCTTCTGCCTGATGCTCATAAATATGCTTTTACCACAAACATCTTCTAGTAATAAGATAATGCCAATCACAGGAAATATATAACTGTAATCCATCACATATATGTAATGTACTAGATTATCTTATAAAATTCCTGAATAGGATCAGTTCATACTATCATTTGGTAAGGTAGACAATACTCAAGCTTTATTTACAAGTGTTATGGTGACTAAAGAGTCATAGTTATACTTTTTTCAGCACAATAAGCACCTCCATTAATTTATCAATTTATGTACATCATTTTACCAAAGCAATATCCAGGTTAGCTATTGAAATGGTGCCCAACATGGGGCTATGAAAGTAGGAGAATGGCAAATTTAAAGAAATTTTTTTTGGTTGTATTGCATTAGATAGTAAAGCACTAAATAAGGAAGAAAATAGGGGCTAGCATTAAATATATGACCTAAGGGCAAAGTGACAGATGACATGGTACTTTGTAGAATGTATGGTGAGCCTGGCACATTTAATATATGAAAGTAAAAAGGAAAGATAGATTTCATTATTGTACTGTACTACAAATAATAAGTTTATTCATTTTTGTTATATGTATATATAAACCAGAAAACAATTTCTAATTGTGGTAAAAGTGGAAATAAAATGCAGTAATATAAAGAAAAGGAGATAAGATGAAGATTATGGAAAAATTATAAGAGATAAAGGTGGTGAAAGTAATAGGTCTAAACTCAATATAAAATACCTTAGATAAAAGCCTTGAACCAAAAAGTCACCTGAAAATGAGTAATTGTTTCTAATAATAGATGTTAAATGTAAGAAGAATAAGCTATATGGTGTTATTTAAGAATGATCATGGCAAATCTTCAAAAACACGCAGTCTTATGATGTGGGAAAAACTTGCAAATCAACATTTATTTTGTGCACATTATAAAAGTATTTCCATCTGGAATCATCATACAGCATTACCCAAAGCCTTTTTTAAAGTGTATTCAAAAGATGGAATATCTAATTAAAATCTTACATGGATGAACTTGCAAATTATGTCTTTTATATCTGTAATCCTAAAAACCTTCATATGAACATGATAAATGTATAATAAACATATTGAACTTCAATTGAGTTTAAAGTCTACATCTGATTTAATATTAATATAATTCTTAGCCTGTAGTTATTATTTATACCAAAATATTTATCCAATGATAAACTGCCATAAGGTAGACAAAATACATTGGATAAATAATAAGCAATGATAAAGACATCACATGGCATTTTTATGATCTGGATGAATTGTCAAAGCTAGTTTAGTAGAAATGCATTTTGGGAGTGGTGGTTGTGATCTTTTCATGTCATTTTATTTTATTGTTTCAAGGAGGATAACACTTGTCTCAGATTTTCAAATATATGTACTGTAATGGAAAGGAGCTACACTTGGGGCAGTCAATAATATAACTGGTAGATAGAGGAATAAGCTGATCCACAAATGGATTTATTATAATCTAAACATATATTATAATAAATTGATAGATGTTGAAGTTACATTGAATTTATATACACATTAGAAACATGAACTGGAGTAGAAAGTCTCTGTAATTATTACTCATCATCCAGGAGATTGTGCTGTGACCAGGTTTCTCCATGCAGTCTTTCCAGAGCCAGAAGTCAGTCTCTGCCCCTGAGCTTCTTCATGATTTGCAGGTAGACTGTCCAAGAGCTGAGGTCAGTCAGTTTGAACACCCTCATACACATTGTAAGCCAAATTGAGAAAAAAATGAAAAATAGCCATTCCAATTACTGCAAAAATGCCACTTTTGAATGCTCTTGAAAATGATAGCACATTTGTACTGTTAGGAGGAACATTAGCTACTATCCTAGCCCGCAGCTGACCAAGAAAGGGACAATAGAAGAAAAGATGTTGTAGGGTTTCATCACTGGTCTTGCATAGGCTGCACAGTAGCTCCAGCTTCTGGAAACCTCTCTTCCACACTAAAAAATTAGTGGGGAGAGAGGCAAGGTTATATTTTAGAAAATCGATATATTTGGGTTCATAAGCCCAACATCTTGACTTCTTAATAATTAGCCTGTTGCAGAGGTTTAATTGAATTGGCATTTTGTTGCTTAAGGTATATGAACCCGTATACATCCCAATAGTTTCTTTTAGTCTCCAAGGTTCACCTGGTAATGAAAAATAGTTTGGTTATGTGTTCTCGTAAGTCCTTGATCCATTTGCTTGGAAGTGGTGACATGGTGTCAGTGGGCTAAAAGATGAACCATATTTGATCTGCTATATTGAGAGATTGTGCTTAAGACACCGATTGCTTTTTGAGTGTAAAATGTATAGTGCATGTAGTCCAAGTCCATTCAGTTTTTGAGTCTTCTATGCTTTGGACAAACTGATGGAATTCCAAAGCAGTTTGGATCAGATCAAGTTGATTTTATTCTGAAAGAACTTGGTTGGCTTTATGATTGGGAGGTTGTAATTGATGTGCAGAAATACCATCATGTTCAGTAGTGCCACCTTGCCAGAAAGTGATAGGGAGTTCATGGCTAGGGATATGACCACCTTTGTAGTTTTTTCCAGGATGGATTGTTGTATTTCTATTCTGATTGCCATCTCAGACAATGCTATAAGAAATCCAAGAAAGTTTTGTGGCTTGATTTTATAGATTGAGTACAATTTTGCCTTTGTTGACCCTCCAAATGGATGATTTGGAGAGGTTTGTACCAAGATTGAACTTTGCAGCATACCTATCTAGGATTTTATGGAGCTGTGATAAGTACTTCTAAGACAGAAGGAAGACAGTAATGTCATCAACATATGATATATGATGAACCTCCTCCCTATGTGCTGGCATAAAAATCCCAGATAGTTGACATTCAATGTATTTAAGTAGGGGATTGATGTTCATTATGAAGAATAGGGTGCTAAGAGAGGACCCCTGGGGAATAGAAAGATGCAGTCTAAACCTTGGAACCAGACAACCATCCAGCGATGTGAAAATTGATGTTAAGGAGATTGCCAATGATCTGGGTGTAAACCATCAGTACCCCATACTGTCTAAAAAGGTGGAGTAACTTAGACTGTACTACAGAATTGAAAGCTGCAGCAAAGTCCAATTGGGCATGGACTTACTGTAATGTCTTATATGTTTTACCAGGAGCTATGAAGTGCCACATGGTCTCAATGGTGGAAGAACCCTTGTGGCGAATTGGTGCACTGTGATGTGGGAGAGCAGTTGCTGCTGAATCCTGTCTTTGATTATGGACTCAATGGTTTTGATCAAGAGTGGTATCATAGAAATCGGGCAGATATTGGAGAGACTGGAGGGATTTGTATGTTTCTTCATGAATGGTACAAGGGCTATTGGGTAGATATCAGGGATGATTTGGAAATTTTCCCCAAGGACATCTATTACTCTATGGACTATTGATATGGTGAATTTTCTTAGATAAATGAGCATGAACCTCAGAATGCCATGTAGTCCCGGGTGTATGCTTTTCGGATAGGACTGCAGCCACTGCAAAATGTGCACCTCAGAGATGTGATGATTCTCCTGTTTCATTGTTGTTATCTCAAATGTCACCTATATCAAATCTATGGTTCTGGAGTTTATTCTTGAAGAAGTCATGGATCTTATTAAGCATATTGGTCCCTCCAAAATTACTGCTGTCAATTAAGATCATGGAGGGAGTCAGATGCCTTGTTTGGCAAGAAAAATAAAATTCAATAAATAAAAGATTTATTTTCTATTAAGTGTATAGTGTGGAATACATGACTAAATATTTTAGTATAAAGTAATTTATGTAATAGTAAATCAAATGATGCCAAACTTAATAATAAAATATAAGTTTATTAAAATAAATGAATTTATTATAGAAAATAACACAACTTTAGTTTTAAAGATTACAAACTAATGTAACTATTGTATACTCATAATCTATCTCTGTCATATGGAAATTGCTAGGTGTGATGTATGTCTAATGATCATTAACATGCATGTTCACAAAAGGTTAAATACTTAATCTTTCATATAATATAAAAAGTCTTTTATTTATTTATTTTTAAATATCTCCTATAAATTAAATCAAATAATGCATTTATTATAATAGTCATTTCATATAAGCTAAATATTAATCCTATTTTTAATTTGTTTTCTAAATATTATATCAATGATCAACTTAAGACTTATTTACTTGATTTATTAATTAAATGCTTCCCAAATAATATCGACTGCATTAATAATTTAAATTATTAAAATGAAGGAAAATTGGATAGCTACCAATCTAAATTGAAAAACATATGTTTCCAATCATAGCTGTAATAAAGGGAAGAATATGCTACTGAAACAGTAATGTGTATGTTGGCATCATATTACCAATAATGACCATAATGTGGCATTTAAGTCTGACCTGAGTACATTATGAAAATCTTTTCTGACACTCAGCCCATACATGACTCAGTTAATCATTCAGCATTGATTATTAAATGGATAAATAGCTATTATATTAGAGGGTAGAGATTCCATATTAATTTGGTTTGGTGGGTTGGGCATCAGTATACTAACCGTAAAAATGAACATTATGACTACATTGACACTTTTATTACTGGTTAGAGAGATGTCGCAACTCTGTGGCCGATAAGTCCATGTGGAGTTTACTATTACTAGTAAGATAATAGTGTAATATTTAACTCTTTAAGTTCACTAATCCCTCAGAACTTTTATCATTGGTTAGAAAGACATCACAACTCTATCGCTGATAAGCCCATGACTCACTGTTAATTGGGAAATGTTGTAATAATGTTTACTTTCTTGAATGCATTACTAAGCTAAGAGTCAAGTCTTATCAATTATGCTGTCAACAATCAGGGTCATATTTAGTGGTTTGCTACTAATAATCAGAAACTGAATGCAATTATCAACTTAAAATGTGAGTTGACACACTTGAAACTTAACATAATGATAATTTACCATCCATTAAAAATTTGAACATTTTAAATATATGCTTATATTACATATTAATAAACATGTCCTGTTAAGAGTAAAAAATTAAGATGATAAAAAATAAATATTCATGTGGTTTGTTGTTCAAAAGTTTACAAAGAAGCATGAATACTGGAAATGATAGCACTGAGCTACAATGCATGAATTTGAGCTCAGTCCATGACTTAACCGCTGCACTAAACCATGCAAGACAATGCTAATGATTTAGCATGGCCAGTGAAAGTTGGTGTATATATAGAAATGCACTCTAAACTTAAATGATTCACTTAAGTTTTTTTAAACTCTTACTGACATGTGAGTGCGTGGAGATTTATAATATTTAAAGTAATAGTGCATTATCGGAGTTCGACTTCAGATTTAATAATTTCAAATTTTCAGAGCTTTATAATAATAGATCTTATGCTGGATAGAATTTATATTTGAGTAATGATTAAATATGATTGTATTTATATAAAGAACTGAAAAAGAAAAGCAAGAATTATGATTAATTACATCACTGTCTTATGATAAATGTATCAAAGCAGGCAATATTGGTAAAGTTCCTATCCTCACTCTAGAAGTAATAAGCATTTTCTAACAAGAACATTACAAAATCTATATCAACTTTTACATCCACATTTTAGCTCAACAACTTGTTTTAATCAGGAGAGATGTTTTTATACTGTATCTATCCAATGCACACACTTTACACTTACTACTCAATTTAAATTAAAGGCATGATAATTTCAAGCATCTTAAAATTTTGAAACCAAGCCAATTTATTTATGAAGCTACATAGATTTGAAACTAGAGGATAATCTATATCTTTTAGTAAATTCAGTTATAAGTAACTTAAAAGCACGTTGATAGAGGAAAAAAACGATGATAAATAAACAAAACCTAGTACAATATGTTAATTAACGTTTAATCTGCACTATATTAGAATTTAAGCGCTCTCTGCTTCAACCTGCCATCTAGTGGACACTGATTAATGCTAACATAGGTCGTTTTAAAATGGCGAGTACATGATTTTATCAGATTGAATGTAAGCTAAAGAAATATATATTTTTGATATATGTTAAATAAAATGATACAATAAAATCTTGAAGTTATAGTTATAAAGATAAATGCAAATATAAAAATAATTATATGCAAGGGTTTAAAAAAAAAGGAATGTAGTAAAATAAAGGAATGGCGAATTACAAATTATTACGATTAATAATTAAGTTAAAGTGTTTAATGATTCTTCTCTATAGTATATATAAATTAAGAAATAAATAGTTAATTTTTGAGATAATAAATAGAAAAAAATTACAAATAGATATAAAAGTCAACTGATCCATCAATAGTTAATAATGAAGAAAAAGGAAAACAAATAGAAAAGTTACCCAAAATAAATATTAAAATACTTTTACAATCAATCAAAATTTGAGTCACAGTTATAAACAATATTTTTACAAGAAGTTAATTAGATCATGCAATAAATAAATAATAATCATATTTTCTAATACAATAAGTAATTAAGTAATCGAAATAAATTTGAAAAAATGAACGTAAATGAATATTATATAAAAAAGATCTGTCAAAACAAGACATTTTATAATTTGTCATATTTTGATGATGTCATCCGACACGTAACTTTTATGATTTCATCTCTATTAAATACTCTCTTAGAAGGTTAGATTTTTACATAAAACTTAGATTATAAGTTAAAACGAATGACTTAAAATATTTTTAATCCTGAAACTAAATGTTAGTAGATTAGTATTTATGTGTGTAAGATTTTTAATTGAATAATTAGATGAGTCATTATTATAAATTTTTTTATAATGAATTATTTTTTATAATCACGTTGAAATGTAATAATATTGACATATTTGGGTATTTCATCATCAGATTTTTAATGGTATGCCATCAAATGTTGAAGATTTCCTATCGTAATATAAATTGAGCACTGATTATATATGTGTGTGGGAGATGATGATCTGGACCAACTGATGAATGCTGGTTCAGCATAAAATACATATATTGGAGATTTATGTTTTTCACATGTATGTGGCCATGTGAGACAAAATGAATAGCTGAAGGGACTTGTTAAAGACTGTGTTCAAATACATTACTATTACATTTAAACCCCAAATACATGAAGCATGCTTGTATTTCAAATATAATAAAGTTAATTAAATTTTAGACAGAAAATCATTCTTCTATAAGGTCGTGTTAAATTTTCTCATTGAATTTAGGAATTAGGTCTAACAGTAGGGTTTTATTATCAAGTGATGTGCACCCATATAATCATTATCATCATTTTCAAATCAAGTGATATGCACACATATAATCATTATCATCATTTTCAAATATTGGTGATATAGAAAAGTCATCATCAGTCTACTCTAACACCATCAACTTGAGTCATCAGAGGATTATTCATGACAGAATGAAAAAAAAATTTCCATTACCAAACAAGTTTCTGACTTTGACCTTCATCAGGGAATATTAGGATTTTCAAGCACTTCTATATCTAGCAGCCATCTTTTATTCCTTTAACTAATATCATGAAATTTAAAAGAAAATATTTTGGGAATGGGGCTACAATAAGGGAAAGATAACTGCTTTTGAGAGCATATGCAATAGCCATTTTATATTGCTGTTTGGTATTATTGGTACAGAATGAAGATTATATAAATCTATTTTAGAACTTCTGGATTATATCTTCTCTTCTGTATATCACTTCCAAAAATTTACTTAACTCATTTTCCATCCATTACAACTTTCTAAGTCTTTCATAACTTTTGTTATCCAGTTTAGGATTTAAATGGCATATATATATAAAATAAATTTTCATGGTAAGATAGTAATCCCAGCTATGATCATGACTTAACTTCTGATGCTAAGTAGAAATTATATTTGGGTAGTTGAAATTTTTCAAACTAGCATCAGAACTTTTTTCAAATAGACCATCTCTAGATATCTCATCATCCAATAATAGTTCTGGAAATTGAAATCTACTTATATTTAAGTAGATATTAAGATGCAGAAAACAAGTCTACAAAAGACCATTAATTAACATGGTGTATAATGTCATCTCCTTTACTATTCCTCCATCAAGAGATACTAGAGAGATCTTTGGCTTTGCAATGTGATATTTAAAGTTACTTTATCTGTTTGCAATAAAATACTAGTTTTATACTTCACCTTTGAGTAGTAAGTAATTTACCTTCACTTTACACAAAAAAGTGAAGCTTGCAAAGTATTATTAAAAGTTATATGGCTAAGCACTTTCGGAGAACTTAAGTCTCCATATTCACTGCTAAACTTCAATTAATGTAGGCTATGAATATGGAGACTTAAGTTCTCTGAAAGTGCTTAGCCATATAACTTTTAATAATACTTTGCAAGCTTCACTTTTTTGCGTAAAGCGCACGTAAATTATTTATCTGTTTGCATACGCATTTTCACATGAAGAATAAAACCATCAACACCATCAATAAGAATTCCAACCTTCTAGTACAACTACTTAAAAATAATTGTTTTATAATGACTAGAAAAAGAATGGCTCCACATTTGTTATAGATATATCTCAATGTCATTTAATTATATTTAGACTAATTTAAATTTCACTTTTATTTACAATTGTTTAAATATATGGTTTCTTTATATATCTATGATAAGTTAGATAACAGTGCAATCATTCTTTTTCTAGTTGTTGCTAAGCAATTATAAATAAGTAGCTTGGAGTTGAATTGCATAGTAATTATTAATATTATGAACGAGCCATTCTTTATATATTTCTCTTTTTTTTTTTTCATATGCCAAATGCATTGACCGGGAAGTGAACCCAGGCCAACTTTGAAGGGCTATGCTAACCCTTGACATATGTTGTGCAGATTTTCTATGTAGGTTGAACTATTTAGGAGAAAAAAGAGCTTAATAAGGATAATAAAGTAAATAATTAGCTAAACGTTTTTAACAGTGACACATAAAAAGGTTTTTATTTTTTACTTTTAGGTACAGCTGAATGTGCTTTTGGTATGGTTCACCACCAAAAGCATACTCAGTTATATCTAAAAAATAAATAATAAAAACTTTTTCAGTTGTCAGACATTAAAAATATTTTGTTAATTTATTACAAATGCAAACCAAAAGGAAAATTATTAAAAGAAGTAAACTGTTTAGTCTGTGTTTATAGTTTAAATTTAGACCGTTTAATTTGATGTTTTAATTGTATCTAGTTTAATTTAAATTTTGCTATTATTTATAGTTCTTTAATTATATGTTTTCTTTGTATATCTATGACAAGGTAGGTAATGGTGAAACCATCCTTTTTTTGATCATTACTAAGCAGTTATAAATAAAAAGTTTGTAGTTGTATTTAAATAGGTATCAGTATTTTAGACTAATAGTTCTTTATACTTCAATTAGTAATATATTTTAGATATTTTTATACATTAAATTACTGGGGGAAGATGTTTAATAAAAGTTCCAAAATGTGTAATAGTTTGCCCACCTTTATAGTTTAAATTCTTTAATTTAAAGTTTTAATTGAATCTAAATTAATTTAATTTTCACACTTAATTTATGATTGCTTAATACAATGGATTTATGAAGTAAGTTATATTTAGTTCCAAGCCTCCTTTACACACATGCACACACACATATGTAATACAATAGCTTGCATTTACAATAACTATTGGTTATTGTACTATAAGTGTACAAGTACTGTATGTAATGGATATAGAAAAGATATTAGTTGTGAAGGACAGAGTTATAACAAACATAAAAGCATATAGTAATGGAAATATTAGTTTTTTTTGGAAAATGAATTGAATGAGGCAGGAAAAAAGTTGAAATATGGAAAGGCAAGAGATTTAGATGGATGGGCAGCAGAGATATTGGGAAATAGGGCAAAATTAAATCTGTTATCATGCTTTAATAAGATGGTACAGAAGACAGAATTTCCAGATAGCTGAAATAATGCAAGAGTAAGGATATTATTTAAAGGAAAGAGTAAAGACCATAGACAGATAAACAATTATAGACCGGTAGCAGTAATATCAGTGTTATATAAAGTTTTTGCACATATGGTGGCTGAAAGGGTGGAAAAATGGAAGGAAGAAAATAATATAGTGAGAGAAAATGCAAGGAAGTTTTACAATAGGTGTATATTAGATCATTTATTTGTAGTCAATAACTTATAGATATGAGTAGGAATGCAGGTAGACAGTTATATATAATCTTTATCAATACAGAGAAGGGATATGATAGAGCAAATAGATTATGGATAAGTTTAATAAATTTGGGATTGCAGCTTTAGTGAATCTTATTAAGAAATTTCATAAAAATAATTACTATATGTATCAGAGTGGAACTAAGGAAAGGATGTCCTATGTCACCTATTTTGTTTTTTGTTATATTTGAGAGAAATGGAGAGGTCAACAGAAAGACTAGGAAGAAAGGTAAATTTTCCATTAATAGATGGCAAGGGATTGTATACATTATCAGGTCTTTTATTTGCTGATGATATTTTTTTGAGCACAGAAATTAGGAAAGATATGGAAGTTGTACTGAAGACTTCCACAGGGATGGGTAAAGAGATGGCAATCAAATTTAGTGAAGAAAAATCAAAGGTAATGATAATAAATGCTGGGAAAAGAGAAGAGACAATTTGTCTTGAGGGATATAAAGTTAAATGTGGTCAATAGGTATAGCTATTTGGTAATCATCTTAAGTAGTCAGAGAAATTGCTTGGATGAATGGGAGAAAAAACTGATAAATGAAGCAAAGAAAAGAAATAGATTGTTAAAGAAAATAATAATGTTTAGATTGTTAAAGAAAATAATAATGTTTACACTTAATACATATGATGTAGCAAGAATTATATGAAAGAGAGTGATAGTAGCAGGTTTAACTTATGGTAATGAAACATTGCATGTTAGTAAAGGGGTATTAGATTACTTAGAAAAAGTACAAAAAGAAATAGGTAAAGCATGCATTAGATGCAGATGTGTGGATAGCAAAGGAGGCAATTCAAGGAGAAGCAGGATGGTCAAATTTTTGTATGAGAGATGCAAAAAGCAAAATGAAAATGTTTGGTGGATTGCAATTGATGGATAGTAAGAGAATAGCCAAAGTAGTATTCAATTAAATCACAAATAGAGATAGGCAACAAGATGGGTGAGAGAGGTAACGTGGTGTGCAGAAGATTTGGATAAAGACTTTATTTAAGTATATTTGTGAATAAGATGGGATGATTAGTGGCAAAGAATGGGATAGAAAAATAGATGCATTAATAAAAAATAGGGAACTGGAGATGGATAACTACTATGAAAAGTAAAAAGAGTTTAAGAGGTAATTTATGATAGTAGCAAGGAAAGTAGTCAACTATTTAAGGTTCAAACAGGATTTGCAACATAGGAATATACACATAAATGGAGAAATGTGGATGAATTAGTCTGCAACTTATGTAAGGAAGATACAGAAAATATTAGGTATTTGCTGATTGAATGTAAATGCTTACAAGCAGAAAGAATACAAATAATGAAATTGTGGGAAAATAAATATAAACTAAGTGATTATATATAAAGTGGGTTCTTGGTCTTTATGCTGGGTTTGGAAAAAGATAAGAGCAATCTAGATATAAATGCCATAAAGTAGACAAAGATGATGCTGTAGAAATGGGATGGAGCAGGATAGAAAAGAATATGGGAAACTGGGCAGAGAATGGTAAGGGAAAGTAATGTGGTTAACAGGTTTTTCTGGGCATAGTGGCTAAGAAATTCCTGACTTTGATAAAGAAGTAGCCATATTACATCACATAATATCACATATACATTAAAAATTTTAAATTTCCATTAATTTTTTGCTAAAATTGTTTACAAACTCTAAAAAAATGTATTGCCTTCAGGAGTAATATGTATGCAAAATTTCAACTATATCATAAATTGATAAGAGGATAAGAATTGAATGAAAAGATTTTATTCAAATAGACAGATGAAAATCAGAATAAGTTAAATTAAGTATATAAAAAGAGATGAGTTTTTGCTTTGAATATACAAATTAATCTATTAAATATAAAGATATTCATATTTATCACATGTCTCTTTAATTGGTTATTTGATATCTTGGCAGTCCTGTTTGTTAAACTATTTCACAACAGTTTTTTTCTTTGAATGACTTTAATATATTTTCACTATTGAAACAGTAAGATCTGCTTTGCAGATCTTCGTTTCACCTTTTCTCACCTACTTCTTACTTTCATACCTTAGTTTGAACCCCAATCTATCGTAGTGTGTCTGCAATACACGTATATACCGAAAATCCCACCTAATTTTAAACCATGAGCACAATGCTCGTATTATATATATATAACTTATTCCCAAATAAAATAAAATATTATGAATTATGTATTTGTTCACATAATTTACATTTATTAAAAAGTAAGTTATATAAGTTGTAATTGCGCACACACTATGATATCCATTTTAAAACATATCAAAATTATAAATTGTTAAAGTTATTTTGTTTGAATCTATTTACAAATATATTACCATCGTAATGTATTTTGATTTAAAATAAAACTCATTTAGTAAATATTTGTTTAGTAAATAGATTCAAATATTGCAATTTAAAAGTAAAATAACTTTCGTTTAATTTAATAAAAGTTATCCCAAATATTTCTTTAAAATAAATGAGGGACAATAGTTTAATTAGTTAATATTATATAAGTTTATCTAAAAACAGCAGATGTCCACTTAAGGTTTTCTTTAATTAGTAAAAGTAAATTTTAATTAAATCTAGTTTGTAATCCGAATGTTGACAGGGAAATTAACAAAAGAAATTAATTAATGTTGAATTCCTTTGGACATTCGGATAGATTTAATTACAGCTGATAAGTCCGATATATTTTTGTAATGCTCCAGGGCAGTTCTATTGTTAACGTCTACTATAAAAAGAAGGGTTTTCTTTTGTTCTCCAGTTTTTCTAATGTTTCTAAGAGAAATCATTCTGAGTTCTATTCTAATAATTTGCTAACCTTGACATGACAGAGTAGAGGCATCAAAATGGCTATGTCCCCTCATTATAGCCGGCTGCTGCTCCAGACCATCGGAAGCTATCACATAGGTAACCCCGGAACTGCTACTGCTGCAAAAATATGAACATTCCAGATTTTGCTGCTGAATTATAAAACCTGCCAAACATCTACCTGCAAATGCGTCTCCAGAGGTAACCTAAATTAACCCAAGAGCTCTTGTGATAGCTAACATGCTATAGCTATTTAAAATTGTTTTTCTTATATTTCACATAACTTCATTATGTATTTCTTTAACGTGTTAATATAATATAATCGACAGTTTTGCTCTATCCTTGGGGTAATATTTTCGTTTGTCATCTGATCCTTCATGTCAGCCACCAGAGGCGCGATTTCTAACTGAAAAACACATTAATATATAGTTCTCGGGATAGCGATTCTCTATTAATATTGACTTTTTTTTTGGTTTGTTTACAAAGTTTACTTTTTTAAGTTTCTGAATTATTTTTTCCCAAATAATATTTTTGACGATGGGATAATAAGTTTTTCTTTTTTTTACCAAAGGATCTTTTTTGGTGTGTGTTCAAATAGTAATTTGTGTTTTTTTTTTAAAAAAAATAATATTACTGTTTTTGTAAAATTGGATTGACAAAATTCAAGAGAGAACGGGGTTTTATGATGGATCTTTAAATAATAATTTACGTTACTTTCATAGGTTTACATTGATTGCCGAAAACAATTATTGGAAGAAGTGTTGTTTTTTTTTTTTCGCGTGCGTGTGTTTATGTTTAAATAAAATGTAAAACCTTTACTTTTATCAGTTTACATTTGATGGATGACCGATTGGACTTCCTTTCATTTATAAATTATGGTTTTGGTTCTACAAATAAATATTTTTGACAATAGGACGATAATAGTTGTTGTTTGTTTAATTTTTATTGACAAGAGCGGGTGTTTTTTTGGTGTAGATTCAAATAGTAATTTGGGTTACGTTTAAATAATAAGTTGCGGTCTTACTTTGATCAGTTTACATTTGATTCCCGACACTAATTACTGGGAAGGGTGTTTTTTTGTGTGTACGATTGTAGACAACAATTATTGGGAGAAGGGGTGTAACCATTTAAAGAATAGTAGTTTATGTTACTTTTAGTAGTGGTGTACATTTGATTGCTGATGAGGGGTGGGTGTTTTTTGGTGATTGGACAACAATTATTGGGAGAAAGAGTTTTGCGTTTTGTTTTTGTTCGTGTGTATGTTTAAATCAAAATTTAAGTTACTTTTAACGGTTACCATTTGATTGAAAACCGATTTGACTTTCTTTTTTTTTTTTTCGTTTATAAATTATTTGGGTTTTCTCAAATAATATTTGATTTGACAATGGGACAATAATAGTCTAGGTTTCTTTAATTTTGATTGATAAGAGCGAGTCTTTTTCGGTGTACGTTCGAATAGTAATTTGGGTTATGTTTAACTAATAATTTACTGTCTTACTTCGATTGGTTTACATTTGATTGGCCAGGACAATTAGTGGGAGGGTTTTTTTTGTTTTTTTCTATACGATTAAAGAATAATTGACGTTCCTTTTATTTGACTGTTTGATTGCCGACGACAACAATTATTGGGAGAAGAGGGGTTTTTGGGGCTATGTTTAAATAAAAATTTTAGTTACTTCTTTTATTTTACATTTGATTGCCGACGCCAACAATTATCGGGAGAAGAAGGGATGTACGTTTAAATAAAAATTGAAGTTACTTCTTTTATTTTTGACATTTGACGAAGGTCATTTAGAATCCCTCAAACAAGCTTGCCTTTACGAAGTAAACCTTTCAATTTATTTTTTTTCAGAGGGGAGGTTTTTCTTTTTCTGAAATGCGGGGGGGGGGGGGTGGGCTACGGCATTTTTCTCTGCTTTTAGCATCGGAAAAAGCCACACCGTTAGCCGCTAAGCCGAGTTAACACTCTTTCTAGATTTTAGCGTAGAAAGTAGACTTAACTCCGAGTTAACAATCTTTCTAGGATTTCTTTTAGAAAGAATGCTTAAAGGCTTGGGTGCGGCCGCGGAAATGGCATATTTCTAGAAATTTAGCTAGAAATCGCGCCTCTGGCGGCTGACACGAACGATCAGATGACAACCATATTTTCTATTTATAAAGCTTTTTATTTTATTATGATAATGTGTCAGAATTGTCTTTGACCGAGTGAACTATTCCCTTTATTGAAAGTAAGACACCGCTATTAAGGCAAATTTTAAATTTATAATTTTCCAATTTTATTATCTTGCAAATCACTCGTTCAAGGGCAATTCTTTTCTTTAATATAATATAATCACATAGTTTAAAATCTACATGTTATTGATTTTAATCTAATATAAGAGTATGTGCGAGGTCAATAATTAAATGTGTCCCTTAATGCATGATTGTGTATATAAATCTATACTTACTTTTCAAACCCGCAAGCATGCATTTTCCTATTTTAATTGTGTTGTACTTTAATTACAAAGCTCATCATTGACGTCGAGAATGTGCGGACCCTTTTTAAATGAATTTCTGGGAATTTGAGCATTTCTCTTAATCCAAGTAAAACCCATTCAGTATGTTTTTATATACACTAGTCTCGTATTGCTGTTAAATGAATTGGTTGTTGAGACCGCTTTGTTTTAATTTTCCAAGGATTCTTTATACGGCCATGCTTGCAGTTTCCAGGCAGAGTGTGTCCCCAAATGACACACCTGGGAATTAAATGCAATCGTCACACAGTTGCTAAGTTTCGGCTAATCATAAAATACTTTCCTATGGGTTAGCGGCGAGATGCCCTCCATAATCATTCCGGATATTCAATATTGTTTTATTTTTATATTTATTTTACAAAGCATCCGTGACTTAAACGTGACACACCCTCCAACTTTAATAAATTCATTATCAGCAATACTGACCTCCCAATGCAACTCTATTATTATTATTCTCAAATAAATGCTTTGATCACATTCCCACTTTGTTGCTTAGTAAGCTTTAGTCCGTACTATTCTCGAAATCAATAAATATTTTAGAACACTTAATTTTCAAATATTTTCTTAAACTTGTATAATTACTCAAAGCACCTCGCACATGTTCCTATCTCGTCAAGCACATTATCGTAATGCTATTAGCCCGAGGAATAGAATATATCACTTTGTTTTAAAGTCTTTTTGTCATATAATGCCAAATTATTTAATACGCGTCCCTGTCTCATATAAGCAGACAGTGGCGTTATATATATAATTTATATGAATAAATTTTGTGAAATTATTTAAAACTAAATTTGATTTCTTATTTTATTTGATTCCTATCATTGTCTCGGTCTATATATATATATTCTGCATTTCTTTTGTAAATCCATAGACGTTAATTAGCCACCCAAGCTTCTTTTAGTATAGAGTCTTTTGTTTCTCCCTGACCACCAGGCACCGGTCAAAGGTTATACTAGTAGTGGCATCAGATGCGTTATCACGTAGATGGTGCTGAGAAATTTGGACTTTAGATTCGAACTTAGTATATCTAGAAGGCAACCCCTCCTAGAATGTTCAGTTTCGTGTCTGGGGTTTGAATTCTGCAGTGTGTTAGCGAGATAGACGATTCTGACTGTTACACTATACTATATCCTAAAGCATAATATCCCCCCCCATCAATAATTTTATAATGATTTTGTAAATAAAGTCTATTTCACCTATAAAAATTAAGTTGAAGTTCACAATACAATTCTATTTCTGAGCCTTCCATTTTTTTTTTTGTCTTTTTCGCATTCTTAATTAAATGAAGATGTGTACAATCACAGAATTAAATCTTCATCATTCCAACAGATCTTATGATAATACTATCATATTTTCAAAATATTAAAAATCACCCCTTTTACTTTTATAACCTTTGTGATATATTGAAAAAAGAAATAGCGGAATAGCTTATCTTATATATTGTTAAATACAGCAGAACTTAAAATTCTGTATGCTATACATTAACATTTTCAGTCTTATAAAACCTAGCAAGGTATTTTAAGTGGCCTTCACTTTCATACATGTAACCATCCAAGCCAAATTTCCTAAAAAAAATTTTTTTGAGTGATTGAGTTCTTTGAGCATTAATTACTAAATCAATTTCTTTGTGCATTATATTTTTAATTTCAAGGTAACTGCACAGGTGTGGTGGCTGATAACATTGTAAATCTTTTATATTTTTATATCAGTGTGATAAATGTTGATGTAGTCAGTATAACTTAAGCTGGAAACTTTACACTCTGTATAAGAATAGATAGATAATATTCAACTGCTGTTATAGAATGAATAGCTATGTTGGCAATCCAAAAAAAAAATTTTAATTCTGTTAGTGATTTGAAAAAAAAAAGTAAGGTTTATCTTGTCTGAAATCAGACTTAGGTTACGAGCAGGAAAAACACATGCCTTAATCAATTCATCCCAATGACCTTTATTCCATTTTTGATGTTTTATTTTTATACATCACATGACCCAAAACTGATGTTTGTAAATGAGCTGCTCTATCTTTAAAACCAATATGCAATATGATTGGTGCAAGCTACAGACTTTTGAATTAAAAACTAAATTGAAGTAATATATATATTAATAAGTAAATATGGAACAACAGTAATGGTCATTTGGAAGAAGGTCATAACTTATGCTAAGTGAAAAGACTAGTTCAGTTAACATGCATCTTAGGGGTAACATTTTTGTCTTCAGTGTCTATAAACGTATATTTAAAATGTAGAAATGATAGATTGAGATTTAAAAATATACAAGATTTTTTTACATGAGTTGGGAATTCATAAGAACTTACAGCAACATAAGTGAATGATAGAGCTGAGCAGTGATCCATGGAACTTGAGCTCTAAAATCTTCCAATCTACCAGTGCACTAAGACATGTAGGACTTATGTAATCAAGTGGTTTGTTATTTTAGAGGTCATAAGTTTAAGCACCAGAAGTAACAGGGTTGAGCCACCATTTGTGGAACTTGAAGTCCAGTAATTGCCACTTTACCACAACACAAAGCTGGATTTCAAAATAATTGACTACTTTATTGCTTGAGAATTCACAAAAGTTTGAGGGCTGGAAGCAACAGCATTGAACCATTAACCATGGTCATGAACACTGAATAATAATAAAAAGTGTGCATATATTATATTACTGAAAATTTGAAGACTATACTAGAAGTTAAAACAGATGTAATAATTTCTGATTCGATAAATAATGATGGGTAGTCAGTTGTCTATTTATTAAGACAATAATTTTTGTCAAAGAAACTGTGCAGGAAAATAAATTAATAAAGTTTACCTTGGATAAATGCAGGATAATGGTAAAGAACATTAAGAAAATCACAGTGACATAGGCAAACTGAAAATAATAAATTACTTGAGATACATTTTAAGATTAACATCTACATTTTTCTATCACCCACAATTATATGTTTGAAGCATAAAAATGGTAAACTATGATTTCAAAAATATATAAAACTATTACATTCAACCCTTATCAGTTTGGTGCTTAAACACCGTATAATTTCTAACATAGCTAACTATATATGTGTTTATATATATTGGACTATTTCTAATACATAAATATTTATAGGTGAGACCAGTTTCCCCATTGAAAAGTGATTGCAAAAACACAAAGTGATAATTAGAAGAGAGAAAGCATGTGTCTAAGGTAGCAGAATATGTATGTACCAATGAACATATGTTCAATTGGGAAAATACAAAAATATTGAATAATGAAGAAAAGGTAAAAAAAGAAAATTTGAAAAAGCTGCTCACATGATAATGAAAAATAACACCATAAGTCAACCTAGAGTGTCTATACATAATATATGAAAACCACTAATTGATTACCTTTGCTCTTAAAAAAAAAGTGATGAAATCAGGAGAAATTTCATAGATAAGTATATAAAATTTCTACTGACTGTTGGCACAATGACTCATCTGGATAGAGCATTACTTTAAAATTCAATATTTCAAGAATCTAAGGGTCCAGGTTCAATTCCCATGCTAGTACTGTCACTGGTCAGCAGGAAGGCTCTGTTGGTTAGAACATTACCTTAAAATTCAATACTCAAGAATCTAAGGGTCCAGGTTCTAATCCCGTGCTAGTATTGTCACTGGTCAGGCCAGTAATTCTTGAAGAGTGAAGAATAATACCATTCAAAAGGTTGTGCATATACTAGCCTGTGTGTTATTACTTATAGTTGAATGTAATTAAAATATTTAAATAAAGTTAGTCAAGCGTTGGAGGCTTAGCGGCCTTCCAAGTAGCAGGCCAGGGTTCACTTCCCGTTCAACGCTTTGACATATAAAAATAAAAAAAATAGATAAAGTTAAAATTTTCCTAAAGACATTCAATACTTAATATTAGATGATGGACATAGTCCAATATACAACTAAAATACCACCAATCCAAACCTTCAGGAAAACAATAACTGATTATATGATTAAAAAAATCGGAGGTTGTCTTCTGAGGCAGGAGCCACAAAAACAATTTTATTTCCATGTCCCACTTTAATTTCTATAATTCTGATCAGATAATTAAAATTCCTTGTTTGTTCTTAATGTGATTGTTTTATAACCGTCATATATCTGCTATTATAAATTCCCAATAAATTATAATTGGCGTACAGGATTATCAAACTGTGTGCACTTCATATAAAGCTAAACGAACCCCCCCCCCCGCCCGCACCCACACACAATGTAATAACTATTAAATATATAGGGTATATGAGCACAGACTTTCACATAATCAACCACTCTCCACTCTATCTCATAACACTGATACACTTGAATACATATATGTGTGGACTGAAGCCTGTCCATTAAAGTATGAAGATTGGCTGTCTTAATATATATCTGAGCACTTATTGCATATACGTGTAGAGATGGTAATCTGGACCAACTGATGATTGCTGGTTTAGCATGAAATACTTATATTGGTGATTATTTATCTTTTCAACATATATGTGTTCAAGTGTATCAGTGTTATGAGATAGCGTGGAGAGTGGTGGATCATGGGAAAGTCTGTGCTCATATACCCACCCTATATATCACATATTGATACAGGTATATAATAAGCCTGTATTTCACATATTGATACAGGTATATAATAAGCCTGTATTTCAGTTATTAATAACTATTAAAATAAATAATTATTTTTTTAAAAAAAAGTATTTTATTAATTTCTAATAAAGAAAAATTGCAACAAAAATATTTTTTTACCATTATAAAATTAATTTAATCTACTTTTATAATGTTATTAAATAATTTAATCTTTCAATAGAGCAAAAAAACTTTTTTACTTTCCTCAAACTAAACAAACCTGTTTGAGGTGGGGAAACTTGGTTTTACTAAAGGCAAAATGCAGTCAAGTTTAATTAGGATAACACTTTTCTTAATGTGAGCATTTCCTTCTTGTTAACTAAGCGATAATGGCAATCGTTAAAAGCAAAAAAAAAAAAAAAAGGAAAACCAATTTTAATTATCACATTTTTATCAAAATTATTTTAAGATGTGAATATCGTATTTATGTTGAAAGCATAAATCTAATTTTTAAACAATTTGTTGCTGAGGGGTGATGATTTTAGTATTTGTCATTCTTGTTTTCAGCCTGTAGAAGCTGGTTCATCTATAAAATAATAAT
Source organism: Epiperipatus broadwayi (assembly GCA_028023455.1). Taxonomy (NCBI): domain Eukaryota; kingdom Metazoa; phylum Onychophora; class Udeonychophora; order Euonychophora; family Peripatidae; genus Epiperipatus; species Epiperipatus broadwayi. The sequence continues at coordinate 453,157 of JAQFVV010012661.1, read as the reverse complement.
AATAGAATGGCTGAGAGCTCTTAAGATGTTCAAGCACCAGAAGTACTCAGAACTGAAATTGACTGGCAATCTTTCACTGTATTAGATTTTTTTAAAATCTAAATAAGTTATGGATTATTTATCTAAATAAAAAAATCTTTGATTTAAACCTAAAAAAGTTTTTCCTGTCTCGTGTTCGAACTTAGTTTATACGTCAGAGCAATTTGGTATGCTACTATTGTACGGCAAAACCTTATTATCTAATTTTATATATACCTCCCCTCCCCCCACCTCTCAAAAGTATGAAATAATTCAAGTTTAGTGTGCCTGCGAAGTAATCATTTGGTTACAAAACCAATTCTGGAATCGTTTGCATTTGCTTATAAATAAAAGGTTCGAAAATAAATGCATGCACTTACAGATTTACATATTCTTATATAAGTAATAACACAAACACAACAGACAGAAAATCATTCCATGGTCTCTCATAATAAAAGAACAAAGAAGGCAGCGTTTACCAGCTATTTTACACTGATTCTATATATTATTTGCGCTGAACTTGTTTCAATATATATCTCAAACTTTCCACGAATTTCTAACTTTGTTAAATCTCTCTCTTTCTCCTATATGTATATATATTTAAATTTAGTATTTTAAATAGTTTAATATAGTGATAAATTATTTAATAAATGAAAATTGTTATATAAGTGAAGTGAAATCCACATTTGTACCATCTTTTGGCCATAACTAGTTTGAACAAGTTTGCTATTGTTTTCTTTCAGCATGCCAAAGTGGTCCGAATGGTTGCAGCATTTTAATACAACTTGGCTGTGTATTTAACCATTTATATAATGGAGTTCCCGTTTATTAAATAATTTACATATATATATATATGCAGGATATAAGCGAAGGAACGAGTTAAAATATTTTCAAATATTGAAAAGAATATGTTAAATACTATCATTTTCTGTTGGCAAACTGGAAGCTGACCAATTTGCTCCAATAGAACGCAATAGCTTTTTTGTCTTGGGTTTACTTAGAAATAGAATGAGATCCCTCTATTATTTCTAATCCAAGGTGTTACATGCATTTAAATCCAGATAAGTTTTTATAGATATAAGAGCGTAGAAGAATCTTATTTCTTTATATCTTGAAAATATTATTTCACCTTCTCCAAAGAGTTATGTATGCAGAATTAAATATTTTCATGGATTAACAGTGATGTTGCAATGATTAAAGAAATGTGTTAACAATGATATTCTTGGTAACTACCAATTACTAATGTCAATGTTTAAGCTAAACAATTTATCCTAATAATCCATAGTTCACAATACTTTATATATATATATATATATGTGTGTGTGTAGCATAAATTAAACACTCACTTATCTTTGTTATTCTAAGTCACTAATGCATAAATCCTTGCAAAGAGCAATATAGTATAGAGATAGGGAGTCTCAAAATCTCTAGATGCCTGGTTCCCATTTGGTCATCAAAGGTCACACCATCTCCTGAGCAACAAAGCATTTGCTATTTTTTACTTGTCAAACTGCCAAACTTAGAAACATGTTGAGTAGCACATTTCTCTTACATGCTATCATTTACAATAATATGTATAGGTATACTTATTACAGTGATAACATCAACAATGCAATACTATTCAACATAAAATTGTTTTGCCTATATGAATTGAGAAAAAGGTGCTTTAGTTAGATTAAGTTATATAATAACACACAAGTAGACAACTCAGGTTATTAGATTACTCCATTTGGATATTATTCTCCATCCACCCCTCTTTAGATGTTACTGGTCTGACCAGTTACAATACTAGAATAGGAATCAAACTCACATCTTTAGATCTTGAATATTGAATTATAAGACAACACTTTAACCAACTGAGCAATTCTGTCAAAAGCAACAATCAATAGAAAGTTCATATATTTATTTCAAATCCTCTTAATTCCTCCACTTTTTACGTTAAGTTTCTGATGTTGAATGCCATTGGTCATAAAGTATATAAAACAAACAGAAATTGTGTTTGAATAACTACTTAAAATGTACCCAGTTTTATAATAATGTCAAACTGTGAGACTTGAGAAAAAAATGTCAGAGGGCATATAAAACTGCAATGTCATTTAACATTTCTTAGATTAAAAAAGAGACACATATAAAGTTGTTGCACATACTATTAAAAGAGCAACATGGAATTGAAATTTCCTATGGGGAAAATCTTTTGAAAAATACAACATATGCAATCAAATTTCACTCAAGTTCTGTGAAAAAATGTCATCATTATTCTACCAATGTTAACCAAAAATATATATTTGTATTAATTGTTAGTGTTTCCTACCAAAATTTATGAAAACACTTTACTTTCAAATAACCATGACAGTATTGAGAGTTATGCTGTTACCAATTGTGAAGCTAACCTATAGATTCTTATACAAAATTATCACATCTTTGAATAACACTATAGCACTTATATTACCAGAATTTCTATTACCAGATCCTTGTGATATTTCATGATCTATGAAAGTCATATGAGCTCAGCCTCTGAAAAACACAAAATTCATTACAATCACTTTTATTTGTTGAACATGCTAATTGCATATTTTATTCAGATTACTGTTCAATCAAAATGCACTGCCATACGACTGCATTAGTCTATCTGTATTGAATGCCAGCCCTTTCATTTGACAAAGCTTAAGTCAACTATACATCAAGTAAAATATGGCATCTGGTTTATATGACTTGGAAATAGGCAAAAATGGGTTACTCCAAGAACTATGATTTTTAGTGCGTTTTATCTGTGTAATTGCTTTCATTCTTCTCTAAAACATTTGCTAAATTAGATGCCTCTAAAAATATTTGATACTGATGATTGCCTTGTACTTGCTTAAAAGTCTTGCAAAAATGGGAATAGAAAAAGTGGATTGATAGCCTTCAATTAAGCTGCCAAAATAAAATTAAATAGATGTGCTATATTAATATTATATACATAAGTCAGATTTTCTAGTTGTTTAAAATAAATTTGCAAATAATATCCTTTCATATCAAAGCAATCTACCAATCGGTTGAAAAATGAATTTTAAATCTTATTGGTAAATTGCATTGACACAAGAGAACACTAAAATCAAACTTTAAAGAATTCTTAGATGTGCATTTGAAGATTATTACTTCATGAATATTATACATTCTCAACATAACATATTTAATAGTCATTGTCTGTTGATAAGGTTAGTAAAATTTATAGAATATGTAGGTATATAAATTAAACTTCCACAGCCCAAACTGTAACAATATGTTGTCAAGGCAACACTCATTCAGACATCTAAGTGTTGCTTTGACAACAGATTTTCTATTGGTTTAAGCTTCGACTGTGGTGGTGTGATTTACATATGATAACCAGTTAGCTAACATGCCTATGTGTTTGAAAAGAAAACATCTTACTTCTGAATCTAAGTGTGATATTTAAAAGAAAAGTAATTTAGAGATTTCAGACTACTCTATGGAGAGATATATGTAATAAATAATAGATTGGAAACAAAATGAATGATAATAGCTATCACTAATATCATTATAAGAATTAAGAAACTGAAATAGAGCTGAGTTGGGTACATTGCTATAACAAATAATAAAATGTGGTCAGTTGATATCTTGAACTGATCCCAATACATTGTTTAAAACTTAAGAAAGAAACCACATGTAGGATAAATAAATGAAATGAGGACGTTTGCTGGTATGAGGTGGAAAAGAGATTAAGGATTAAAGAAATTGAATTATATTTGGAGACCTTCCAGCAATGGACTTTCAATGCTGAAAAATGATGATAGACCAATTAGCTATTGACACTATTAATTTAATATATATAAATTGTAACTGGACCCCCATACAACCTCTTTATTACCTTGGTTGTAACTATTTCCTGATGAGCATATTGTAGGAAGGAACCATCGATTGGCTTTCCCCAATACATATGTCACCCTCCCCCTACAATATTATTTCCTGTTCATCAGAGGATGTAGCACCATAGAGACTGGAAATACCTAGAAATTTCTGTGTTTGGTTTCCCAAACTGCACCACTAGAGTTCCATCTCACTACAACTTGACTTACCTAGGTCTAGTTATGCCAGACATAGCTTAGGAAGCATGAAATTCTCATGAATAACAGCAACGAATAATTAGTGATGCAAAAATGGAACTGAATAACTAAAATTAATTTTAAGTAACAACAGTTTTATTAACAATGATATTAAAAACAGGCAAATCTCACTATACGTATGCTACACACAGCAAGCTAGAGTAATCAATGGATGCCAGAAGGCTTGTGCATAAAATCCCCATCTAGTGCCTACTCATCCAATATCCCCAGACTAGTTTCTGGCTTGTGGCCTCCATCAGTGAGGAGTCTTGGATCTGAGAGCACTGCATTTAGATCTTAGGATCTAATGCAACCCTCCAGCAACCACCTTTTATCTCCATTTAACTACAAAACTATGAGTCTTAAACTGAAAACACTTTAATGTTTCCAATTCAAGCCCATCAGCTTAGTTATGTGGTACTGAACCCAGTTCAGTTCCCATACATTTTGGTGTCTTTGGTTCTTTAATAATCATAGTCACCAATATCCTATTAGGCAGGATTGGTTTTAAGCCAATAAACATCACATGACCACCATCTCAAACCCAAACACAATATAAAAACTTTATAAAGAGTGGCCATCTTATCTTTAACCTACATTCTGTATATATATATATATAGGTCAATCTGAAGCACCTTTTAAGAGAATGAAGATGTTACTGTTCATTTTCAAATCCATTACTTTCTTACATACATTCACAAAATCTTTTGATTTATTACTTAATATTATGAATTAATAGAAATTATGTAATGTTCAGATTTATTAAGTGCACAAATCATATGAAATTAAAGAGAATTTCACCTTATTAACATACGCACCTTATCTTTATAAAGTTTCTGTCTTGTGTTTGATAGTTTCCTCTGTATTCAACATGACAGCTTTGAGTTTTATAATATCAGTAAGGTGCTTATGTTAAAAGGGTGAAATCCTTACTTTTTAATTTCATATAATCTATGCACTTAATAAATAAATCTGAACATTTCATAATTTCTATTTATGTGTAATATTAACAAGTAGTAAATTGAAAGATTTTTGTGAATGATAATGTATGTAAGAAAATAATGGATTAAAAAAAACAATAAAATCTTCACTCAACCACGAAGCTTCAGACCGACCTGCATAAATCAGAATTTAGGTTAAAGATAAAACGGCCACTTTTATCTTTATAAAGTCTCTATCTTGTGTTTGGGTTTGAAAGTTTCCTCTGTACTCAACATGACAATGTTGAGTTATTATAAAATCAGTAAGGCACGTATGTTAAAAAGATGAAATTCTCTTTAATTGCATATGATCTATACACTTAATAAATATTTCTGAACATTACATAAAAGTAGTGATGAAATTTTACATAAACTAATGCAAATTATTTTAACAAGAATTTAAAAAAAAGTGATATAAACTAAGGTAAAAGTAATTTTAAAATTCAGCTCTATAAACTAATGTGAATTAGTAGAACTGAAAAACAATAATAAAATATCAAGATCTTACTAAAATAAGGTTAAAAACATGGAATATTTCAAGCTCATTCCACAATCACCATTTCCTATGCTTACACAAGCTGTTAATACAGTATGTGATTTCTTATTCAGAGTCAAGAATCCCTCAACCACTATGCCCAGAGAAATATGTTAGCTACTTTACCTTCGTTTTTCATTCCCTGCCCTAAGTTTCCCCACATTCATCTCTTTTTCTCCATCCCATTTCCACAACATAATCTTTGTCAACTCCATGGCTTTTATATCTAACCCCTCCCTTAACTTTTTCCAAACCCAGCATAAAAATCAAAAACCCACTTTCTGTATAATCACTTTATTTATATTTATTCTCCCACAACTTCATTATTTGTACCCTTTCTGCTTGCAGGCATTTACATTCAATTAACAGATGCCTAATATTTTCCATGCTTTCCTTGCACAACTTGCAGACTAAATCACCCACCTTTTCCCATTTATGTGTACATTCCCTTGTTGCTAAAGATCCTGCTTGAGCCTTAAACAGTAAACTACTTTCCTTGCTATTATCACAAATTAACTTACACCCAACATTCTGTTTACTTCTATATATATATATATTTAAACTTTTTACTCTCCGTACTAGTTCTCCATCTGCCCATTCTTTATTAATGCATCTATTCTTCTATTCCATTCCTTGCAACTATAACCCTCAACAATTCTCCTAACCCCCATCTTTTGCATAAGTATACTGACAAATTCTTTATCCAAACTTCTTCATATCATACTACCTTTCTCACCCATCTTGTTACCTGCCCTTTATTCATAACCCAAATAAATACTATTTTGGATATTCTTTTATTATCCATAAACTGCAATCTATTGGACATTTTCATTTTGCATCTCTTATATAAAAAGTTGACCATCCATTTCTCCTTGAACTGCCTCCTTTGCCATCCACACATCTGCATCTAATGCATGTCTTCCCACTTTTCTTTGTATTTTTCCTAAGTAATCTAAAACTCCTTTAATAAAGCATCCTTACCCCATGTTAACCCTCCTACTACCACTCTCTTCCATACAATTCTAGCTACATATTTATTATATGAAAACACTGTTAATTTCTTTATCAGTCGATTTATTTTATTTGCTTCATCTATCAATTTTTCCCTCATTCATTCAAGCAATTTCTCTGATTATTTAAGAAAAGTAATGTGATGTGATGTATTATGGCTTCTCCTTAAACGAAGTCAAGAATATCTCAGCAATTATGCCCAGATAAACCTGTTAGCCACTTTATTTTACATTCCCCACTCTAAATTTACCCATAATCTGCTCTATCCCATTTCCACAACATAATCTGTCAACTCTATAACCTTTATATCTAAATCCCAAACTCTGCATACACTAGCACCATCTAGTGCAAGTCAGAGTAATCAATGGATGCAAGAATGTTTATGTATAAAATCCCTATCTAGTGCCTACTCATCCAATATCCTCAGACTAGTTTCTAGCTTATGGCTTTTATCAGTAAAGCATCTGAGAGTAATGTACCTAGATCTTAGGATCTAATACAATTATCCAACAGCTGTCTTTTACCTACTTGCACTAGATCCTAAGATCTAGATGCAGTGCTCTCAGATCCAAAACTCCTCATTGATAAAAGCCACAAGCTATAAATTAGTCTGGAGATATTGGATGAGTAGGCACTAGATAGGGATTTTATGCACAAACCTTCTTGCATCCATTGGTTACTAAGGCATGCATTAGATGGCACTACAGTATGGAGTTTGCTACTGTCTTGCAATCTGTTGATAGCTAATACAATTGCAAAGATATTGAAGTTGGTAACAAGTTCAATTATACAAGAAATGTGACAATTGAGTGATCTATCTTAGCCCTTAATTAAAAAAAGTAACTTGCCATATATTGATTACATATGACAAAAATATTTTTAAATTATTATATATTACATATTACTTAAACTTACAGGTAGAGTGATTAATTTGAAATCTGTAGTTCCAGAATCTTTTAGAGTTGTGAATTTCTTGGATTTCAACAGTAAATCTTTTTTCATCTCATTATAAACTCAAACTTTATCAAAAATTTAAATAAATTTTAATGATACCATCTGTAGTTTGTCCCATTAAAAGACCAAGTCTCTCTTCAAACTACTTGCAGTCCATTTCTGAAGAAATATATTACATAGTAACAGGGTTTAGCTATTCTCCAACATAAATGTAAAAGCATTAAGATGTTCAGATCATGAATTATGATAGTATTTTGTGTACTTTTGGGGGTCTTCAATAATCTCCCTTCCATTATGAAATTTTGTAAACTATTTTAAAATGTTTTTGTTATTCGTGGCTTCACTGCCATACAGTCCAAATCATTTTAAATGTTTCAGTTACAGTTTTCCTCAGTTTAAAACAATATTTAATATTAATACATTGTTCTATAATAGATTAAGATATGATCTACACTATCATATTTCATCATAAATCCAGACATTATTGTCGTAAAATTTTCAGCAGCTTGGAGGTGACTTTTTTATTAGGAAATATTGGATAATTGAAGTTTTTGAATTAGTGCACAAAGATTTTAATCAACCCTTCCCCTAAAATATTATAGCAAAGATGTAAATCATTTAAAAATTGAATTCTTAAAATAAAGTGTAGTTACTTTAGTATAAAAATCTTTTTTTTTTAAGATGAAAAATATTCTTTGTGTAAAAACATTATGAGCAGAACTATGATCACTGATGAACCTTCTGTTGATTTAAAATAATATATCCCCATTGACTTAACTACAAAAGGGAAAATTCTATACATATGATAAATAACCAATAGCATTAATGCTCAAAAGAAGTTCAAAGGCTGGAAATGCCAGAAATGGAACCAATCAGAGAATCATTACATGCCAGAGTTTGACACTATTGGATATAATACATCAAATATTTAGATACTAATTTTAAATGTTGGAATGATTAACCATATTTTTACAATTTTATATAGAAATAAAAACAGGCCAGTAACCAGATACTTGACCTTACCAAGACCCATGTTTGATGATTTAAATATTAAAAAACAATTTTTAGTTTACAATAAACAAAGCAAATAAAAAAATGCTATTTTATCTTCAAATTTAAAGCTTTACAGCCAAATCGAATAAATTAAAAGCACGAGTACTATTATATCTTAGTATTATCTAATTACATATTATACTGAATATGAAATTGTGCACTAGCATAAGTGTACGTGTTTATACTGAATATGAAATAGTGCATTAGCATAAGGGTATGTGTTTACATATTTCTGTACTGATGCTTATGTGTGTGTATGCTGAATGCACGTGTATATTATTCAAAATGAAAAGAAATTTTCACTAACGAATCAATAATATTCAAGTCAATATTTATTTAACAGTTCTTCATATATGAGATTTATTAAGAAAACATGATATTTGGAGACTTACATATTTATGCATGTTTGTATGCTCTTGAAAGTATTGATTCTTTTAGAATCTTAAATGAACTAATGTGTTTTATAAGAAAAAGTGTTTTTGTGAATAGACATATGTTCTAAAGTAACCATAATTTCATAACAATATTCTAATCCCTAAAATAAATTTTAAGAAACACAATTTAAGTAATTGAGTTTGCTTCCTAACATAAATTCTTATTCAGTCAATAAAAATTCACAAAGAAAAAAAAAATCGTTTTTTCGTGCATTACTCATCAAATGAAATGTTTTTTGTTATAAATAAATAAATTAACACAATTAATGGTATCTTAATGAAATCAGTTTCAAGGAAGTCAAACGAACTCCTAACTGCTGAGATATTTTACAACCATGATTCTTTCATTCAGCCAATCACAAACTGTTATTATTACTTGTGGGAGCATGCAAAAACAATTTTGAACATAAAAAAGAAATGTGTTAAATAATCATCACTCTGTCACTAATTTTGATGCTATAATAGAATATCCTACATTGAAGAACTTCATTAATAAAAGATGAGATCAAATTAGTTCCAAGATCATTGTCAAAAAACTTAAGTCATTGAAATTAATAATTTTACAACAGAGGCTTTGCAAAAATTAGAGAATCACTAAAAGTATTTGCAAAATTATGCCATTTACTCTGGAAAACATCTCAATTCCCCACAGTTCAAATAATGCCAATTTTTTGTATTTACACAAACATTTTAAGTGTTAAAACTATTGTGCCGTATTTCTTACATTACATACATGATTCTAAAAATGACACAGCACAGATTAGAATCCCCCATTAAGAAATTATTAGGTGTAGATACTGGTTTCAAAAAAAAACTAGACATAATTGTTGACATGCAGTGAATGACAGAAAAATCAGGAATAGTTAGAAAAAAAATTGTTTTATTGATTGCAATATATAGTTAAGCATTCTTAAAAAATGTGTCAGAGCATTTCATTGAACTTCTGAGAAATCTCAGTGCAGATATACATGTTATGGTTATATTAGGCAAGAGAGGAACTGATTAGGAAGAAAAGATAGACTAGATTACATATTATCACATTGCTTATTTGACTTGAATTATTAAATATATAATGAGGGAAAGCAGATTGAACAAAGACAAATGTAAATTCTGGGAAAACTTTAAATATGGTAATGATATCAGATTTACATTTAGAAGTGCGGAAACCCTCAAGATTCTCATTACAAAAGTTAAAGAACATGATAAAAAGGTAGGATTATAATATTAAACATGCTAATGACATCACAATTACATGTAGAAATACACAAATCTTAAGATTCTCATCAAAAAAGTTAAAGAACACAATGAGAAGGTAGGACTATGACTAAATATGAAAAAAGCAAATATTAAAAAATAAAGGAATGTGCAATTGCTTTTCAAATTGAAGATTTTCAGTCTTCCTGGATCCTCAGTCATCTGCAAAGTATCCAGAAGACATCACTAACTAGTACTGAAAATAATTATAATAAAAAATTTGGACAATATTTTTAGATGTAATGAACATATCTCTAAAAATGAAGATTGGAATTGGTCAAACTAGGAAATTTTACTGTGACTTTCTATGGATGAAAAAGAAGGAAAGTTTTTAATATCCTTGTGCTTCAATCCATGGCCAGCAAAATGAATAATATCAAATAGTTTACGGCATGGCCATTTAAGCACTGGAACCTGATGTAGCTGTTTGTGATCCATGGACCTTGATATATAGAATCTACTACTCTAACATTGCTCTAAATTAGGGGTAAGGAGCCTTTTTTTGGCAAGGGCCATTTGGATACTTATATCACTTGTTGGGCATACAAAATTATTGATTTACTTATTAGCCCATTATATTTTAAAATGTTTAATTAATTTACCTCTAATCATTAGGGGTGGACAACCTTTTCAACTGACAGACCATTTAGCTTTCTCTTTTTAAATGAAGGTCACAATTTTTTTTGTAAATTAACAATAAAGTAATAGCATTATTATTAATGTCTGTTCAACATTTAATGACAATTTTCCCAATTCGTTTTATAATTATTCTTCATGACATATTTATATTCTCGAATTTCTTTTTATGTTCTTTTCAGATTCATTCTATAGCAGCTAGGATGCAGTCTTATTATACCCCCCCTTTCAGAAAATAGTTTTAACTTTTCTTTTTTTACAAAAAAAATGCAGCTTGCTTTTACAGAATTTTCCGACTAAGTTGTACTTTTTATGAAACATGTCAGCCAATTGATGAAGCTTCTTTTCATGTTTACTATATTAATATTTCTTTCTTCCCCAATAATTTATTTATAATCAGAATATTTTGATAGTGTTCTTTATTAACTGAAATATTTTCTAGACATATCAGACAAAAAAAAATGCTGTTGGTCTTTTTCTTTTTTAAATATGCAATATTCTGTGTCAATTTTGATTATCTTACTCAGTGCAACCATATCAATAATAAAAATGATGAAATAATAAAAAAACAAAGTAAAATTTGAGTTTTATTTTTACCAATTCATTTGCAAAAATTACTATAAAAACAAACAAAATGCCCTCAGCATCACTATAGATTAAATCTGTAGTCAAAGAGACCCCACAATACAGAGAATTTGCTGGAATATTGCATCTCTGACAAAATGAACTAGAACTATTATAAAGATTGGAGAATGAAGAAGATATAGTTTGAGAAGATAAATATTTTATGTAACTGTTAATTCAATATTTGCCTTATGCATAAGATTAAATAGAAATTTCATGAAAGGCAATTTTATATAAGTTTTTGAAAATGTCTGCAGACTGAGAATTTTCTAGGTTACCATGGGCCAGAGATTCCCCAGCCCCACACTAAGCAGTGCCTGGTCAGCAATTAAAATGAATACATGAATCCTCACTGAAAGGACAAATGATGGGATGGGAAATTTCTTTTTGATTACACTATGAGATAATATATCTCTTTAAGAATATATAATGCTTAAAAAAATTGATATGAAAAAAAGAAAAAGATGACTGATAATAAGTTGCTCAAACTTTGTCATCTCAAGATATGTTTGTGCAGCACGGAAATCAAACAAGTCAGCCATTCTGGAAAAATGTGTTTTACATTATCACTAGGAACTGGCATTGATTTTGATGGTATAAAATAATTAATAATAAATCTTCATTTATATTTAAAGATCATTCTTGATGTGATGTATTATGGCATCTCCTTAAACGAAGTCAAGAATATCTCAGCAATTATGCCCAGATAAACCTGTTAGCCCCTTTATTTTAAATTCCCCACTCTAAACTTACCCATAATCTGCTCCATCCCATTTCCACAACATAATCTCTGTCAACTCTATAACCTTTATATCTAAATCCCCCTTATCTTTTCCCAAACCCAGCATAAAAAACAATAATTCACTTTCTGTATAATCACTCTTTTCATATTTATTTTTCCACAACTTCATTATATGTACCCTTTCTGTTTTCAAACATTTACATTCAATTAACAAATGCCTAATATTTTCAATTCCTTCCTTACATAATTTACAAAATAAATCACCCATATTTTTCTTATTTGCTTTTCAATGCTTGCACCACATAGTGGTGAAATTTTAAAGTTATTTTTAAACTGCCAACACGTTTTCCAAAATAACTAAATTTAATTATGTTTTGCAGGGTTTTGAAAAAAGAATAATCACTGTGTATATTATAAATATATTTTATAATTTGTCAATAAGTAAATAAAATGATTCAAGTAATAAATATAGTAAAAAAAAGTGTACTAGCAATATTTTTAATGTAAACTATTGAAAATCAAGATACATGCAAGTCTTTATTTTATTACACATTCATACATATGAGTTGTGTGAAGTATTTGTGTGTATGTTGCTGGCACTATGTGGAACTAATATATTTGTGGAATATCTAATTATTTTATAGAATGTATCATGCTTTTTTGTAAATTATGATATAAGCTTATTTCATTATGACGTATACTGTACCTGAGACTTTAATGGAATATTTAGTATTTTATATACCACGTAGAACTTTTTGGCAAAATATAATATGATAAACAATAGTGGAAACCCTTTATCAACAGATTCAAATATGTGAAATCCAAACTAATTAAAAAATATAATACATAACAGAGATGAGACAATTTTATATAAAAAGTTGAATGACTAACCAAGCACAAATTGAAGAAAAAAATTATATGAGAAGGGTAGATATAATGCACAACTTTACATTATTGAATTAAATGGTAAATAAATAAGTCAATATTAAAAAAATAGTAATCGAATGGTTTTAATTGTTCAGGAATTCATAAGCAGTTTGAATGATGAAAATGTCAAAACTAGAATTGATTTAAGAACTTTACATTCATGACATACTTAGAAAGCAGTCGACTGACAACCAGAAACCTCTACTGATTTCACTCGCTTCATATTGAAAAGGTCTACACAGAACAAAAGAGGGGAAAATAATCAGTTTATCATGAGGGCTTGCAAAAATCTTATGGTCATGGATTCTAGGAGAATAATTAAAATAATTGTATATGGGGCAAGATTAATTGCGCTCTTTTGGAAATAAACTTTAGGTAGTTATAATTTGCCCTATATTTATATATTACTAGTTGTATCTGTTGTATATAATAAATATCCCTGGTCATATAACTTGTATGTTTCTGCCACTCTTAGAATCAAAAGGAAAATCCAAACCCACAGAGACATTAACTGTAAGGAACTGCTAGAGATTGTTCCATTGCTATATATACATCTTTCATGGGTCATTACTCATTATAACCAACTGTTCCATTGCTATATATACATCTTTCATGTGTCATTACCCATTATAACTGTGTATTATATATATTTATTATCCACCCAATTACAAAGTTTTTTTTACTCACACCGCCTAACCCTTCGCAGTGGAAATATAATACAACATTCCAGAGATAGAAGCTGCACCAATGCTCTAATCCAAACATCTTACATTTCAGAGACTGATAATATACCATTATTCTAATTCATGCAGGGCAATACTTGTTAATAAACAAGTATAATAATAACCATATGATTTGCAGCTAGAGATAATAATATGTTTGAGACATAGAAGTGACAAACTGTCATGATTCATGAATCTTTAATTATAAAGCCTGCCACTCTACCATTATAGTAAACCATACAGAGCAATAAACATGTAGCACTAAATGACATAGAGATAGTGAAATAAAAATGTATGCACCTAAAACAGTCAACTTGCTATAATGACTTTAGTTAGTTTCTTTCTCATACCTTGTATCTTTCACATCTTCCTTAAATCAAACTTTGTAATCTGTGGCAAAATTTATAAAAAAAATGATGATATTGTCGACGTTATAAACATTCTATAGAATGTGCATGCAGGTATTCCACAGAATATCTTAGTTTCACACAATGCCAATATATGTATATTGCGGGTATGTATTACATATATATATATATACATGTTTGTATATTACATGAATGTATATCTACAGCTCAGTATGTACATAAATATGTGTGTACATATGTATAGACAAGAATAATCTTTTAACTTTTAAGCTAATACAGTTTTATCTACGATTCTGTAGCATTTAATTTTATTAGCATTATTAAAGTTGCATGATGGGAAGCACTGATGACTTTGTATTTCATAAGCATCTGCCATTATATTAATCTTCTCTCAGCTAATCTGTAATTAAAATAAAAAAATTAAATAAAGGTAGGCTTATTTTTTTCTCTCTATTTAAAATAGTTTTTAATACAAAGACAATTCAAATGCAATTTGTTGTTTTTTTTAAAGCAGCATTTGTCAGATCAATGTATTAAAAAAAATAATATTAAAAAATAATAAGTTCTTAACTAAACTATTTATAACTAATCACTGAGCTTCTAATGTGTTTATCACACAAATAGTTGGACAATGCATAGAAACGGATTTAGCTCTGTAAATATTCATATGATACTGCTTGGTTTATGGCAGCAGACTCTATAGAGTTCAAGATCCACATACTTTCACTTCAGATAACAATTAACATGAGCTAAACATGCTTTACAGTGAATTAAATATTAAGCCTAACCTATTTTACATAAATAATTAACAGTTGAACTTTGAATAATGAAAAATCATTCTTTATTTCCTTTACATACATTTTCAAAATAGCTAATAGTTTCAGCTGTTCAACAGTCTTCCTCAGTATTAATATTTCTTGCAAGTTTTTAAAAATAGAAATAATTTATATTGCAAAAAGATTAACAAAAAATAGAATATTTTTAAATTAAGTCAGAATAAGACAATAATCCTCAATCAGTCTTATCCCTTATACTCCGCCCTCTTGTTTTTGGTCAGTTTTGATTCTAAAAACCAATGAAGATCAACAATATAAAACTTGTGATCAATGATAAGTTTTTTTTCTTTTTAGACCTATTCATAAGCTTGTGAGTTAACCATGAGAAGCAGTGGAACAATCATTGTGGAAGCCATAACCAAGCCCTATTCATAAGACTGTGAGTTAAACATGAGAAGCAGTGGAACAATCATTGTGGAAGTCCTAACCCAAAAATTCTTCCTGTACAGATAGCACAGACTATCCCAGGTTTTATTATTTACTTAAATATACCTTAATGTATATCAAATTTTGTTATCTACAATATTGTGTCATTACAATTTGGCTAAAATAACTAGAAGTCATCTTGTGATTATTCATTTTTCATGGTTGCAAAATAGCTAACAGTTTCAGCTGTTCAAAACAGTCCTCCTCAGTATTAGTATTCTTGCAAGTTTTTAAAAATAGAAATAACTGATATGGCAAAAAAGATTAACAAAAATTAGATTATTTTTTAATTCAGGATAAGACAATAATCCTCATCTGGCTTATTCCTTATAATCCCCTCTCCTCTTTTTGACTTTACTCTACAAACCAATAAAGATCAACAAGATAAAACTTGTGATCAGTGATAGCTTTTTGTTCTTAGATCTATGATTTCAACATGAGATGCAGCAGAACAATCATTGTGGAAGGTCTAATCCAGGGATTCTTCCAGTAAAGATAGCAATACCAACTAAGGGACTTACATAGACTATCCCAGGTTTTATAATTCATTTAAATATGCCTTAACTTATATCAAACTTTGTTATCTACAGTATTATATCTGTAAATACCCTTTCGTTAAAAGAATTAGAAGTCACCTTACGATTTATGTAAGTAATCATTATATTTGTATATCTGCAAATTAAATGTTCAAACAACAAGTCTTTTAAAAATCTAACAATATACTTTCTACAATAATTTTTATTCATTTATTATCTTATAAAATGTGTGTGTAAAGTTAATATGAAGAGGGACACAGCACTATAATTTATTAGATATATTGGATTTTCATAAGACAAATTTTCGCACATATCAAAAGCAATGTACAACACATTTACAATATATGAAATATCATTATTTAACCTCTATACACACTTGCCATAATCAGGCTATAACTATTATTAATTTTTATATATTGCTATTATAAATGCTGTAAAGTTTATTCCAGATTTTTTTTACATATTTCTACATATAGTTTAGTATAGTGGTAAAATGTCATACTCAAGAGCTAAAGTCTGCATTAAACCCTATCTTTATTTGTCATTTCGATGTGCACAAGATAAATGAAGTAACTAATCAAACCATGTTAGCATTGTAATAAAGCAGCTACCTCAAGAATTAAAGATTCTTTTATTGACTCCTGGTTAAAGAAAAACAAATTTCCATTAAGTCATTTAAGTAGAACTGCTATTCTTAACCAATACTTTTAGGCTCAAACATCATGACTTTTCGAACTATAGAACATAAAATTACTTATTAATGCCACCATTTGTAACAAATGATGCAAATTTTTCAAATTTCTAAAGCATAGTCCAAGTTATTAATAGCCAAGTGCAGTTCCTTGGAGTAAGCATGTAATAAGTTCAGAACTAAAATTTGCAGGATCAGATTCTGAGGTCATGTGACCTAAACAACTAATTTTTTGAGGCTCAGCATGGTGGTATAGTAGACTCAAGGCTAAAAGTTCAAGATCAATTCTCAGTTAAATAACATTAAAAAAGTCTCACCCAAGTCAGTTGGTCATATGACTTAACTGATCTGTGAGGTTCAAGGCTAAAATTTCCAAGATCAATTCTCAGTTAAATAAAATTAAGTCTTACCCCATTCAACTGGGTGGAACTAAAGTGCACAACTTGTCATTAGAGATTACAGACCATCACATGACTTTCATATAAGTAACAGTATATTTTTAGTGAATGGTTGAACAGTTTCAGATGTACCACACATATATTGATTTTTATTAGTTAATAAGCATACATTAGGTCAAAATTTTAAAATATGTGTGTGCACCATACAATGGGGATAGTAATTTGCTTATGATCTCAAATGCTAGCAAATATCAAACTATTTAATTTTTTTGTCTAATGACAGTTAGTGAGAGTTGAGACTACTTTTTGATCTGGAATCAAATCAGAATTTAATTTTCTTATTATTGCATCTATTGCTAAGTATTCATATGCTTTTGGGTACAAGAATTTACTTTCTGCATTTCTACTCAGAATCATCTAGTATAGGGAAGAGTAATTAATGAAAACTTAATGATAGCTCTCATATCCATAAATTAGGGTTCACTAAAAACAGCTTTGAATCCATACTTACATATCTAACAAATAATTGTAAATATTTTTATACTACAATGCTAGTAGCTAAAATTGAAGAGCACTATGGTTTTGAATCCAAATCAATTTACTTATAAAGGCTTTGCTTAAGGTCAACATAGATATGACTACAATAGTGGTAACATCAAGAGCTTTGAGCATTCCATCATGAGATTGTCAGTGATATGGATGGCTGAAGAGTTGGAGAGGATTGAAGCCTGTCCATTAAAGTGTGTAGATTTGTCATCTTAATATAAATCAAGCACTGATTATATATATATATATATAGGTCAAAGATGCTGATTCAGACCAACTGATGAGTTCTGTTTCAGCCTGGAATACATATATTGGAGATCATTTATCTTTTTCATATATACATGGTTATATTGGATACAATGACTGTTGGGAGCTTGAAAGTCTGGGTTCAAATCCTCTTCAATTAAGCTAATATCTATATTTTAATGAGCCCAGTTTTGTTCAATTGTAGATATCTTTCACCTATTGAGTAGAATATATTCCAAAAATAAGAACACGAAACAGATAACTAAAAACATCATGTCCTCTACTCCTTATGGTGCCCAAATGCACTTTATGTACCAAAGTAATCCTAGGCAGCTATTGCATCCACTTTAAAAACAAGAATCAAACCTTCAGTATTATAGTTAAGATATAACTGTGGAACAAGATTATGCAGCAAAGTGATAATGATAATTAGCTTTCTAATTGCTTCTGAATAAATTCATTTCATAGTATTTTGTGATACATGTTTTGCAATTAAGAAACTGTATATGGTTGACCTTGTTTCAATATAAAGTAAGATGCCAGAAAACACACACTTTTTTGTTGTATTTCTGATTTTTCCTTTTCTATTTTTAAAATAAGCTGTTGATTTGTACCTTATATTATAAAATTGCTGAGTAAAATTGTTTTGAAAACTAAAAATATCTGATAGTGAAATGTTGTTAGATATATATCATTGTACAAATATTAACTTGGGTTCAAACCCTTGTTTTTGAATTTCAGACTATTAGCTTGATCTTGTAAAAGATCTAAAGATGGTAACTGGCTAAAGAGGATATTACATTAAAAGCTACTTATATAAGACTATAAATAAAAACAAGTGTAGGAATTTGAATTCAGTAGCCCTATCATTAACATCAATTACTGTCATTTTTATTACAGAGTGAATTATTGTTTTTATAGCATGTGTTGAATGTAAGCAGAGAAAAATCATGTGATGTAAAATTTGTTGTTGGTTTCGCTGTAAATATGTTATTTGTTTCAAAATAATTACATTTTAAAAGCTAGAGTATGAATGTAAAAGCCAATTTAAATAGTAAACATTGATATTATATGATAATCATTTTTTTCAGTATATATATATTCTTCTCTAATCATGTGTAATTTTAATGTTAATACATTCTCATGCGGTTTGAGTTATATGAACAGGAAATAATCTACAACTGTCCATACAAATGAATTTCCTGTCAAGTAAGTGAAAATAACAGCTGCAGGCTCTATATATATATAAAGTTGTGGTAATAACTTATTAAAACTTATAATGACTCTCTAAATATTGATATACTGAAATAATTTGTAGTATGGAGGTGATATGCAACAGCTACCAGAGGATCAGATATTGTTTGTTTAGAGTATCCTACTGGCCATTTATTTTTATTTACCTTTGAGCAATGATCATGATTTATTTACATATATAAAATTAAATTTTAATGCATGTTATGTCAAAAATCGCGATATTTTTATCATTTATTTCTCAGAAGCAACCCTATTCATAGTATTCCTATGCCTCTATCTATTGGAAGTCCAAATAATCTATAGACACTCCTGAAAAGCATATCTAAGCTGTGATCATGTGATGTTTTACTAGTAGTTTCATTTTGTTTTACCATTTATAGATTTCATTATGGTATTAATATTTAATTTTTTTTAAAAAAATTTAAATAGTAAAATGCACTTTACATAAAATTATGCACTCATATTTAACTACATCAATTCTATGCCTCACATGGCTTTGATGCCAAAATGTAAATATTGTGTAAAACTATATACACTAAATGAAACTACAACCAGATCTATTACTCTTTGCTGTGCTCAGTGGTTATGTCTGATATTCGATTGGAGAAATATTTCACCATTTCTCTCTCTATATATATATGAAAAGTATATTTTAGCATTGTGCTAAATGTAAACTTCGCTATTATTAATGGATATTGTCATAAAATAAACAGACTAATTTCACTGTTTATGTTGCAGCTACAGTGTAGTCACATCACATATGATTAGAGGTCTAATTATCTGTTAACTGTCCAGATTGGGAATCAGAACTTCATTTATAAATAGCTTAATACTACATGTATACATACATATATTTAAAAAAAAAAAATTGGTGATTCCTAATTATTCAAGCTAACAATAGATGGTACTAAAGTAGGTAAAATAAATTTGCTTTTTTTTGTACTATAATAAACTAAAATTCTGTTACACTTGTTCAAGTTTGAATAAGTTCACACTTGGTTACAATTTTTTGCATTTATTAATATTTATAACACGAAATGAAAAAACAATATCAGTCAACCGAAATAATTATGTCCAATACTCTGATAAATCAATATGTATACCACTGAATGATAAAGTATTTGAATTTTTTTGAACATCAATTAATAAAACAAAGTCTTTATATGTTGCATTCAAAACATCAAGTATATTCTGTAAATCATCTTTTGAATTGGTAAAAGTAGCACAATCATATATACTTACTTATATACAATATACCAATCTTTAAAATTGGTTTAATATATATTTCAAAACACAAATCTACCTGAAACATTCTTTATAGTATGTTGAGTCAGTGATATCACTCTTCTTTATCACTGAATCTACAAAGAGCTAATATTTTTTTCCCAAAAAAAAACCCCTTAAATATACAAGCAGTGGCATAACTAGAAAAATTTGGACTCCAATGCAGAAATTCAAAAAGAGCTTCATTTTCAAATTCAAAAGGTTGAAATTCAATGAACTGCATGGGCCTATAGGCATTGCCTTCCTTTGTGATTTGGTAGTTATGCTACAGCATGCTAACTTATTACTGTAAGCAAGACTAATAAGACATAAATAAAGTGATAAAAGCAATTTTCTCTCTGTGGTTTTAAAATAGAATCTGTTTCTCCCTTTTTTTATAAATGACAATTTAAAGAATTATAGCTAAAAGCATCAGAAGCAATATTTTTGGGCATGCCTATGAAGAGAGTAAACAAAAGAAATTTTAAATTAATGTCAATAAGAGTAACTTAAGAAAAAAAATACTGTACTTAAGCACTTTAATTATGTAATGATTATGATGCTAAATTATACTCTGTCTTAATAAAAAGATGGCCGATTCTTTTGCTAAGCTACCTATAGTACCATCTCTGAATCAACATTTTATGTAGTGACAATGTTCAGCTATTTGCCACAAAATTTTAAGGCACTAGCATTTCTGGAATAAGAATGATAACATGGAATGTGATTGTTTGTTACTTTAAACCATAATGAAACAATGCACTAACATTAAATTTTGTTTAAAATTGGGTCAAAGTGCAAGTGGCACATTTGGAATGATTCTGTAATGTAGGGGAGCATTGAAGATGAAATCCAAAGGTACAAAACTCACTGCCTATCTCATGTCATAATTTGTATACCAAACATCAGGGCATTGTAAACTTTTTGTGAAAAGCTAAACTGTTTCTATAAAATATGGTCCTGCAGTCATTTTGGAAATAGACACACACACATTACTTCCAAATAATAGGTTAAAAATAGTTGAATGCATCTTGATTTAAATATAAATAAATCTGAAGAAATGTTAGTTCAATAATCATGCATAATACATTTTTACTACACTGCCATACTGCATAAAAAACTGGACAAATTACATGCATGACATGCACATCAGATACAATTTCTTTCATCATCTTTGGAGCACAGCCAACAATTGACATATAATGGCTAAATGATTTATTTAATACTGTGAACACTACTGATGTAGTACCAAAGCATACATATTTAGTGATTTGTCAATTTTTTCATGATTTATGCCCACTGTAGTTAAACATGCATTACATTCAATGAGTGAGATGACATCTTTTCAAATTTATTTAGCTAATGGGTTAATAAAGGTTGATAAAATGCAAAAGATATGAGTATTATTAAGCATGATTATGATAATTTCAAGTATGTGGATATTGTCACTTACAGTTTCCAATATGAACTAGAAATTAACATTTATCATTTACACATTTCTTGGATGTAAATATTAATTGTGATAGCTCAAATGTAGATGAAATGAAAGAAGTTATTATAAACCCCGAGGAAGCTATATGCAAACTAAGGCAAATCTGTAAATAAATGAAAAAGCATAGAATTGAGCCCACCTGTACTTTAACTTGGATTATATTTAAGCATTCAATGTATTGATGAGTTAATAGCTTACAGTTCTGTTAAGATTACATTAATATATAGAATTCACACCCTACACTGTAACATGTCAATAAATTTACTGCTCCTGAGCTTAAAGTGCAAGTGTGCTCATTCTGCACTTTATTATTTATTGGATTTATAATAGGTTATATATATATCTTGCTGGAGGTCTATAGTCACTTCTGTTTTAATATTTTGCACAATGGGTGAGTGAAGCAGTAGATGATGATAAAGGGTATAAATCAACTGTCACATTATATAAATGTTGAAAATGCAACATCAACTAAAAAATTAAAATTTCCTTCTATTTAAAATTTTTTTTGAATCACAGATAACTGAAATAACAAGCAATAAATTGCACATATGGAGCGTGGAAAGCCTGCTGTAGTTAAAAACTTTATTACCATAATACATATACATTTTCTTTAATTTTAAATAGCATAAACAGTGATGATAAATAAAACTAACAAACACATTATCTTAATATATAATATATAAGGGATTCAAACTCAAGACTTTCACACAACCGTCAACTCCCCATGCCATCTCATATTGCTGACCCACCTGATCACACACATGTTGAAAAGATAAATAATCACTAATATAAACATTTCATGCTAAAACAGCAATCATCAGTTTGTCCAGATTACTATCTCTACACATATATACAATCAGTGCTCAGCTTTATATTAAGATAGCCAATCTTCATACTTTAATGGACAGGCTTCAAACTACTCCAATCCACAACTCTTCAGCCATTGTCTGGGAATATAGATTATGGGATATCATCATATAATCAAAACATTGAAGAACTAGATATGGTGGCCAATTACTACAACACGAAGTGCACTTTTAAAAAAAGATTAAAAAATATTTATTTACAAACACACATAATAATGTCATAAATAACACTTCATCCATATTATTGCAATAAATTTATAGTATATGCTATTACTCAAATATGTTTATTTAAGAAAAGAAAAATTCTCCAAAATCTAAATGACACATGAAGGTTTCTACACCCAACTTGTCATCTGCTGTGAGTCTAAGTAATGAATGGACATAAGATAGTATATTGTATAAGGAATTGACTTTTTTAAAAATATTTCAAAATAATTGAGATACACTGAGAATTATTCTAGCCTCGATTTTCTATTCAAATTTAACATTTGTCTGATATCAAATTAGTGAAAGAAATCATTAATAAATTATTATCATTATAAATACACTAGGAAAAAGAATTTCATCTAAGTCATTTGGCAGACTTTTGGTAAAATCTGCACCAACTTGGCTATGAGACTCACTCAGTATAATTACATGTACAAATGCACTAAAAATAGCACTCACTACTCTTCTCTTCCTAAACCATGAGCAGATCTCTGGCCATTGCTTTGATTTTTCCACAGTCAATGTTATCCTTCCAGAATGCAATAATAGAGATTAAGGAGGTTTTATCAATTGCCAGTGATACCATCATCAATAAAAAAGACTGCTCTCTAAGAAATGGCATAGCCCCTTCCTTCTCATTTTAACATGCAAATTTTCTCAGTATTTATTCATTTTGATCCCCTTGATATTCATATTTGACATTACCTATAGATCACAATTCTTCACTTTCTTTAGTCTGTTATGATAACCTGATTGTATCAAAAGTACTTAATGTCAATAAATCTTTCTTTTTATACTCTTAATCTGTTTTGTTGTTGAATGCTGTAACATTTACCTTTCATTACTATGATATCTATAATAAAATACATCCATCTGAAAACCTATTTCCTTTTTGATTCATCAACATTAATTACTAAACTAGTCTTTAAATATTGCATTCAAACCTTAAATATTTTATGTACATCACTTTTTAAATTGAACTAGCTGATTGCAACATTTGAAATTAGGTATCACCAAGATATATTTAAATATAAATCCTACATAATAAATTGAGAGAAAACCTTATTTAATTTGTACCCTTATATATTTTTATGTTACATAAAAATGAGTTAGATATTAATATATTAGCCATAAGTAGATGGATACCATAGCTAAAGCTGGGAATTGGTCCTCAATAAAATGCATGCTTACTAAATCTTAACTTAGCTTATATTGAAATAGTAGTTGACAATATTCAAAATATTCAGTATTTTAAATTTTGCATTAAATAAAATACAAATTTATTATAATCTTAGTATAATTATATGAATATTAAAATTTCTAGTGGATAAGTTTTATCAATATTATTGTTTCTCTGCATAGTTTAGTGATGTGGTACAATGTAGGAATCTAGAGTGTAAGGACTGGGGATAGTTTCTAGTTCTGGCATTTATAGTGCTCAAACATCTTATGAACTACTGAGAAAAAAGCTATTTGATAATTTTTTTAAAGATGTTTATTATAACCACAACTTTTAATGTGACACATAACTTCAATTTAATCACTATTATTTTTCAGGGCATGAAATAGAAATTTTATCAATCATGACTTAAAAAGTAATAAATTGATCCTGAATACAAATTAACGTCTTACTTTTGTAACAACAGCAGCAACACCTACCAGATGTTAATTTAGGTCAGACATTTTTATGTCTTCCAATTAATTTGAATCTGAGATTCTCTTTAAAAAATTCTATTCACAAATTTAGATCAAACAGATTATTAATTTACAAAAATTTGGTCATAAAACATATTAATTTGATACCATATGTACTTATATATTACATATCAATACTATGGATTTCAATTATAGTTTCCTTATTAAAACAATGATGGTTGGTATACTATACTGAATGACATTTTGTGTTCTTAGTATAACAATATTTCTGGTCATTTCTTTTATTCCTTCAATATATTTTTTTCCAGATGTTTCTATTCTGGAATCATCAAAAATATCATCAAATTAATACAAAATTCTATTGCATTGACCAGATTATTTAAGTCTATATTTTCAGGTCAAAATGTAGATTTTCTTGCATAGTATAATTGGATTTCCTGCTTCAGTATCAGTCTTAACATCATTATGGTCTTCAACTATGGTTTCCTAATTAGAACAAAGATAATTGATGTCTTAGTGCCATTTTGTATTATCACAATATTCATTATCATTTTATTTTTTCATTTTATCTATGTTCCTCTTGTACTATTTCTTCTCTGGAATGATCAATATCATTGAGTTCTGCATTACAACCTTCTACTGGTGTTCCAAGTGTTATTTAAGTCTCTTCAGTATCAGATTTGAGACTACTATTAGCTTTCAGCTATGGCTTCCGAATTAGGATAAAAGAAGTTGGCATATTCCTGAGATTACTTTTTGAATTTTTCCTTATACCATAGCTCTTTTTTTATTATCTCTTCTCTGGAATGACTGGTAATATCATGTTCTGCATTACAATCTTCCTTATTTAAACAAAGGCAGTAAATGAAGCTTCCCCCAGGCTATGAATTAAAAACACTGTAAATATTGAACAAAAAATCAAAAATAAAATGAATCACCTAATTCTTGGAGCTCTTATGTTTATAAGCATATTTTTGTCAACATTGTTGGGAATTTTGAGTAAAATTAATTTATTAGCCAACTGAAATATAGTATTAAAGAGTTAGTAAACTCATAACTATACAAGGGTGGAGATAGAATCTCATTTTTAATACTTTATAATAATTAGATTTAATATATAAACTTTAAATGCAGTTCAATGTATATGTAATCAAAGAATAAATTACCTTCCTCCCAGACTATTAATTAAAATCACTCTAACTGTTGAATATAGGATCAAGAATAGAATGAATCACCTATTTTTGGAGTTCTAATATTTATAAACACGGCTGGTATATCATTTATATTCAAGGTCATTTTATGTTCTTATTATAACAATATTCCTAGATATCATTTTATTAATTTCCCCTTAATTTATTTTCCTCTTGAGTTGTCTTCCCTCTGAAATTATCAATGATAATTGAATTACTAATGAAAAGTACTTCTGCTATTCTGACCAGATTGCTTGGATCTGGCTCTTCAAGTTGAGTTCCAGATTTTAGGATTTAATATGATTGGATTTCCCTCTTCAGTATCAGTCTTATTATTATGGCCTTTAATTATGGTTTCCCAATTATTGTACTATAACACAGTTTTAATCATTGAATGAATTAAATTATTTTCTATACCCTGCTGTCTTAGTGTCATTATGCATTCTTATCACAATATACATCAACAATTTTATTAATTTGTCCCATACTTCATGTTTTTTTTGTATACTCTCTTCTTTGGAATGATATCACATTCTGCATTTTACTCTACTTTACTCCAATATAGTTTTTGAAGTCTTATTTTCAGACTAAATTCAGGATTTCTCAGCTTAGTATGATTATGTTACATTCTTTGATATCAGGCTTGACACTACTATTTACTTTTCTGTGATTTACCAATTAAAACAAAAATGGTTGGTATATCTTCTATACTGAGTGTCATTTTTCATTCTTAATATGACAATATTTTTTGGATATCTTTTAATTTTCTTTTAGGTTCCACATGAGATGATCTCTCTCCTCTGGAATACTGATATCAATGATTTAATGCAATTTTACATTGTTTTGAACTGAATGCATGGTCTCTATATTCAGAATTTCTGACTTCTCAATTTGGTATGTCTGCATTTATCCCTTAAGCTTTATCAGTATTTTTGATATTATGTAGTCAAAGACAAAAGTGTGGGTCACTCATATTTACAAGTAATCAAAGAATATTTCTGAATATTAATGTCTCAAGTTTGTATTTTTAATAACATATTAAGAATATTATGTAGTGGAAGAAAATTTAATTTTTTACCTTTTCAGCTTTCACATTATTTTTGATCAGTGAGCAAAAATAAAAGCATGGGGCATTCATGTTCAAGAATATAATTTCTTAACATGAGTGCAGCATACTTTTACTTTACGTCACATGACACATTAGTGTTAAAATTATGCAACCAAAAGTAAAAGACTAGGATGATTATGCCCAAAGATAGCACCCCACACTTATTTTTGGTCACATAATTCACAGTTGTCTTGCAATTATGGGACTGGAAATCAAAGCAGTGATATGATCACATTCAAAAATATAATATCTAAAATTGAGTGCCAATGCTTTTATTTTTTTGTTTTTATATCAAGAATACTGTTAAAGCTGAAGAAAAATAGTCTTATTTTTAGTGCATTTAGATGTATCTTACTTTTTCCTTATATTTGATATAACTTAGTCTGTCATTCCATATATATCCTCTGGTTGTTTTCAATTTCAACCTAGCAGTTTAGAATGCTCAATAATATCTTGGTACCATGCAGACCAACCTCTTTCATCTATTTCAATAGGTTAACAATCTTTATCATTCACAGATTATGTCTCATCCACTATTATGTAATCTAAACAATGTGTTTGCATATATTAAGTATGCTATTGTGTTTGAAACTAATTATACATTGATAATGATCCTTCCATTTTCACCCTCAAAGGCTAATGTGTCAGGGAAATTTGATTTCTGCCAATATTCTTAATAAGCATTAGTGATCCATGACATTTGAACATCCTTCTTGCAGATTCTGGTGTAACTTTTTGATGCCAAGATGACAGATAAACTATCAACTATAAATGTTATAACTTTCCAGCTCCATCCAATGATGTATGGGTGGGAGGCAACAATTCAAGGTTTTTCTGTACTGGAATTTTAAAATTCTCATAGAAATAATTTACCTTTCTGAAATGATTCTTCTTTATCTCAACCCTGTATTCATTTCTCTTTCTCCTTTGACAGGTAAACAATGGTCTAGCTTCATGGTCTTAGCCCACAAGGCAATTATCAAAAAACATTATGATGAAAAAAACCTTTGTAGTTATTAAATGATGGTTTCCTTCTTTTTTTGGAAAATAGATATCCCAGAGATGTCCATGCATATTTTTTATCAGACCTTTTTTATATACTTGTGCAGTTTATCCTCTGTCCAAACTGTTATCATCAAAGTAGGATACACTTTCCACACCACCTAAGAGGGTTTCAATCTTATACTGAATATATTAGGAACAATGAAAGATAATCTACTGCATCTAAAATACTAAGAGGAATAATCAAAGATGTTTGCCATTTCTTCAATTATAGGAACTTGTTAGAAAGCTCTTAGTTTTTGCAAAATAAAATTTACAATATTGAAATAGGATCATTATTATATTAGAAACCAGGTGTGTGTAGTTCTTAGGACTTTCATTTACTGCCATGCAATAATTACCACAAACACAAATCTCACCCTCTGACTTCAAGATTTGGAATTGTCCAGTCTGAAGTTTGTAAAGAGTTCAGTATTCCACCTTTTATCATCTTTCCTACCACTTCTTTGGCCATATCATGCATTGCTAATAGTAATTTTCTCTGCTTATCATCAAATTCAGCAGTTTCATATTTATAACTATATTGTCATTTTAAGATTACCACTTTCATATCTATTTTCCCTACTGCTATAAATTTTATACCTAGAAATTCAAACCGTTCCCTTTCTATGAATGATTTGATGGTAAGTCTTTAGAACATATAGCATTAATATTACTCAAAACATCACATGATCTCTCATATTCATATGCTTCAAAAAGCAATTATCTCTACTCTACTTTAGAAGCATCTATTGTAAGCTTAAGTACTCCATGAAACCAGATTAAAAAAAACATGTAGATTCATTGCTTGAAAGCTGATAAGAAGTTTAAGCACCACACCTGCAAGTGCCAGAATCGATTCTAGAACCTCCTGATCCGATGCCTGATTTTACCAACTGTGCCAAACCATGCAGGGCTAAAAAAGCATATATTATTACTTGGAAGTTCATAAGAAGTTTGAGTGCCAGACCTGTGAGCACCAGAATTGATTCTGGAACCTCCCGATCCCATCAGACATTCTACCAACAGCAGATGGTATATTGTTATAAAATGCTCACTTCCAAAACCTTCATTTATGAAGATTAGTATAAAGTGCATTCACTTCATGGATAAGACATCAGCCAAAAATTAGTTGGTCTGAATATGGGATATAGCATTATATAAAATGGTAATCATTGAATACTCAAGCTTATAATAGATGGCTCCAGAAAAGGGCGAGAGCTGTTCTCATTTACTATTGATCTTTCCTTTCTATTTTTAAACTACATAAATAATCTTATTTCCCCTAATACTGGAATTTGACTCCACTTTATTTTTTTAGCTTAACATTTGTATTTCTGAAATGTAACATCATAGCCACTTTCCCTGAATCTTCATTCCAATCTTTCCCTCTATAACCCTATTGCTATTTTCTACTTAATTTTCTACACGTGTTTATATAATAAAAGTTCTGAGCAGCTTTCTATAATGATCTTAATGATTACTGACTTCATTTTTTTGTATTATGATTCTTAATTTTTAACTGCTATATGATTATATTTTAGTTTTGTTTCATTTTTCCATTTATGTTTAAATGCTTTCTATAATAACAAAGCATTTTGTATTTAGATTACATATCACGTGTGTTAAAGAACTTTTAATTATTCATTTATTACTAATTCCTGTCTTAGCTTAAAATTATTTGGTCTATTCTGAATTTGTTTATTATTCTCTAATATATGGCTTCCTTATATGTCAGACTCACCCAATAGCAGTGTTTATGAAGTTTTCTCTTAGCTATTACTATTAACAGTTGTTCTGAAAAGCTTTTTTTATGTCTCCATAACTATATGACATAACTATCTTCCAGAGAGAAATATTAAAATCCTTAATTTTTTCCTCTTTCTCTTTCTAAGATATAGACTGACTATTGGCATGAAGAATAGTTTCTCCATTACTTTTCATTTCTGGATTTCTCTATCTTGATTCCAATAAAACCGAGTAAAGGTATTATCTTCCATTTATCCTCGATCAATTTCATTTAACAGAAAAATTATTTTTACCTGTGTCACCAACCATTCATTGGCATTACTAATGTTACTTTCTATTATAGTTTGTCTTAATATTTTTTCTAATATGCTTGCCATCTGTGCCAATTTTATTCCCCCCCCCCCCATCTTTGCTGGAACTTGCCTTCAAGATTAGCAATCTGCTTATCATGATCCACTAAAGTAAAAGTTTTTCTTGGATAAACTTGTTATATAAACAAATTTAGGCATGGCGAGTATTAGCTTATCCATTTATTTATAAGTATTTGATCATAAAATTTACATCACATGACAATTAAATAAAATATTTTCAATTAATAATTCCTAGTAGTTTACATAAATAATATTGTCACAATGATCTGTATAGACTATCAGTCTCTGAATCTATTAAAGTACCAAAACCTGAATTAAAACTGACTTCTTTCTCCTCCAACCATATAAATCTTTTAAAAATTGAAATATTTGAAACTCAAATAATCAAATTTCTGTGCTTCTGGAGTATTAATTATTTTTATTTTTTTCATTAAATTTTCAATAATCAATTCAATCTATTAATCTCGTTTTTAGATGACTTTTTTAAATGTTTAATACTTCTTTAATTATGTACAAAATAATCAACTTAGTTTTTTCCACTAGTATACGCTTTAAATTCCTTGTTATAGAAAAATATATAAAAAAAATTATTTACAAACAAAATTCTTATACCTTACTATAGTGCGTAACAATTTATATAAACATATGTGGAAAAAAAATTAAAATATCAAAACTAAATTCTGTAAAAGCCAGCAATATTCATAGTACAAGAGGTGACGTGATACACTGTGACATCTTAAATGGAGTCAGAAATCTCTCAACAACTATGCCCAGAGAAACCTGTTAGCCACTTTACCTTCCATAATCTGCTCCATCCCATTTCCACAACATAATCTTTGTCAACTCTATGGCCTTTATATCTAAATTCCCCTTATCTTTTCCCAAACCCAGCATAAAAACCAATAACCCACTATAATTACGTTGTTCATATTTATTCTTCCATAATTTCATTATTTGTATCCTTTCTGCTTTCAAGCATTTACATTCAATTAACAAATGCTTAATATTTTCTATGCCTTCCTTACACAATTTGCAGACTAAATCACCCATATTTTTCCATTTACATGTATATTCTCTTGTTGCTAAAGATCCCATTTGAGCCTTAAACAATAAACTACTTTCCTTACTATTATCATAAATTAACTCACACCCAATGTTCCATTTACTTCTATATATATATTTAAACTCTTTTTACTCTCCATACTAGTTCTCCAACTCCCTATTCTTTATTAATGCATCTATTCTTTTATCCCATTCCTTACCACTATAACACTCAACAATTCTTCTAACACAATCATCCCACCTTTTGTACAAGTATACTGATATAAATTCTTTATCCAAATCTTTTGCATACTGCATTACCTTTCTCACCCATCTTGTTGCCTGCCCTTTACTCATAACCCAATTAAATACTATTTTAGCTATTCTTTTATTATCCATAAACTGCAACCTACCAAACATTTTCATTTTACTTTTTGCATCTCTCATATAAAAACTTGACCATCCCATTTCTCCTTGAATTGCCTCCCTTGCTGTCCACACATCTGCATCCAATGCATGTCTTCCTACTTCCCTTTGTACTTTTTCTAAATAATCTAATACCCCTTTACTAACACATAATGCATCATTGCCATATGTTAACCCTGCTACTGCAACTCCCTTCTATTACATCATATTTATTATATGAAAACACTGTTAATTTCTTTATCAATCCCTTTCTTTTCTTTACTTCATTTATCAATTTTTTCTCCCATTCATCCAAGCAATTTTTCTGATTACTTAAGATGATTCCCAAATAACTATATCTATTCACCACACTTAACTTTATATCCCCCAATAAAAATTCTACATCTTCTCTTTCCCCAGTATTAACCATCATTATATTTGATTTTTCTTCACTAAATTTAATCCCCATCTCTTTACCCACCCTTGCACATGTCCTCAGCATAACTTCCATATCTTCTCTTCTTTCTGCACACAAAAAGACATCATCCACAAAAAAAGACCTGACAAAGTATATACTCCCTTGCCACCTATTAATGGTATCTCTATCCCTCTTCCTAATCTTTCTATTGCTCTCTCCATTTCACTCAAATACAACAAAAACAAAATAGGTGACATAGGGCATCCTTGCCTTAGTCCCACCCCATTTTTAACTTTAACTGATTCTATATTCCCTAATTGATACATATAGTAATTATTTTCATATAATTTCTTAATAATATCCACTAAAGCTTCATCCATTCCCAAATTTGCTAAACTTACCCATAATCTATTTCTATTTACTCTATCATATGCCTTCTCTATATCTATAAAACTCATATATAACTGTCTACCTGAATTCCTACTCATATCCATAAGTTGTGTAACTACAAATAAACTATCTCCTATATGCCTATCTGATCTAAAACCTCCTTGCATTTCCCCCACTACATTATTTTCTTCCATCCATTTTGCAACTCTTCCAGCCACCATATATGAGAAAACTTTATATAAAACTGATGTTACCGCTATCAGTCTATAATTGTTTAACTTTCTATGATCCTTACCCTTTTCTTTAAATAATAATCTTACTCTTGTATTACTCCAACTACCTGGAAAAACTCTCTTCTGTGCCATCTTATTAAAACAGGATAATAGCTTTACTTTTGCCCTATACCCTAAATTCATTACCATCTCTGCTGCCCATCCATCTAAACCTCTTGCCTTTCCACTTTTCAATTTCTTCCCTGCCTCATTCAGTTCATTTTTTGTAAACCTAATATTTCCATTATTACATGTTTTCATGTTTTCTATCACTCTGTCCTTCACATTTAACATCTTTTCTATATCCATTACATATCTATTTAAGATTCTCTCTAAGTCTTCTCTAGAGCTACACTCTATTCCCTCATCATCTAGTAATACTATCTCTCTCCCCCTACATTTCTCCTTTTAATGTAATTCCAAAATTTTTTACTCCCATCTCTTCCACTTTTATTAATATCCTCCAACAATTTACTATTCAATTTCATTCTCTCTCTATAATTATCTATTTTAGCCAACTTCTTCTTTTCTAAGTACTTTTCCCATTTAGCATTAATATCTTTTTCACTTTCCTTGTTCTTAATAGCACACTTATATTCTCTGCATGCTTCTTTCCTTTCTTTTACACTTTTACTAATTCTCATTTTTTTATTACTTTTATTCTTCTGAATATTCTCACCTAAAACCCTATTTGCCACTTTTTCTATTTCATCACACCAGTCCTTATACTCATCCCCAACCAACTCTTCCATGATTTCTTCAACTTGTATTTTATATTCTTCCAACTTATTTTTATCATTCACTCTCCATCCACATCTTTCACTATTATTTCTACTTTTATTTCTATTCTCCATCACATTACTAACCATTTCTATTACAATGAAGTTATGATCACTAGTACATACTTTCTCTTCATTATCAAACACCTTAATTTTCCGTACTTTATTCATTCCCTCTTTCTCTACCAATACATAATCTATTGTGTGAAATATATTATTTCTAGACCATGTGTATTGTCCCTCATAAATATTTGATAAATTTCCAATGCTCAAATTCACTCTCTGACAAAATTTCTTCAAAAGCTGTCCATTCTTATTATCTACATCATCAATTTCTTCAATATGTCCATTCATATCCCCTATAACCATTATTCTCTTCCCCTTTTCTTTAAAACTCTGTATATCCTTAACTAGGCATTCATATATGCTACTGTTCCACTCCATTATAGTTTGACTATCTCCAGTGGCTATATAAACTATAGCCACCATCCATTCTTGTCTACCCAACCTTATTTCAAACCACAAATGTTCTTGACATTTAACAATATTTAAATATTTTTTTGATATAACACCTATACCACCACCCCTTTTTTCTTTTCTATTTATTCCCTGCTATACCAAATGTTCCAGAATAGGTTCTTCTTCTTCTCTTAGATGTGTTTCCACTACTGCTAATACTTCAAACTCTTCATTTTCAATTGCTTTATTTAACTCCATCCATTTTTCTGGTCTCCTACCACCTTGCATATTCAAATATCCAATTTTAACAATTTTTTCTTTCCTAACTACTCTTTTATACATTCTTTCTTCTCCATTACATTTATAAATAATTTTCTTACTATTAATTTTACAGATCCATTCTTTCTCCATATCTACATTTATATTTAAATCAACTATCTTTTGCTTATTTCTTACATTCCATCCATTCTTCTTCTTTTTGATAATACTACAATTTAAACCTCCAACCCCCATTATAAGTTTCCCGAAATATATTCTTTATAAATCAGATTTCCTAAAACTTCATTTCCTTGTTTTCCGAAATTCAACCCATCTTTATAATATAATTCCCTCTTTCCAATAAAACAATCCCATACATCCACAAACATAACATTATTTCTCTCCCACAATTTTTTCAATCTCTCATTTATAGAACATGCTCTATCTAACAAATGCCTCATCAAACCTTGCTAATAATCCAACTACCCATACTCTTCCTTTAATCTTACTCAATTTCCTAATCAATTCTACATATTCATTCCTTATTCTCTCTGATGGTTCTAATTATTAGTCCCTACCATAACATACCCATCTCTACTACCTTGATTTTTTACTTTATGTGCCAAATCCCTAATTCTAGCTCCAGACAAACCTCTTACATACCTGCTTCTATTTTCCCTTGCAATTATATCACCACATTCTCTAATTAGTAAATCTCCTATCAATACTGTCTCATAGTCTACTTTCTTTACTCCATCTATAACATTTTCTACCACCTTCTGATCCTTATCTACTTCTTCCTTATCATTCCTACTCAATAATTCCTTTATCTCCTCACACTTTGTCTCTAACAATTTTAATTTTGCTTCTACATCCTTCACTTCTTCCTCTATCTTACTTATTCTTTGGCTAACCATCTCCATTGTGCTACTACTTTCTCCACCCATATCTCCTAACACTCTACTAAAATTATACTCTGTCCTATCTTCCTTAATTACATTTTGCTCCCTTTCCCCTGACTTCCTCTTTAAACTATCTACACTTAGAAACCACTTTCTCACCTCTTTTATCACATTTACACACTGACTACATAACCATAAACCTGTTACATTCTTCCTAGTCTTATTCAAACATTTCAAGTAATAAACCTCATCACACACAGTACACTCTACCAGAGCACACCTAGTTTCTTTCTGCTGATTATATACACATTGTGGAATGCAAATGCAATCCATAGTCCTTATTTCCCAAATCACCTATTCTATATTTGACTTTATTACATATACTTTTATTTAAATTTAAATTTTTATTAAATATATTCTATATTTGACTATATTAAAACCGATCAAACTATAACCACGTATTTTTGATCCTTAGGCCTTCAAAATATTATCTTTTTTCTCAAAATAAATGATTATTCTTAAATTAAAAAAAAAACCTTTGGTAACAAACTTATTAAAAACTAATCAACAAAATAACTTTTTTTTAAAAAACTTCTATATATAAATGACAAAATATATTTAAATAACAAAATAAATAAATAACAAAATAACTTTTTTAAAAAAACTTCTATATATAAATAACAAATAAAAAACTTTAAAACAAATAAAAACACAATTTTCAATCTTTCAAATTTCAATTAACTCACTCTGTTGACCACTATTTACATTTTCATACACAATAATCACTCTTTATATTAATGTACTCAGATTAAACAAATACCAAATAATATTTTACCATAGATAAACTTATCTGTATTCTTTGTTTCGAACAATTATTAAATTCTCCATACTGTAGTGCCATCAATGCAAGCCAGAGTAATCAATGGATGCAAAAAGATTTGTGCATAAAATCCCTATCAAGTGCCCACTCATGTCTACTCATCCAATATTTCCATACTAGTTTCCAGCTTGTGGCTTTACTGGTGGTGCTTCTGTATTGAGAATTTAGTCTCTGTGTAATCAGCTTGTGTAAGTGTAAGAAATGGTAATCATGTGATGTTAAGTGATTTAATATTCATGGTATAGAAAATGTAAGATTAGTTTGTGTGGAGAAATCAAAATTAGCAAACACATACTGAAATAAAATTAAGGGGAGGGGGAGAGGAATCTTAATTGAGATTTTAAAAAATGATTATGAAAATCATGATGGAAATAATTAATTAAAAGCTCTTTCAAAATAAAAAAATATATAACTTTGTCTGACATTTGTTTGGGATCTTTTTATATTTATTGTAAAACATATAACACCATTATTATTTTTAAAGTCAAAAATCTAATTTTAAAAAAAATCATAAAATGATTATTTTGTTAAAAGAAAGGAATGGCACATTTAATTAATGAAGAATAATGTTTTCAATTTTTTTTTAAAAAAAGAATATAATTCCAGTCTGCAAATTTTTAGATTAATTTTTTGACGGTTTCTTATTTTTCAAAAACATCAAATATCCAAACAAAATTTCAAAAGTGACCTTTAACCTTTTACACTAAATTAGACTGTATATAGCTTTACAAACAAAATTAAAGAAACAATTTAATTCTAAATTAATATAATTGCAACAAACCATCTATTTTTGCCTATCTTAGCAGAATTCAAGTTTATAACAAGGTTGATAAAAAAAACTTCTCTTGAAATTCACAAATCAAAAAAGCTATAAATTCAATGATTTTTGTTTATGTAATTTCATTTTTATCCCATTTTCATTAAAAAATAAAACTTAAATAGGTTAAAATAATTTTTCACCATAATATCACCTGGAATCTTCTAATAAAGGGAAAAGCCTGTCAAAATTTTATTACAGCTTGATAATAAAAAATTATTCTTGTTACCTATAACAAACATTAAAACAGTATAATATATGTATTGTATATGGCAAGTTTAAAAAAAATAAATGCATGTATTTTGTACACCAATCACTAACTTTCAAATATAATATATATATGTGCATAATGAATTATCTTAAAATAAATTATTTAACAAAAAACTGCTCATCCCTGCATCAAACATCAAGTTACCTTCAGATAGAGTAGCTAATACAATATTTTGAATATATGTAATTAATACACAAATTTACTAAAACCAATAAAGATTATGTTGGGGAAAAAAATGTTGAAAAGAATATGAATTATACCATATTTTTTATATTTCCATTTTGAAATTCATTATATTAATAGTTTGTTTGTTTATTTACGTAAAATTAAAAAGCATTCAGCACCCTCAAATATCTCTCTGTTATTAGATAAATTTTCCTTTTTTTACCGCAGAGATTTACAACCCCAATCTTCATATTTCTGCAGCAAAATACTGCAGTTGTGATGTCATCAAACATGACTAGTTCAAAATGATCGTGAAGTTTTCGAATTTTGAATTTCCTTTTATCTGACATAATGATGTATCAAATAAATTTATATTAAGAATTTCATATAATTTATCTAAAATTTTCAATTTTTTATTATTATTGCTAAAATTAATTATAAAAACATACACAATTTGTAGTATGTGAGGTGGGGAAATAAAATCCAGTTGATAAATCAAGTAGTAGTTTTGCTACAGTTCAATGAATCTTATTGGCTGTGCGAAATCATACGATTTTTAAAAAATACGTCATTAAAAAAGAAAATGGACATGTTTTTTATTCTTTACATTAAAATAATTTTTTAACCAAAATAATCTCTGTAAAATACTTCAATATTTATATATGTAGAAATAAAAATAATTCTGCTACGTAATGTAATAAAAATATCCAAATTTAATTGTGCATTTTTTTTTGTTTTTAATTGGTTGATAGTACACTGATTATGTGAATTAAAGATGTTATAATTTTACATCAAAATAATTAAAAATAAAAATTATTAATAATAAAAGGTTATAAAATTTTTGATAAATACACGCATTTTATTTATATTACAAATCTATTTCATTTAAACGTATTAAATATTGAGATCTAAAAAAAGTAAAGGAAATGAAAATTGAATTGTTTTCATTTTTAATCTACTGTTTGTTTATGGTTTGTTGGAGGAAAAAAGTTGTATTAAAATATTATTTCTACCTTGAATTTTGATGAATCTGAATATCACACTTCAAAAGAATTACTTACATTACATATTAAAGGTTTTTATACATTTCAAAAGCATTATTTAGATATACTATGAATTATACAATAATTAATGGTAATTAAAAATATTATATAATTATAAATGAATGTTTTATTAGAAAAACACATTACGCACTAATCTTACTATTCTTATTATACAAAACTAACTCTATAAAAAAATGCCATGGGTTTAAAAATGACACCCTTTAAAATCTTTATAAATACCTTTTATTTTCTGTATAGAGCTTTATGAATGATTGTGTAAATGCATATTGGTATAAATATACAAACATAAATTTGTTGAAACATATAATCATATTTTTTTTCTTTTCACCAAAGAATGTATAAAAGTATACTAGTTTTTACAAGATTTAAAAAAAAAAGAAGAACCTCCGCAATTCTGACGTCAATGTCTGCTATTGGTCATAAAAAGTCATACGACATTTTTATTATTATCATTATTATTCATTTTCACAATGATTAAGATATTCAAATGTATTATTTTTTTAAAAATATATATTAATAGTTACAACACAAAAGTTATAAATATTGAAAGAAAAAAAAACTAATTGATCTACAAAAAAATTTCGTTCGGATTTGAATAAACGTTGTGTGCATGTGTATCCTTATATAAACTATATATGTCTATAACTCAAATTTTTAAAACAAAATCAATATTTTGGTAGATTTCAATTTATATCTTTATTTATTATATATATTAGAAATATATATATATGCATATATGTGTATACACATATAAGTGTCTTTATGTGTTTCCCTCCGAGCACCTATTTATTACAAGCGAACCTTTAATCAATTTTTAAAAATACTTCGATATATGCTTGTTGACATAAATACATATGCAATTTAATATATTGAAATATAAATTTAAAATGAGATGGTAATAAAATTACATTAAAACTATAATTAATCAAATTAAAAAAAAACTAACAAATATGCAGAAAGATTAATAATTTAAAAAATACACACAGAGACCAGGAGAAATTAATTAGAAATTTAGATTCCTATTTAAATATTACCTAAAGGATAAAGCAACTTTTCTGTCTAATAATTAATTAACAATTAAAAAAATAATGTAATGCTTAACTATTATACACAAACTTGAAATGGAAAGACTAGTTTTTCCTGTCACTTTTTTTTTAACTTATATATTAGGCTAAATATATACAAAGTATATACATCTACAATAGCAGTCTTTACATGAAACATGTTTGACATAGAAAATAATGCCAAAAGGTCAAACCCTTTCATATTATTTTCTTTGCTTTAGCAAGTTAATAAATCAAAAAGCATAGACTTTTATATTTAAAAGGAGGAAGAAATAACTGGAAAAAAAAAAGCAATGAGTGAAGCAAAATCTTACGGTGATAGTCCTGGAATAAACGAGATGACACATAAGCAGGAATCACCACAATAAAAGTTAATTTTTAAAAAAACTAAGAAAAAATGGGTTAAAAATGTAGGAATTTAAACTACTTAGAATATACAAAAGGATAAACACCCTGCACCTAATCCAGCATTTTGGGGCCCAAAATTTCTGTTCGATTATGCGCAGAAACTATCAAAATCGAAAAGAAAAAAATTACCTCATTGTATGACATCACTGGTAAAAATTTGGGTACCTACTTTATTTTGACTTATGTAGTAATAATATAAAAAAGTAAAAACGGGTTTATAAAAAATGCTGTCTTTTGGCAATTTATAAACTAAACATGACCTTGATTATAAGCGAGACTATGAACTTGAATTTTTTTATACTGTATAAATGTCGCACTTATCCAGCGCATCCCCCTCCCTTTTTTTATTTTTTAAAGAAAGTCCCCAATCAGCCATATTTGGATTATTTAATTTCACTTCAATCCCACAGTCCTTTAGTTTCTTCCCTCCCTATTAAATGACACATTATATCTTTTAAAAACAATTATATCCTACTTCCTTTTCTATAAATTTAGAATGCTTTCATTTCTTTTCATTCATCCTTTTGACATTTTAATTATTAACAAATAATGAATGATGGATAAAAAAAACAAATTTCATATAAGATTTAACAAACTTTATAATACATGAATAATCCTTTAGAAAATAATTCTCCAAGAATGACTTGCAGAATTATTCAGAATTAAACTCATAAATAAAACTGCATAAGCCCTTACATATTTCTTAAACATTATTGTTTTAGTATTATATTTAATGCTCATATTTTTCATGTTTTAATTTTCACATCTTACCTTAAAAATTATTCCTATAACTCTTCAGCCATTTTGAATCAGGTGACAAGTTCCCATAGCAACAATGGACCATAAGAACCCCATCATTTTATATCTGTCAGAAGTACGACAGGTTGTTTATGCATAAAGTATTTTTTTTAATCAACTAGATATATATAAAAAATAAAATAGAAATAAATCAACAACAAAGTATAATGTCAAATAGTTAGCAACATAGAATATAAATGAAAACTATGATTAGATG
Source organism: Epiperipatus broadwayi (assembly GCA_028023455.1). Taxonomy (NCBI): domain Eukaryota; kingdom Metazoa; phylum Onychophora; class Udeonychophora; order Euonychophora; family Peripatidae; genus Epiperipatus; species Epiperipatus broadwayi. The sequence goes on along the minus strand of JAQFVV010012661.1, from coordinate 412,312 downwards.
CTTTGAATACATCCTAGACCAGGAAGTAATTATGAAGTTGGAAGCGTTATGTCATGGAAATAAAAAAATATATAACGTATAAACTCAAAAAATTTATAATAATTAATTAAAAAATAAAAAATCAACTGATTTTATATATATGTATAAAAAGTGAATAATATTATCAATAATTTTTTTATTTAAATACGAAAATAAATTTATGACAAGTGACCGATTTAACTTCAAGGCCATGTTATAAAGCTACCTTCGCGTAGAAAAAAAAAGCAACAAACTTTACATCTTATTTATATTTAATTAAAGTACTTATTTACATAATTACAAATTCTAACAACATTAAAATTATAAATATTTAAATTATCTTTAAAAAAAAATCCCCCTTTTAAATATAATTACAAAATGTTAGTCCCCTAATCTGTTAAAGAATTAATCTTACAATAAAATTTAGAGCAGGATTTTAAACATACAAAGCTTTTGAACTTTTTATATCTTGGTCAAGGCCATAACAGCTATGTATGAGTAATGTTAGAAAGGTAAATGATCTGTTATAAAAAAAAATTGGGGGGAGGGGGGTAGAAATAATGACATAAACCTAGATACTACTTAGACAACTTAACTATTTGTAGAATAATAACATATATAGATTAAGATGAGTATTTTTAATATAAAAACTAGAATTGCTTTACTAAAATAAAATTTCAATATCAAATATATAAACAAGAATAAGCAGTTTTTTTTTTTGCCATAGGGTGTATATAAATTACATTCTTTTAATTACAAAATGGTAAAACTGTCCTGATAATTTCAAAGTATGATTTTCATTTCTCATTCTCAAAATCTATTTCTATGTTTTATATGTATGTGTAATGAATTCTAATTAGAAGCAAAGCATCAGAAGCCTAGGAACTCCCCTCTTGGCAATAAGAAAAGATATTCTGATCAGAAATAAGAGATGAATGGATTGAGACTAAAAAATGAAAAGTTACAAAGAGGAGGGGAGAGGGAGTAAAGAGAATCTAATGCACAATACAGGTTTTATTTCTAAGGTCTACTGACTTTAATGTCAAATTCAAATCAAATATTTAACCAGAACCAGATACATACACATTTATTATAAAAATGTAGTAATATTAACAAAAAAACACATATACACATACACTAGATATATATACATAAAGTATATAAATTAGGCCTTAGATTTATTAGATGCATGGTCTGTTGCTTACCTTTGTCATCTTACATTTAGTCATCATGGAAGAACAGTGATCTTTCACCTGGTTGTTAGCTCTCATTCTACAGTGGACTGGTTAAAAAACAGTAATTTAAACAGTTGTAAAAAAAATGATGAGCATGTATGCAAATGTAAAAGTATATAAAATCTGATTATATATAACTAGCTAGTATCATATAATTAACAGTATATGTTTTTCAAAATTGTGTGTGTTTGTGTGATGTTTATAAATTTACAATACATAAAGATGATGAAAAAATTTTAAGTAAATTTTTTACTAATATTAGATGATAATAAAATTTCCCTTTATCTTAACAATGCCACTACCAGAAATTTTTTTTTCTGGATCCAAGCATTTATTCACAACTTTTACATACACTATTACTGAATAGTTCCAGAGAAATAAAAAACTCTGGATAAACAACTTGCCTTAATGTAATTTAAGCCAAAGGATTAAAAAAAAAAAAGAATAATAATAATAAATTGATAAAAAAACACTCCAATATACTGCCATATAATATTAGCCAGAGCAATAGGTGACTATCAGGTATTGCATGTAAATGTTCTCAACCTCAATGTATGAATGTTATGCCCAGGCTGGGTTTAAATACAAATAATAGGAATTTTGTATGCATTTGTTCATCACGAATTATTCTAGGATACAATAGATCAGTAGTCCATAATCTTTTTACACTTGTGATCTCCTTACCGGGATAAAATTTGACATGACCCATTCTTCGTTTATCTTTTTACATTTACAATTTTCCTCGGATGAAAATTTGATGCGACCATTCTTTGTTTTTACCATGCCTAAATTATAATTACAAGAACATCAAAATATTCACAATAAAACAATAGTATTTATATTTCCTAAATTTTGAAAAAAAATGTACACTTATATATAAAAAAATAATGATATATATATAAACAACTTATTATCATGATTTTTATCTTTTTAAAAAAATTAAATTCTTACAAAAAAAAAAATTTATCATTATTCAAACCATAGGAGAGTTTCTTAAAAATTTTGTGATGCCCAACAATTTTTGTGTGACTCCTTAAGAAGTTTTGACTCACAGGTTATACACTGTTGCACTAGATGATAGTACAAAGCTGCTTTTGTAGATTTGTTTAAGTTGGGAATTTGATGTTTTTTTGTGTGAATTTATAAACTCAGATAAATAATTTTTATTCTATAAACTATTTAACAAATTACCATATCAGCTTTAGGTAGATAGTTTAAATAAGAATCTAGAGTCCATTAATCATTTACCCAACAAGCAATCTTTTACTTATCCTACAAGAACGTATAAGTTGGAATAAATGCTTAAGGCATAAATAAATAATAAATCACCAGTGATGATAATTAAGCATTAGTTCGTAATTACTTTGATCTACTTTGTCATAAAATCAACAATTTAAACATATAGTCTATAATAATAAATAAACTAGCTGAAAAATGCCTAGGTGATTGATTGGGGGAAGAAAGTGATACTGTCACATTATTGATGTGAAATTATTTCAACCATTTAAAATTTATTTTATCAGTGGACATGAAAGATTTTCATCTATTCATTGTCTCCTATGATGAATTTTCATGTAAGTTATATGATATATATATATGTAACTTTTCAAAAAAATTGAACATACAAAACAATATTTCATTCATGTAGAATGAATCACCTAGGGTAAATATTAAAATTGAGATTTTCATTATATTTTTAATGAATATTTCCAAAATAATTTTCACTACAACACTCTCATGCAAGGTAGGGATTGGTTCCTATCCACTTTTAATATCAAAGACATGTGGAAAAAATGGACAATCCCTAAAATTCCCCATTTCATGCTGAACTAGCACTCATCAGTTGATCCAGATCATAATCTCTTACAAATAACCATTTAATCAATATTTTTATAGTATAAATTTTCACTTCTCTCTCATCTGAAAGATAGGGACTGGTTTCTAACCACTTTTAGCACCTTGTGAAGTGGTGTAATCATAAACACATCTGAAGATGTGGAAAAATGCACATTTCATGCTGAACCAGCTCTCAAAGTCCAGATCGTAAATTTTACCATTATATATTTGGTGCCCAACATGGGGCCAAATAAATAATGGAAAACCTTGATTAAAAAGAATATTAACAATCCTATTATTTCAGGCAATGGACCTGCACCTGAAAAATCTAGAAAATAAATTTGGTTTTTTGTCCTCTACTGAGAAATGTTACTAACTTTTTTTACAGCTTTAATGTTTTTTCAAATATTTTAATTTCAAAAAATTTCAAAAGATGTTAGGATAATTGAATAAGCAGGAATTTCAAAGTCTCTTAAACCACAAGATGATGGGTATACATTGTCTATTTGACAATTTCAAACTTTGCAAGATTATTTTGAGAAAATATTATGCCCTAAAAACATGATTTTTTGGGGAAAGTTTATGATTATTTTTGTACTATAATTGTGTAATAATTATCAAAAATCAAAATATATATTATTATATATTTATTTTTTATAGATATGTTTTAAATATAAAATATATTCTTCTGTGTAATGTTACCATAGAGATTACAGTTGTGGGAAATACAACTGTCTAGAAATGTTGTCAATAAAATCTGTTATAACATTAAACAATATTGTAAAAATTACAAAAAACTTTTAAACTTTTAAAGCATAAATTCATAGATTTACTATATGTTAAAAATTTGTTCAGATTTTTAAAACAAACATCAAAAAAATTTTTGTTCATTTTAAAAATTGAAGCTGCTCCACCTAAAATTGATGACACAACAATGCTTTGGTTTGATTAAAATCTAATTTTTAAAATAATTCTGAAAATCAAATATAATTTTTTAAATTTTATTTAATTTCTGGAAAAAATATCAAATAAAAAAAAATTATTATATTCTGATAAATAATAATAGTTTAATATTAAAATGAAAGTTGAAAGCTTAAATATGGTGAGAACAAACAAATCTGTCAGAGTACAAAAGGGTTAAATATGGTGAAATTTGAATGGTTAATAAAATTAAAAAATGATTTGATTCAAACATATATATTAATCAGTGTGATGATGATGATTTATAACATAAGACCAAATCCTTCCACAGGTGTTTTAGGCACTAAACTTTCTAAACAGAAAGTTCATGTTTGGAAAAACTGATTAATGCTCGATCATTATCATTTACAAATTATTACAAGATATGCATTTGGGTATCATATATCTTTTTCACATGACTTTGGCTATATTTTTATGATTACATCCCTCCCCAAAATGTTAAAAATGGATAGAAATCAGTCCTTACTTTGCATAAATATGATGTAGTGAAAATTACACTACAAAAATATTATTCATTAAGTGAATACTCTTTAGACTAATGAATAACTAATAGAAATTATTAATTCTATTGAATGTATTATTTGATTCATAAATAAGCATTGTAAAAATAATTCCTTTTATACATGTCATTTTTCTTAGTTTTTATTGTCTCTCATCAACAAATATTTTCCTGCATGGACATTTATTTATTTTTTTAAAATATAAGCTAACATTATTTTATTAAAAATACTAATCATATCTTGACTTTAATTTACTTTTTGTATAATAATTCAGAAATAACTTTTATTTTCCATTAAAAATTATTTTCCTATTTTCTGGCCATTTCTAGTTTTGATACTTGTTCTATAAAATTTGAGATTTTTTCCCTGTGATAGTAAATGCTTTGCAGCATAGACTACGGTGGTGGTACTGTTGCTTTAACTTGAAATCACTTTTTTGCTCCAATCTTTTGCATATTTTGCTGATAAAATTTGGAAATAGAGTAAATAATCATTTATTAGTTTTAAAAAATCTTGAAATGTTGGTAGTCGACAGAGAAAAACAATAGATCAGCAAACAAAAGACTAAAAAGTTGCTCATTGGTAGAATTTGTGATATTTGGTATATAAACAAGCATGTAACTATCCTTTGGTTGTTGTCAACTAAGACCAAAAGCAATGTATAATTTGGTAGTTTATTTAAATAACTACAATTACATTTACAAAATATTTGTACAATAATTATTAAAATAATATATTCACATTTATACTTAGTTTTCTGATATATGTTTCATTTTTAAAAATACAAGCTAAGAAATTTGAAGTAATGATAAAAATAACTATAATCGCAATGCTGTCGATCAGCATCTTACTGAATAATGCAATTTTAAATTTTACAATAAAATTTCTTAGTTTAATAATGACATTATAATTATTAATGCTTAAAAATGGTATTCATTCAACAAAGATTTCATTGATTTACTTTTTCAAGTGCTATGATAAGCAATAAGAAAAAGCAATTATTCTTGTCATGTTATTATTTTATAAATATAAAAAGTACAAATATGATTTTTAAAATGGTTTTACATTTGTATTTCTTACAAGCCAAGACTAATTTATCGACTCATAATACTGAATAAACATTTTAAGACTAAAAACAAAATAATAAATTCTTACTGCAAATTCCCATAAACGAACAAAAATGTAAATAAACAAAAGAAAAACATTAAAATTTAGAAATTTCATGATATTCACACAGAAAAATATAGAAGAAGTAATTAACAAATTAATATTTAAATAAGTTTATTTGTCCAAAAAATTTGCCTTCACTAATCACTACAATTAATATTAACTAACAAAATTTATATATATATATATTGTGATATAAATATGTATATGTCTAAATACCAATATCCACAAAAAGATCTTGTTTATTTAAAAAAAAAGAAAATACTTATTTTAGAGTGCCAATCTTTTTTCATAAAAGTAGATCAATTTCTTCCAGCCAACTAAAAGATAAGAGATATTCACTTAGATCACAGTAATAAAATAAACAAATTATTACTATAAAATAAAAATAAAAACCCAAAATTTAACAAAGCAATAAATTTAATAAATGAAATAAGAATGCAAATATAAAAGGAAACACCCCAAAAATCAGAATCATCTTCTGGTGGGCAAGCCCATTGCAATACACACTTTTCCAGTAGATGCCATTTGTGGGAACTCTTCTGTGATACTGATTCATGAATGTCAAATGAAACCATTGGGACCTGTAGTAAATTTTTTGTTGTTTCTTGCTTATTCTTCGAATTTTGTGATGACTGAAAAGTTGGAACAAAAATCTGTTTTTCATTAGGAAAAATGGCAGGGGAAACAGTTATAGTGCTTAAAACACTTTACAAGCAAACTGCTCTGGGTAAAGCATGAGTTTATAAGTGATTAAATGGAAGAGATCAAAAGCACCCCCCCCAAAGCACAAGTGAATTCCAATGTGAATGATGCTGTTTTTTAAATGCAAATGACATTGTTTACCATAATTCATTTGCAATAGTCAGACATTTTACCTATAAATTCTAAAACATTAGTCATTTAAAAAAATAAAATTATCCTTGCAGCAAAGTAAGGTGTGGTGGCTTCACCAAGATAATGCACCAACTAACCAAGCCTTGAGTATGTTTAACTAAAAACAGTACAAACCAGCTTATCTATCCACTATATTCACCCTAACTTGCTCTGTACAGTTCTTCTTATTCCACTGGATGAAAAAATACCCCAAAAGAAAATGTTTTAGGCTTGGAGGAATGAAGAAAAAAGTGGAGCATTAATAGTCTTCATTTTAACAGTTTCATGACTGCTTCAACTATCAGGCTTCACAACCATATGTGACCTTTTCCTTATGATTATTTAAACCTTTTGACTATCCACCAAACACTCACCAATCTCTATTTTGGCTTTAATGTTTGATGCTCTATTTTATTCTTCTTAATTAATTACAATTGTCTCTCTAGTGCTAGTGGCCCTTTTCTCATTCCAAGTATGCCTCCTATTTGCCTATGCACTTGGACCCTTCTATTAAATCAAGGTTTATTGATGAGCACCATTTACATAATAGTATAAATTGTAGATGCTATTCATCATAAGTCAACATTTCACATACAATCTGCCAAAACTGATGGATCAATTGTGATTCAGATTGTATTGTACAACCATAGAAACACTAATATTACTGGTGATCATCATTGATATTTCCTGATAACCATTCATGAAGACCCTTCCCAGAGAGTCAAATATTTCTCATCAAAAGCATTATATTAGCTTTTTTACATTTCTATTATATTGGTTTTGGAATAAACTAATGCTTGCCCTAGGTGGCACTTTCCATCTCAGCAAAGTGCTTCCAGACATGCTTTTTCGACTGGCAACTGCATTTCCATATTGCATTAACATTTCCATATATATCCTATTCAGAGCATATATTCAAAGGTCTGTGTCAAATTTCTCCATATATTTGAAATGAGATCAAACAGTACAGACAATTATACTTTATAATAAAAATAATTTATTTAAATTAAATACACAACTTACAAGAAATATGTTATTACAAATGGCTCTGGTTTATCTACTTGAAAACCATAGAAGTCAGGATTGGATTTTTAAATTAATTTCTGAGCCTGTTTATATATTTTCAATGAAAACACAGAAAAAGTAATAAAATTTTAAAAAACCTTAAAAATAACTTTTAATGAAATTGTAAATCATAATTCCATTGCTTTTATAATTATAATGCAAATAATTTTTTTCTCATAAGAACTTTGATTATATGTGTTTACATTAATACAATGGTTAATGACAAAGCCAGGGTGAGTTTTACACAACTAGTCATGCAGTCAGAAACAACTAAGTGTACAACTCAAGCATCACAAATAAAATGCTGCAATGGAAAGGTCCCACTTACTCTTAAAAAATAAATAAAAGAGATAATTTTTTATCTTTATCATGAATAATCTAAAGCCTTGATATAAATATTTGATGGGGATTTCATAATCTAATGTACTGATATGCAAAGAGTAAGAAAGTGGAAATCCTAATAGATGAAAATACACCATTGCCAATACTACTAATCAGAGTGGTGAGACTGAACTTCTGGTTTATATAGATGGAGGCTATAATGTCTCAATAACTTTGAAGTGAGATACAGTGATAGAATGCATGCAATATGGTCTCACCAACCCTATGACATAAAGGGCAGACCTGGTCTATGCATGAGAAACCACTATCAGAAAATGGTTTGTAAGAAGCACATTTAGATTTATCTTGATTAGAAAGTCTAAATATTTAGGTTCCAGATGCCACCACTTGAATTTTTTAATACTATGATTAGAGTAAGGGCAAAAGGGATGGACAAGGAGGAATATCATTATTAATAAGATGATATGCCTCCCAAAAGTTAATTTTTTGAGAATTTGGTTTAATAGGTATAATGGTAAATTTTGAGATGTGCTCTAATAGGGACAACAACCAGCTCTTCTCAGGAGGAAGAGAAGGGGTGTCCATAGGTGAAACAGCAGTGAAGCAAAATGCATCAGGGAACTGAGGAATCTTCTCAGGAGGAGGGATGTCCATATGTGAAACAGCAGTGAAGCATAATGCATCAGGGAACTGAGGAAAATTTTTTGGGAAGGTGTTATAGGCACATCAGGATTTGGAACATTTCAATGGAGTGAATTGAAAGTCCATTGAGTTTTGTATGCTTCTGATGGTTTTTGAGGATAATCACTACAGTCCTGCCCTTCCAAAAAAGTTTTCAGCATAAAGTGTTTAATAAACTCTTTTGTGAAAAATTGATGACCGGCATGAAATAAAAAATTCTTAGAAACGCTGTTCAAAAGTGAGGTCTTTGCAAAAAGTCATATAGATTTTTGATAATGAAGATGTGACCTTGTGAGTAGAGAGAAGTGATTCTTGGATGAGTTTTTCTTTGCTGAGGGGAAGTTAAAGATCAAGAAACCCAAAACTTTTTTGAGGTTTCTTGTGAGTAGAGAGAAGTGATTCTTGGATGAGTTTTTCTTTGCTGAGGGGAAGTTAAAGATCAAGAAACCCAAAACTTTTTTGAGGTTTGACAGAAAGTAGAGGTGATACAGTTCCTGGAAAATAACTTCCATGCTGAGGATTTGACCATGTTGAAAGTCAACCCAGAATCAGAGAAAAAGATCCAACAGAATTTCCACAAGTTTGCATATTATCTTTTGGGAAGGGGTAGATTTCTTGAGTGCTGGGGTGTATATACTAGGAAGATTTGGTACAAATTTAATTAATAATGGATTAATACAAATTATAAAAAGCAGGGTGCTCAGTGGGGAGCCCTGCAGAATGGAATTTGTGGGAGAAAAAGACAAAGAAATCCTCCCATTTAGGGATATGGAAATGTTCCTATTATTAAGATTACCTATTATAATGATAATGCCTGATGGGATGTTAAAGGTTGAGGAGACAATAGGTCTGAACTGAGTCGAAGGCTCCAGCAATGTCCAGCTGGATGACCACCAGTTTAGATTTTATAAAAGTTCTATTTAATCTATATAATTTTAAACAAATTGATGGCTTTAGCCATAGATGAACCCTTTTAGCAAATTGATACTGAGAATAAAATGGGAGGACCTTATCCTGAATCTTGTCCTTTGTATCTGATTCAATAATCTTGATCAATAGGGTCATGGAGATGGGCCTGAGGTTCTCAAGAGGTGATGGTAATATGTTCTTTTTTAAGAAAAGGCACCATCCCTATGCATTACAAGTCATTAATGTTAAGAGATTTAGATGAAATGAGATTAACCATCCCATAATTGGTCAGAACATAAATCTTTCAAAGTGCACCAGGATGAATCAAGGAATATCATGGAGACCTGAAAGTCTTCTCAGGCATTGAAAATAATTTGGTTTTGAAGTCTTTTTCTGAGATGTCATGATTTAATATTGCGGATTCATTAAAAACCAGTTGATTTGAGTCATGAGGGCAATTTGTCAGCTTGGCCTTAATGGAAGATTTCATTAATCATATTGTTCCTGGGATAGTTTATTTTTTAACTATGATAGAAATTTAATTTGTCTCTGTGGCCCAGGACCCATCCAATATAACTACTAGACAGTGTGAGTCAGACTGATGAAGATCCTCAACTTCTTGGTGGATATAATCTACAATGATTTGTTGATTGTCCTTATATTGTTGTTTAAAACTCATAATCAATTCTATTGAAGTAGAGACCAGGGCATATGTTTCAGGGTATTATTGATGGTCTCCAACTTTTACAGGAGTGAAGTTGGACCCTTATTCCTAGATGTATGAAATAAAATGGAGTTCTAGATGAAGGTAAACCATGCTTCTGTTGAAGGTAGGGCCAGGATGTCAATTTTAATAAAATAGATGTAGGTCTTTGAGGATTGCCTCTGGAGTTGAAGGTCTAAGAAAAATTCAGAGTAATGGACTTTAAGCCTTCACAAAACCAGGAGAACAGGTTTACTGATAGTGTGAGGTGATCAGAGAATGGAATGGGTTGAAGCTAGGGATCAAGAATAAAATGAAGGGCAGGGGAATAGTAAGTCAGATCAATGAGAGATGAATATTACTTAGTATTAAAGGAGAAGGCATCCACAGGAAAAAGCCCTCTTCACACATGAGGCAGATATTTATAAGATGAAAGTGCTGGTATGAAGTGTTAAAATCCCCCAACATTAGGGTAAGGGCTAGAGCCAAGTATCAAGTTAATTTTTTGTATCAATGAGTGAATTAGTGACATGTCTCTCTTAAAATAAACAAAGATCACTTTTAATCTAAAGGACTGATGAAAAAGGGTGGCAATTAAAAGAAATTGATTAATAACATGTATTCTATGATTCAAAAGGGGAATAAGAATGGTGACCCCTGAAGAGGAGTGGGCCAAAATGGAGTGATTTTAGAGAACCAGTTTTGCTGAATATGATTGGAATTTCTGAATTTGAAAAGGGATGCAAATTTTGTTTCAGCAAAGCATATTATATGTGGTGAATATTGAGAAATTCAGTTTGAAATTGCAATGACCCTTTTAGTTGAGTTGAGGCCTTGTACATTAAAACCAGTTATCTTAAGTTTCATCAGGTCAAAGTTGGAGCCAAAATGAATCACCACTGGAATCAAGTAATGAAGTATGAAAGAAGTCAGGAATCCGAGAGCCAAAAAAATGGTAACTCATTTCTTCCTGATTGGCTTAATAGGGATTTTGGATTCCTTGCCATCAACTTTGTGACCACCACAGGTCTGAAGTTATTCAGCAGACTATTTTTTTATTTGTACTGTTTTGGCAAGATGGTTTCTTTCACATTGATGCCTGAGTAAACATCCATGCAGAGATCTAGGCCTTTATCAAATGTAGAGTCTGATTTCATTTTTCCCCTTTCTTAATTGCTCTGGGAGATTTAGATCAGATAAGCTTTCGCAAGCCCCATTAAACCTTTGCTTATCATCATTAATCCAATAATCACTGATGCCTTGATTAGTCCTCTTGGATTTCCTTTTATTTTGTTTGGTTATGTTGGAGGGAAGTTGAGTGATTGCAGAATCTGACCTAGGAGATGTGCAACTGCTTGTTAAAGAGTGTGAGGAAGCATTGATCACAGGAAATTTATCATTATTAGTAAGAACCATAGGTTCAAGAGGTGCAGCACTGATAAGATCATGTTCTGTAGTATCATTCTTGGGAGAAGTAAAGTCTGTGCTATCTAAGGTATTAAGCGGTCTGCAGTTGTGCAATCTGGTTTTTTTCAAGTTACAAATTTAACATATCCTGGAAGGGCAGTCTTTAACAAAATATGTCCGCAGTTTACAGTAGACGCACTGCAGTAGAACATTTCAAAAGAATATAATTAGTGGAGCAGTCTCAACAGAGTAAATAGTAGGGACGAACATTGGACTCATCCCTTTATTAAGAGTAATGGTGAAAATTGCCATATTGGTCAGGATTGATGTTTCAGCCCTTCTTTCCAAAAGATATCAGAAATTTAAAACAGACCCAAATAGCTTGAGGTGTTGAAGATCAACCTCTTTAAAGCTAAGGTAACATTTGTAGATTTAACCACTAAAAGATTGTTGGCCTATTCATATCAACATAACATTTTGTTACCCATGAATTTAACTGATTTCTGGAAAATTAACTTTTTGTGATGAATCATGAAATTCAACATTTAGGTATCTGCTATTTGGAAGATTTACTAACTTAGAAACATGAATTCATACTTTCTTCCTTGAAAGTTTATTTCAAAATTTGATTAACTGGAAAATTAAATAAAACACAATTCAAGTTTGTAATGGCAAGGATTAAGATTTTTATTACTACTGTAATTAAGAAATGACATAGAGAGTTGTCAGAGAATTGTGGCATTAAACCTATGGGTTAAATGATTTAAAGCATGTAAAGCATGTTGATTCAAATTTAAGTAAGGAAATTCAATATTGGTAGGTTCAGCCTGGGATGTTGAGGCTATTTCATTCTCTAACATGTTGAAAATGTCTTTAACATTCTGAAGATGCTTCCAAGCAAAGTCTTAGGCCTGTTGCAATTTCTTTGCAACACATTAGCATATTAGATATTATTAGAGAGACTATACTTGGGTTGAATTGGGGGGAGACTGTATTTGTAGAACCTACATCACTTGAAATCTTATTTTTTATATTATCATTGGCTGAAATTTTTGTTGTTTAAAATGTTATTAATTTTTTTAACATTACTGACTTCTAATGCAGGAAATTCCTCCATGACAATGATCTCCTCTGTGTCTTCAATTTTCCTTCTGTCTTCATGAAAGTTCAGGATGGAGTCCTCCGATGTTTTCATTCATGAAATTACCTTTAACTGGTGTTTTTTCATGCATAAATTAAAAATCCAAAGAGTTCTCAGCCATGCAAATGGCTACTTGTTCAGCTAAATCCATAGGACAGTTATTATCACTATCAAATCTTTACCTTTTATGATAAATAGAGACTCCATTCTTAAGTTGGAAAGATAGATATTAATAAAACAAATTTTAATAGTTTTGAATGAAAAAACCCACTTATATGAAGCAAAATTATTACAAAATTTAGCACCAAAAAAACTGAGTACTTATAAGAACTGCACCCTCTAGTGAACTGTATAGAAATAATTAGTTAAATAAACAAACAGCAAATACAATACTAAAAAATAATGAGTTAGGCATTTACATTTTTCATATTAAAAAAAATCTCTTAATATTGTAATATAAAAAGCTTACAATTAAAGGTCTATGACTAAACTCAGTTCTATCAATCATTTTTTCCTCCGATCACTCTTCACCATATACATGAATAAAATGATAGGTAATGAGTATAATCTTTCATAAGCAGACATAAGCAAAGTCTTGCAGTACCATACTTTTAATCTGGCAGGTTCATAACTGGGAAAACTACAGTTTAGGCTTATTAGTGTAATTGGACTGTCTCTAGCCTATTATGTTGAATGCTTCCATTGCATAAAATCTTGTCATATTCATATTGGAAAAATACTTTGCTACATGAAAGTCCTTTTACATTCCCTATTTGTGAGGCAAATAAGAGATGCAAATATGTTGCTAAGAATTAATTATTCTCAATGTGGATCCTTTTCTCTCTCAGCTTATTATTTTCTGCTCCTAAGTATTGATTTCTCCATTTTTCTCATTACATTTGTGTATTTATCCAATGCCACATAATAAGAACGTTTTTCCTTCCTTGACATGACCATCTCCTCTTATGCTTGTGTATAACTGTTGTTAAAACAGGCAAAACTCACTATATATATATATATTGCCACACACAGTAAGCTAGAGTAATCAATAGATGCCAGAAGGCTTGTGCATAAAATCCTCATCTAGTGTTAGTTTCTGGCTTATGGCCTTCATCAGTGAGGAGCCTTGGATCTGAGAGCACTGCATTTACTAGATGGGGATTTTATGCACAAGCCTTCTGGCATCCGTTGATTACTCTAGCTTGCTGTGTGTGGCAATATATTGTACCATTTATTTATATATACGGTACAAATTACTTTTTGATATTAGGTATTATAAAAAAAAGAAAGGAGAGCGAACACGATCTTTATTTTTTTTGTAGCATAATGTTTTAAAGAAAAAAAAACAACGTACAGTGAAAGTTTAATTTTTCTTTTTTTTTAGAAATGTTAAAAGTGCATATTGAATCATTGATTCAAATAGTGAAAGGAAATTTCAAAAGGTGAAAGATTGCTATCAGAAACAACTTTCTGATAGTAATTAAAAATGGCAGAAATTCTTAACGGAAAAACAGACTTTGTAATAAGAAAAGGAGAATAATGTAGAAGTTTATAAAGTAGAACAAAGAAAAAAAAAGAATGTGCGCAGAGCTTCTAAAAAGAATCTAGGAGTATAAAAGGAGCCGACAGATTTGAAAAGGGGTCTTTTTTATCTTATTGTTCCAATAGTGCTGAGCAATTTGAAGTGCCTCATTTTTTTTTAATAAAATGTGTCCACTTAGATACGAACTGAAATCGCTCGCCATGAGTGAGTAGAACGATATCATTTGCCGACACTTTCTCTCGGAAAAAGTCACCTAGATCATCATACGGCTACCTAAATTTGATCGGAGATTCGGAAATAAAACTAAAAGGAGAACAACTACTGCGGACTACCCACTAACTGAATTGTACGTCGGGAAGATCGATGACCTACTTAGTGTCAACTTACCGGTAAGTAAATGGCCATAAATTTTTTTACATAAAGCTTTATGAATAGTGAATTGAATGGAAATGTTACCCCATAAATTTTTCTTGGATCAGAAGATTTGCGAACTGAGAAATGAACCAAACTGTTATTACAGAAAATAAGACTAAATAATTATTACTCCAATATTTGAATCAAATTATTGAATTCATATGCACAATCTTTTCCAACATTATAATTTTGTCTTAATCATAAATATTGAATGCTTGACGAGTTAGAATAAATCTTTATTATTAACTTCACTTTCATTGTACGTGTATAAAATTAATGCTATTCTATTTAAGTTTTACCTTTAGTTATTTAACTGAGATCGCTATAGAAATTATTTTTTTTTGAGAGATTTAATTTTCGTAATTAAGAAAAAAATGGGGATATCTTCTTCTTAACGAGAATGTTAACTCAGATCGTATAATTATTACCTTACGGGCTACAATATGGTTGACGCAGTCTCAGTGGGTCTAACGACTCTGGCGCCCTCAAGTAGAAATTAAAAACAGGTTCTGCTCACGATTGTACTCGGTAATAGTTCTAGGCCGAAGTTGATCAGGAAAAATAGCTGTGTTGAGAATAGAAATACAACTTTATTTTTTCTTTTGATACAGCTTGATCAACTCACACTCAAATGTAAATTTGAAGCATATAGTGGCCTAGTAATACGAAAAACGTTACAATGGCGACCCAACTCGGGCTTACGAAAAGAAAAAAAAAACCACGACCTGAGAAAATTTAAAAACGGCATAAAATTGAGAATTTAATGTCCGTAGCCGGAAAATAAATATGACCACAAATAGTGCACAAGTCTAAAAAGTTATTGCGTACGATTACAAAAGTTTTTTTTTAGAGTAGGATTTTAAATAAGGACTATATTGAAAGAAAATAATAGATAATAAATTATTAAATAATAAATAAAACCAATCAAAGGTAAGAAATGACGGTAAAGGTAGAGGGGACGGGAGATTATAGGGTGATAAAAGACAGGGGTGTCAGTGAATGAATTTATTAGCAAAGCAAAATAAAATATATTTATATTGTAAAAATTGATAGCGTTAAGATTTTGTTTACTGTAGCAAAAATAAGCAACACGGCCATATATGAAATTGAGATGTAATAAAAATATACAAAATATGGCAGAAAGTGCGGAAGAATTAAAAGAGGGCATGGAACCCTTAATAAAAAAAAAACTATTATACGAATGCATGACAGAATTCAAAGAAGAAATAAAAAAAGAAATGGCAGAGATGATCAGAGAATTAAAAGAAGAAATAAAAGAACCAGTAAAAAAAAAAGGAAAAAGAAAAGAAATAAAGTGATCAGTAGAACAACAGAAGAAAAGATAGATAATCTTATTTGTGAGTGGGATGGCGAATCGATTAAGTACACATCTCAAGAATGCCCAAAGGTTGTTTTGCAAATAAACAATGTCAAAGTAGAGACATTGTGGGATTCTGGCAGCCAGATATCGGTAATGTCAGAAACAATGTATGAGCGCATGCGGAGCCAACCCATAGAGATACCAACTCTACCAGTGAAAAGCACGCTAATAACATTAGCAAATAACAAAAAGGCACAATTGGGCTCAAAACAGGTTTGGGTGCAAATTAAGATAGGGGATAAAATTATGCCCCACACGCTATTAATTCTAAAAGGGTTGGTACATGAAGCCATATTGGGGTCAGATTTTATGCACAAAACTGGGTGTGTGATCAATTATAAAGATGAAAAGATTATCTGTGATGGGGAAGAAGTGGAGTTTGGGTTGCGGATGAGAATGAACCAGCAAAACGTATGTAATATGGAGGTTGAGATAGAACAGCCTTCAATAGAGGCACGGATTGATGAAGTAATAAAGGGAGTGAAGGAAGGATGGAAAGAGGACCTAAAAGAAGTCTTAAATGAATATAAATCGAATTTTTCAGATAAACCCGGGGTTATTAAAGGGTATGAGCACAGGATCAAGATCGTTGACAGTACACCATACCAGGTAAGATCATACCCAGTGCCACACCACTATAGAGCTGAGGTAGAGAGAGAATTAGCTAAAATGGAGGAGTGGGATATTAACACTAAGGGTTCGTCAGCATATAATAACCCATTGGTGGTTGTAAAAAAAAAAAGATGGAACCATACAACTGTGTTTGGATGCCAGGCAATTGAACAAGATTACATGGCCAGATCAAAATGTTCCACCTCCAATTAATGAGTTGGTAAATAAATTCCGGGGAAAAAAATATTTTCCACGTTAGATCTGACTGCCAGCTATTGGCAGATCAGGTTACACCCTGCTGACCGGAAGTACACAGCATTTCGATATAATGGTATATCGTACCAATTTAACAGAATGCCTTTTGGTCTCAAGAATAGTGGAGCAGGCCTGCTAAAATGTCTCGATCGTGTGCTGTGCCCGGAAATCAAAAAGTTAATCACTGTTTACATGGATGATGTGATTATTGCATCCAATAACACCCAGGAACACTTACAACACCTCAAGTTGTTTCTACAAGAGTGCAATATGAAGGATATTCGCATTAATTTGCAAAAAAGCTGTTTAGCAGTGGAAGAAGTGAATTTCTTAGGGCACTTAATTAATGCCAATGGAATTAGACCCCACCCGGACAAAATCCAGGCAATATGAGATTTTCCAGCCCCTCGAACACCAAAACAGGTGAGATCATTTTTGGGGATGTGTAATTTCTACAATAATTTTTTCAAAAACTTTGCTTCAGACATGGAGCCTCTGCTGCAATTATTATGTAAAGGAATGTCATGGAAATGGACGGAAGAGCATGAGACCAATTTTAGGGTTATTAAAGAGAAATTCCTTAGTCAAGTGATGTTGGTTTATCCTGACTTAAGGAAACCGTTTATTGTTCAGGTAGATAGTAGTGGGTATGGGTTAGGTGCTGCTCTTATGCAAGCTCAAGAGGATGGTACCTGGGGTGTAATTTATTTTGTCAGCAGACCACTGAGAGGTGCAGAGATTAATTACTGTGTAACAGAGAAAGAGGCCTTGGCTGTGGTGTGGGCATTTCAGAAGTTCCGCCAATTCTAGATAGGATCGGAAACGATTGTTAGGACAGATCATAAGAGCCTAGAGTTCTTAAATCACAGTTATTTAACAAATAGTAGGCTAATCCAATGGAGCCTTTTTCTCCAGTTCAATTATTTCATCCAGTATTGTAAGGGCACTGAAAATGTGGTAGCCGACACATTGAGCCGGAATATTGTTCCTGATACCCAGGACCATTTGCAGATGGAAGATATCTGTTTGGCAAGTGTAGAATTAGAAACAGATGCTGTAGTAGAAGAAGGATTGAGACACTTAGGAAAGGTACAACGGCAAAGCCCGACCTACAAGAAAATTATTGATCAACTAGAAGACAAAGATGCTAACACTGATGAGAGATACCGCCTGAAAGAAGGGATACTATGGTATATTACTGACCCTCAAAGGGATCAAAGGAAAATGATCATACCAGAAAGTTTACAGGAAGCACTTATTGACTACACACATCATTTGTATGGGCACTATGGTGTAAATAAAGTGGAAGCCTTATTGAGGACATGGTTCCACTGGCCGAATATGAGAGCACAGGTCATCAGGATAGTAAGCTCATGTGAAATGTGTCAGAAGACAAAACCAGCAAACCAGTCGTATCAAGGTCCATTGAATTCTATCATCCCTAAAGAACCCAATGACCTGGTGGCTATTGATTTCTATGGACCATTGCCAGCTTTCGGAAAAATGAAATATCTACTAGTAGTATATGACCTTTTTTCAAAATGGGTGTCAGCATATCCGGTGACCCAAGCCAATACCAAGAATGTCATATGAGCCCTTGAGGTACGATATTTTAAAAGGGTAGGCAAACCAAAAGCTATTTTGTTGGACCACGGTACGCCGTTCACATCTTATGATTGGCAACAGTGGATAGAGAGGATGGAGGTAAAACACATATTGTCATCCATACGAAATCCGCAATCAAACTCTTGTGAGCGGGTGATGAGAGAGTTAGGACGCCTCTTCAGGGTATATACTGCATCCAACCATAGAGGATTTGTGAAACAACTCCCAAGGGTGTTAAATTTAATAAATTGGTCTCATAATGAATCTACCGGATTTGCACCTGTAAGACTTCACTTCGGACAAGCAATACCTAGATTGTACCAATCCAAGTTACCCGCTGGTCCAGAAAACATTGATAAAGGGAGAGATCATGAAGAAGCAAGAAAAAAATTGGAACACTGTGCCAAGCTCCGAACCCAGCGGAAAGGAGGCCTGACTTATAAGTTTAAAACAGGGGATACAGTATGGGTAAAAACGAACCCTGTGAGTCAAACTGGGAAGCATATTTTTAAAAAGTTCCAAAATTTGTATGAGGGACCTTACCAAATCAGCCGACAGGATGGTCCAAATGCTTTCACTTTGAAGAATGGTGAAGGAGAAAGGGGTACCTATAACACTAGGTCACTGAAACCATATAAGACTAGGACGTGGGTTAGAAGTACTCCATAAAGACTTATTAAGAATAAAATTAGTTCAAACCCATATTTTATTCTCATTCCCCTGCCCCGGTGGTATTGTACCATTTATTTATATATACGGTACAAATTACTTTTTGATATTAGGTATTATAAAAAAAAGAAAGGAGAGCGAACACGATCTTTATTTTTTTTGTAGCATAATGTTTTAAAGAAAAAAAACAACGTACAGTGAAAGTTTAATTTTTCTTTTTTTTTAGAAATAAGTTAACTAAAATAAATTCAATGTTGGAAAGTGCATATTGAATCATTGATTCAAATAGTGAAAGGAAATTTCAAAAGGTGAAAGATTGCTATCAGAAACAACTTTCTGATAGTAATTAAAAATGGCAGAAATTCTTAACGGAAAAACAGACTTTGTAATAAGAAAAGGAGAATAATGTAGAAGTTTATAAAGTAGAACAAAGAAAAAAAAAGAACGTGCGCAGAGCTTCTAAAAAGAATCTAGGAGTATAAAAGGAGCCGACAGATTTGAAAAGGGGTCTTTTTTATCTTATTGTTCCAATAGTGCTGAGCAATTTGAAGTGCCTCATTTTTTTTTAATAAAATGTGTCCACTTAGATACGAACTGAAATCGCTCGCCATGAGTGAGTAGAACGATATCGTTTGCCGACACTTTCTCTCGGAAAAAGTCACCTAGATCGTCATACGGCTACCTAAATTTGATCGGAGATTCGGAAATAAAACTAAAAGGAGAACAACTACTGCGGACTACCCACTAACTGAATTGTACGTCGGGAAGATCGATGACCTACTTAGTGTCAACTTACCGGTAAGTAAATGGCCATAAATTTTTTTACATAAAGCTTTATGAATAGTGAATTGAATGGAAATGTTATCCCATAAATTTTTCTTGGATCAGAAGATTTGCGAACTGAGAAATGAACCAAACTGTTACTACGGAAAATAAGACTAAATAATTATTACTCCAATATTTGAATCAAATTATTGAATTCATATGCACAATCTTTTCCAACATTATAATTTTGTCTTAATCATAAATATTGAATGCTTGACGAGTTAGAATAAATCTTTATTATTAACTTCACTTTCATTGTACGTGTATAAAATTAATGCTATTCTATTTAAGTTTTACCTTTAGTTATTTAACTTAGATCGCTATACAAATTATTTTTTTTTGAGAGATTTAATTTCCGTAATTAAGAGAAAATGGGGATATCTTCTTCTTAACGAGAATGTTAACTCAGATCGTATAATTATTACCTTACGGGCTACAATATGGTTGACGCAGTCTCAGTGGGTCTAACGACTCTGGCGCCCTCAAGTAGAAATTAAAAACTGGTTCTGCTCACGATTGTACTCGGTAATAGTTCTAGGCCGAAGTTGATCAGGAAAAATAGCTGCGTTGAGAATAGAAATACAACTTTATTTTTTCTTTTGATACAGCTTGATCAACTCACACTCAAATGTAAATTTGAAGCGTATAGTGGCCTAGTAATACGAAAAACGTTACAATATATATAGTGAGATTTGCCTGTTTTAACAACAGTTATACACAAGCATAAGAGGAGGTGGTCATGTGATGTTTATTGGCTTAAAACCAATCCTGCCTAATAGGATAGTGGTGACTATGGTTATTAAAGAACCAAAGACACCAAAATTTATGGATACTGAACTGGGTTCAGACCCATACGACTATATAAGCTAATGGGCTTGGATTGAAAACATTAAGGTGTTTTCAGTTTAAGACTCATAGTTTTGTAGTTAAATGGAGATAAAAGGTGGTTGCTGGAGGGTTGCATTAGATCCTAAGATCTAGATGCAGTGCTCTCAGATCCAAGGCTCCTCACTGATGAAGACCATAAGCCAGAAACTAGTCTGGGAATATTGGATGAGTAGGCACTGGATGGGGATTTTATGCACAAGCCTTCTGGCATCCATTGATTACTCTAGCTTGCTGTGTGTGGCAATATATATATATATATATATATATAGTGAGTTTTGCCTGTTTCCCTTCCTTGTAGAAAATCTTGATTGTTTGTGATTTCATTAGATATCTTAATTTAACAAATGGGTTTAGCAAAAAACATCAAATAATTATGTACTTTTCTATTCATGTGAATGTATTTAATTAAGATTGGTCCTAGTTTTTTTTCTTTTATGTCAGAGAACTATTTAATCACTTGAATGTTATTGGAATAAAGTCTTATGCTTCTACTCCCAATAATATAATGTCTTATGCTTTTACACCATCACATCATTGTGAATGTTTCAACTTCCAAAGATGTGACCCCAAAATATAACTTCATTATAGCTAGAGTACTCTTTTTTTAAACTAACCTCTAGCATTCTTGAAAAAGTATTTCCAAGATTTATTACCTTATCCAGGTCTAATGCTGCTACCAATACATTATCAATGTATATAATATCAGTTTAATTTCCAGAATTAGAACTTCATCTAAATAACTCAGAAGTCCAGCATCACTGATTTATCAAATCATACAGCCTCCTTTGAACTGATATAAGAATCACTCATATTTGAATGCAGCAAATTTATGATTTCCTGGATGAAATCTGAACTGCCAATAACTGAAGATTAAGTCAAAAGTGGGAATCTTTTCTGTCTTAAATCTTATCAACAATTGAAGATGGGAGAAGGAATATTGCAGCCAGATGTTTGTCTTCCAACCAAGCACAACCATACAGATCTATTATTTATTTCATCACAATGGATTTGTTCTATAAATAGAAGCACTTAGATATAATACCCAAATCCACAATTAGCACGAGTCATTTTTTTTCTACTTTCTTTTTGTACTTATGAGGTTCTAAATACTGCTATGGTTAGTTCTGTATTATTTGGGTTGTATGATCAGATAATTTAATGTCCCCATGAACATCCAAGAATACTATCTAAAAATTTTTAGTGTAAGTTGCAACTTGTCTGTGCTAATTTTATTATCATTATGTAATGTGACACCTCATTCAAACAGCAGACCTTTATGGATATAAAGAAATCTGAGACAAAATAACTATTACAACACTGTTACCCCTGAATCAGCCCTATTTGGATCATAGACTGAAATCCTTTAATGAGTCCAGGAATATATAAACTTTAACATTACATGCCATTAATTTCTTGCAAATTTAGATTCACTAATTTTATTAATTACAGACATGTGAGGAATCATTTAAGCAGCAGTCACTAATGGAGTTATAAGCATCTGGAAACAAAACTCTATTAAATCTGACCCAAACCTCTGCATAATTCACCACACAATTAGTTTTATACCAAAAATCAGATTCCAATACAAAACAGAAAAGACTTCATTTATTAATGTGTAATTGAGCCCATATCTCTTTTGTGGCAATGTTCATCAATATCATTAGAAAAGTTTTACAAGTAAAGTCTGAATTTGGGATCATATGAAGAGGTTGATGGTAAACTTTTATGGTTGCCCAATCCAACAAGGTCTCCATGGAACCTTTTCAAATATTATTTTAATCTTTAGATGACTTTGGTTAGCATATTTGGATATCTTTCCAGGTACACATTAAATTCATATAATTTGGTATTGTTGTTCTGATCTTTTCATTAGACTCAGTAAAGGAAATGACATACCGAGATTCCTTCCTGTTTACCACATTACTTTTAGCAGATCTTTTAGGATCTCCCTTTTGGATCTAACATTAATTTCAATCCACTCCCTGTCATTTTCAATTTGATTCTGAGCTATCCCAATGCACACAATGTACTATTTACCTTTCATAAAGTTCAGCTATGTGAAGCTTGTTCTGATGAATTATCAGAGGATTTACCTTGCTAATTTTGTAAACACATATCCACAGCATTTAGAAATTCAGCACTTGTTCTATATCCTTTCTCTCAATAATTAAAATTTTTTTTATTTTGTATCATTTCTTCTATCTGATAACAAATTATCTGAATAATCTGACCTTTGGTCATACCACAATCAACAAACATCTGTAATTTCACTACCTATCACTTTGAATGACAAATAAGTTTCTCTACCATCTCCATGAAATATTTCTTATACAACCTGATATTGGATATCTTTCTCCCACTTCTCTATCCAGAAATGATTTCATATTAAAAGGGCCCATAGATCAATTAAATAATGAACCCCAATGAATTTGAAAACTATCTTGTAAGAGATTACAGTATGTAGTCAACTTACTCTCCTCCAACATTATGTCAAAGTTAAATTATCTGTTTAGATGTTGAAATATTCAACAGCATTTTTTCGTCTGGCTCCCAAATAGTCTGATCTTCAAAAATTTATTATCACTATTCTGTACTTCAATGTATGAACCAGTGCTGAATCAAAACATTTCCCTATCTTTGGTTTCTTAGTGATATGAATTTCCATCTTGTTTTAGCCAATTGGCTCATTTTCTAATTTTTCGATGTGCCAATTTTTTCCCATTTTTCTTGGACCTGTCTTAAATTTTTCCCAACTGATAGATAATCACTATTTTGAATTATTAACTTCTATTTCTTTTCAGCACTCTCATATTTTGCTTATTTCCAATTGTATATTATCCATCTTTACTGTTCTTTCATCAATATTTTCTTAAATCTTTACCATTGCCTCATTTTCCTTTTTACTCTCCAGTATTTGAAACCAACACATCTCTAGTTTCTCTTTTGCTCATCTTAATTCTCCTTTCTGTAAAACATTCCTTCTTACTTTTTGGGAAAATTTTTTATTATAATCTGCTTTACATTTTTATTTCTTCTTTCAATGTCCTTATCAGTGTTTGTCAATTCTCCATCATGGCTTGTCAATTTTTTTCTTTACTCTCCTTAATCATTGCTTCACTCCTTTAACAATTCTTTCATAGCTTGTTGAATTTCTTCTATTTTCATCATTTTTAGGAGCATTTCCATATTAAAATTTGGACTTTGGATTTGTCAGATCTTTATTCTCTGTCTTGTTGGCTATTATCCCTAACGACTTCAAGCATCTCTATCACACATTCTTTCTTATTTCTCCTTTATCCATAACTTTTGTGTTCATTTTTTTTAGCTTTAGATCTTGCCACTCAATATAAAATATTATTTTTAATACAATACTATCCTCATCACACAACTCTCCAGTTTCACACATCATGCCTGCCCTTTACTATTTTCCTGATATCTATCTAACCCTTTCGCCTATCCACCAAACACCTCTATTTTGGATATTAGTATTATTTAAATGTTTAATACAATCATATTTATTTTACTATTCCAATTCTCTTTATAGTTCTGACCATTGATCATTCCAAACAAGGCCTCCTGCATGTTTATTTGGATCTGAGCCCTTCTATTATATTATGCTTCATTTAGTACCTTTATATAATGTGTCAATTGTAGACAATTTATAATTGATCACTATCTCAACTCTTCACAAAGAGATCTTCCAAAACTGATGGATCAATTGTGATCAAGATAACATTCTTTCATACAATCTTATTGAAATACTAAATTGATATTTCTGATAGTGATCATATCACATATTGGTGATATTTTCTGATGACCAACTATCAATTCCTTTACCAAGAGGATCAAATACCTTCTCTCTCATCCAAAAATATAAATGAGCTTAGGCTAAACTAGCCTTTATTCTGGGAGCCACATTCCACTTTAAGAAATGCCTTCAAATACACATTACCCTCACTGACAACCCCATCTCTTATTTCCATTAACATTTCCATAAATATTCCATTCAGAACATGTTTTCTTAGGTCTATATCAAATTTCTCTTATAAATATTTGGAACCAGATCAATACCACTGCTAATTATATTTTACAATAAAAAATTATTTAAACTGAATATTATAAGATAATTACAAGCTATATATTTTATTACAAATGGATCAAGTACATCTACTTTGGAAACAATGGAGGAGTGAGGATTGATTCACAAATTAATTTCTGGTCCTTGTCATTTATTTCCAATGCTCACTCATGGATAAGAATAAACAAAATACCTTAAAAATAATACTTGTTAATGAAATAATAAAACTATAATTGTATTATAGCTAAAAATATAAAACAAATAAATAACTAAATAAACAAATGACAAATATAATAGAAAAAAATTAGTTAAGGCCTCATATTTCCTGATAAAAAAAAATCTTATTACGATATTGTTCATAATATTGGAATATAGTAAGCTTATATTAAAGATCTATAATTAGATATATATTAGTTCTTATCATTTCATTTTACTTCAGTCACTCTTTTTGATATATATGAATAAAATTATCAGTGATGAGTGGATTTTTCATGGGCTCACTTTAGGTGTCATCATATGCATCATTTACTAAAAAATTTATATATTTATGGCATTGAACCAGTGCACTTAGATGGATTCTAAAAATCATTTTAAGAGCACCATCATATAAAATTTCATCAAGTTTGCTTCATACTGAGAAATATTTTGTTAAATTGCTGAATATTAAATAATACTGAAAACTATTTTTACACTTCCTATTTATGATTGTACTTAAGAAAGCAACTATATTTAAATCTTGCCACAGATGAATTACTCTTGATATTGATCTTTTTTCTTCCAGCATTCTCTTCTGGTTCTCAGTGCTAATCTTTTCATTCTTCTGCTTACTTTTCCCAATTTATACCATGCCATACTAATTAAATATAATTTAACAAAAGGGTTTACCATACAATTTTAATTATACTTAAGTTATTTTCACTTACCTCATTAAATGTATTTAATTAGCCATTAGTTAATACAATTTAGACCTTTGCCTTAACCTATTTTCCAAATCTAAATCTTAATGAACCCTTTAATTATACTTTTATTCGCGCAAAATTTTTTTTTCCAATTTTACATTGAGCAAAAAAAATTGAAATTCTCTTCGTAAAAAAAAAAAAATTATTACCCATCTTTTCAAATAAGTTTAGAATTTATTTATTTTTGTACCTTTACATTTTTAATGAAATATCCATATTTCCCATCACTTTTACCATAAAAATGTGTAAAATACATCTTTTTACATCTCCCTCTTACTAGAGATATACCTGTCTTAAATATGCAACCTATTGTTTAAAATAGTTAATTTTTAATAATTTCTCTTTATTTTTTTTCTTTAAACCACTAAAGCATCATATGGCTACCATTTCTTATGCTTACACAATTTGTTAAAGCAATAGCAAATCTCACCATAGAATAGTGCCACCTAGTGCAAGCCTTGGTAATCAATAGACCCAAGAACATTTGTGCTTCAAAATCTGTATCTAATACCTATTCATCCATTACTGCCAAACTGATTTCTAGCTTGTGATTTTCATCAACGAGGAGCCTTTGATCAACTACATTAGAACCAAAAATCTAAGTGCAATGCTGCCAGATCCAAGACTCCTCACTGATAAAGGCCACAAGCTAAAAACCAGTCTAGGGATATTGAATTAGTAGACATTGTATAAAGATTAAAATATCCAACCTTCTAACACCTATTGATTACTAGAGTTTACATCGGGTGACATTATCATGTGAAA
This sequence comes from Epiperipatus broadwayi, assembly GCA_028023455.1. Lineage (NCBI taxonomy): Eukaryota > Metazoa > Onychophora > Udeonychophora > Euonychophora > Peripatidae > Epiperipatus > Epiperipatus broadwayi. The sequence continues at coordinate 385,457 of JAQFVV010012661.1, read as the reverse complement.
AAAGTTGCTACTATTTAATAGTTTGGGTAAGCATAAGAAAAGGTAAGTCATATGATCATTTAAAGGTCACAATTGTATTAAATATGAATGTCAATGGCTTTATTACTTGAGAGTTTCATAAAAAAAATAAGAATTCCAAAAATAAAATTAATCTGAGGAATTTATGCTACAGAGTGTGTTATTTATAAAAATATGTTCATGGTTTTTTATATGCAGTTCATAAAATTGCTTTCTTATTCTTTTATTTTAACTTCAATATTTAAATTAAATATAACAAAATAAAGAAGTTTTATATAATGGGGGGGGGTCAAAATAATAGCACCTTCTATCTCTTTACTACTAGTGTAATAATGTGTAAAGTCTATTATTACATTAAAAAGATATAACTTGTAATATATACAACTGATTATTTTTTAAGACTCTTTATTAAGTTTACTATATATTCTATAGGCATTATAACCTATTTATTGCAAATCATGAAATATAATGCTTACAGGACTATTATTTCATAGTGTATTTGCAAATTCTTCTATTTTGAGCTTAATAGTAAAAAACAGATGAAAAAGAAGTATATGTTACCAAGAAATGAGCTATCGATATATGTTTTTGCATTAATGGACACAATAGATATGATCAAATACTATACAACTTCTCATGCAGAAAGTTTTATTTTGGTTAAATATTATAATAAAGTGAAATTAGTTGAAAATTTAATAAAAGCAACATACACAAAAGAATTTAATCATTATGTGATCAAAAAGTCTAATCCTAGCCTTTGTCATGTTTCGATAAGAATTTTTTTACAAACAGAAATGACCAACTAATTATAATCAAATTTCATGTAATATATATAGGGTAATGTTAAAGCATAAACAGTTATAATAAACGATCAAATACCATACAAACTATTCAAAGATTAAATCGCATATAGACTAGTAAAATATCACATGTCAATATTAGTTACACTAAAAAAAAAATCTAGTCTGTTTTAGATGTAATGAAATAAAACAGTCATAAATTGTAGAGTAAAATATGCACCTAATGCAAAATTTTGACAGATTAAACCAACTATATGACACACACACAACCCCCCCACTCCCATAAATAAAATGTAGACAAATAAATATTGACGTAAAAAAGGAACCAGAAACAATAAAAACATTAAATAAAAAGAAAGCAATATCCAAAAAGAAAATAAATCAGATACAGAGAGAAAATATAAAATAAATTAAATCTAAATAAATTGAAAAATTATAAAATTCAAAGAGAAAATTTGGTGTCCCTATAGGGAATAGACAATGAAAAGAGAAAAAAAATACCATTTAATCAAAACTGTAATAAATATAAAGAAAAAATAAATGATTTCAATAAGACTTAGATTAGTGTAACAACACAAGCAAAGAATGATAAACCAGAAGATAAAATGAACAAAAAATAAAATAAAAATGATAAATGAAAGTAGGATTAATTGTCCAAACAAAATAGTTAAAATTATCATTTATTTAAAAGCATCAAATAAAAATAAAGAACAATCATAATATGATTAGTTAAATAAAAAACAACCTATGAAGATATCTCATTGATATAAAAATCCAATAATACATCTGAACAGAAAGTAAGTGTTGAACAATACTTAATCTAAAATAAAAACTCAGATATTATTTTTATAAATAAACGATATAACCATAAATAATGAACATTATATGACTACAATAACCAGAGGCAAAGACAAAACATTATTAATGCATGGTAAATAAAATAAATTATTCAAAAATCAGGTATAGTTAGATTGGAAAATGATTTAAACAACCCATGAAAATGTAACATTAGCGATAAAAGCAAAATTAAAGAAATACCATTTACTATTCAAAAATATATATATTAATAGATTTCATTTTCATTTTGAGATGTGAAGTATCCTATGCAAAACTACTAGACCATTAGTATTGATCCATACAACATCAAGAATGTAGAAAAAAAATGCACTATATAAATATCACTTTAAAAACACTGCTAGTTAATTACCATTCTACTCCTGCTTGCAGAGCATAACATAAAATGAAAAAACAATACATAACTTATGCAAGCAAAACAACTACAAAACTCTTATCACAAAATCAAATAAATCAAAGGATATAGAACATATAGATTGTGTTCCAAGCAGTAAACATAATCTGTCATGTCTAGTCTTCTTAAGCAAACTACATTTGTGATTCCAAAAGAAATCCAAATAAAAGCACAAATCAATTTAAAAAGATCTTAGAGTGCTCAAGTTCAAAATAACTATCTAAAACAAACAGGTTACATCAGTGATTCACAATGTATAGAGCATGGTTCCCTAGGGGAGTGTGAAATAATAAAGGTAGGGGCAAAGACATGAAAAATAGATAAAAAAATTTAAAAAAAATACTGAAATCAAAATAAAATATATTCATTCTGTTAATATATATGTATAAAGTTATTTTTAAAAATAGGTAAATACATATAAATAACACAAAATGTATCAGCAGTAAAAGAAAAATAAGGATAAAAAAACTTTAGACTCCAACAAATCCTGGAAGAGGAAAAGAAGCTGACTGGAAATTGGATCTTGAAAACTAAAATGTTAAAATTAACTGAATTACATACTAATTATTTAATAATATAATGAAATGGAATGGGCCTCATGACCATTACTTAGTCAGTGTGTGTGCATCCATATGTATATTAAGTTGAAAGGAAAAGTAGAAATGGACAGACAAAATTTACTGTATTTATTTAGTACTTACGTATTAGACCTGCTATGCCATTTCACACCTATATCAGTCTGCTGATAATTTTCTAATCTTGTGATGTCAAATAATATGGACATTGGAATTTGTGATAAAGTTAAGTGATGAAATTGTCAAAACGGATCATGTGTATACATTATTTCATGACATTTTCACAAAGTTTAGAAAATTATTGGCAGACTGATACATATTTGAAAAGGCATGGCAGCTCTAATACAAAACAGTAAATTACATCAAACTAAATTTTTAACAATACAAAAAATATAAACTGGTATGCAAAAATAATAAAAACACATTAGAATACTAAATAAAAACAGGTAATTGTGAGTACCCCCCCCCCACACAAAATATTATGTAATTAACTCTGGCATCAAATTACAAAATGGGCACTAAAGCAAAATTACTAAAAAATAATACTATATAAGCAAAATAAAAATCTATTCTATCGCTTGTATATTAAATATAAAAATAAGTATATTGATTCTAAAATAGAAAAAAAAAGATAATAGGTCTACTAATTATGGCAGAAAAGTAAAAAATGGACAGATCAAAAAAACAACCTATGACTAGATCAGATTTTATTTAAAATGGCTAGTTAAAGCACGTGTTTATACGACATAACGGCTGGATAGGACCTTAATCGAGAAATGTCTAACTACATTTATTTTATTAAAAACTCAAAACAGAATCAATGAGGTGGACTGACTGATTTTTTTAACGTAATCCAGAATGCAAATGAAGGCACCACCTTATTTGTGCAGCTGGCAGATTGTAGTTCTTCAGTTTTATAAACTTCACTGAAAAAAAAGGGTTAATTTTTATTAAAACAGAATTAACAAGGTGGACTTGTCCATTTTGTAATTTCATGCCAGAGATAATATACAAAGTACTTTTTAATTGTAAGTACAATTTGGGAATTGATGGTCATGTTTCAGGTGATAGAATGCCATACCTTCTGCAAAGGAGAGAGAGGATGGCTTTGATGGCATAAAGTGCCATTTTGAAAACACACAACTACCTGTTTTTATTTAGTATTGTAATTGCCATGATGAAATAAAAGCTCACAACTACCTGTTTTTTTTAGTATCATAATGTGCTTTTATTATTTTTGTGTATAAGTTTATCACTTAAGTTTGTCAGAAGTTTTAGTTTTCATATTATTGGATGAAATAGCTGGATATATTTAACAGGAGTGCAAGGTTAGAAATTTATGGGCAGAATGACCCAGATGTAAAAAGGCATTGCAGGTCTAATATATGAGTACCATTTATTCAATATGTGTAGCCTTGAATACTGATCAAAATATATTTTTTATATAGTTTAGACTATAGTAATGTATAATATTTAAAATCAAAAATATAAAAATTTCTATTTACAGCAAATAGCTTTGACTTTAATCATTTTGAGGAAAATAAAATATTTTTGGAAAACAAGTGTTCTTTCATAATATATATATTGATATTATTATTAAGAAATTTTTTAACTAATTGGTTTTAATTGACATCAATTGAAAAACAAAATGATGTAATTATTATCTGATTAATCAAGATGGGAAAAAAAACTGAATTAATTATTCTATTATCTAATTCCACTATAGATTATAAATAGAGGGTTTAAATAAATTGATTACTATTAAGTTATTAGACTACAGAGAATGCAATTGTAGTATATATTGAAAGCCAGTTCTAAAAATACCATCTCCAGTTTCCATGTTAATCGAATTTGAACTTCCACAGACATAGGGAAGCCTTCTCTGTGAATTCATAATCCAACATGTGAGAGGTTGACTACTTGTCTGGCTGCAGTCCAACAAGTTATAGAATCTGAATTAAGTTAAAGACTGGTACACTTATCTGGTATGTCTATCCTGAACGTGACCACAAAACTCCAGTATTATACATTATATGTGTGCTGCTTTATACAGTACATAACCACTAAACATCACATGATCACCATCTCATACTAGCACATAATTGTTGTAAACAAAGGCAAAACTCTCCATACAGTAGTGCCACCCTGTGCTAACCAGAGTAATCAATGGATGCCAGAAGGCTTGTGCATAAAATCCCTATCTAGTGCCTACTCATCCAATATCCCCAGACTAGTTTCTGGCTTGTGGCCATCATAATTCTCATAGTTTTGTAGTAAAGTAGAGTTAAAAGGTGGCTGCTGGAGGGTTGCATTAGATCCTAAGATCTAGATGCAGTGCTCTCAGATCCAAGGCTCCTCACTGATGATGGCCACAAACCAGAAACTAGTCTGGGAATATTGGATGAGTAAGCACTAGATAGGAATTTTATGCACAAGCCTTCTGGCATCCATTGATTACTCTGGTTAGCACAGGGTGGTACTACTGTGTGGAGAGTTTTGCCTTTGTATACAGTACATACTTAGAAAAAGAGATAAAAGAATTATTGTCTTTCACATAAATATTGTAAATATATTTCTAAAATAACAAAAAAGAAAATCTATTTCATGCTTATTATTTTATTTAAATTTCTTTTTTTTTTTTTAAGAGAGAAGGAAATTATTTACAGTAACTATCAATAAACAATTTAAAAGCAGCTAACTAGTAAAAATATATTTGAGAAAACTTTTTTGTATAATTACAGAACAGAAATTATTTCGAATAAAATAAAAGTAATTATCAGAGGGAAATGGATTTAGTAGGGAAAATATTCTGAAAGTTAGAACAAACAAATTTTCAAAGATGGTTTACTGTTAAAAGTAATCCTAAAAACAAAAAACTTTCATGCAGGATTTTGAAAAAAGTAATATTTGTCTCGCATTGGTGGTCGAGAGGTAAGCGCGAATGCCTTGCACTTGCAGGTAGTTGCCCGGGTTATGGATTTGCGTCCCGGCCGACGCTATGACACTTTAAAAAAAAAAGTAATATTTTTTGTTCTTATTTTAAAAACTTTTGTCTGACATTTTTAAAATTTAAAAGGTGTTCAAAATGTTGTATTTAATATTAGAATAAGGATATGTATGTACACTTTGTATATTATTACCTAATATTAGCATATATTGTAAACAAGATGAATACTCTGTTATCTTAGTACTCAACAAAATCTTAAATTTTACAGTTCCCTTATTCTATTCACGATTTCAAAATCATTTTTCAAAATAGTCAGAAAGTTCTTGGAATTACTTCTTCCAGTAATGCTTCCTTCCACTTTAATGTTAACACCATAGTGAATAGAGCATTTAAAATAATGGGCATCATACATAGACAAGGTAAAATATTTCACCAGTCAATAAAATATAGACTTTTCCTTCCATTGATCTTCCCAATCTTAGAATTTGGGTGAGTTATAGTGAATACTCACACCAAAAAGATATATTTAAAAAATCCAATCTGTATTTGACAAATAGGCTAAATATAATAATTTTCCTGATAATTTTAACACTCCACTGATGCAAAAAAGAAAAATCAGAGACATTACATATTTATATAAACAATTATCTCAGATTTATTTACAAACATATCTTCCAATCCCTTTCACTGTTATACTAGATCACATAAACCTTCAAATCTAATTTCGTCATTCAAATGCTCTTATATTTTCTCCCATATTTTGTATAATCAGCACATACAATAAGGACTTTATGAATAATAATTTACTTCATCATGATTTCAGTCAATTCTGTAAAAGCCCTAAAACTAAAATATAATTTGTGACCTCGTTACCCTATACCCTCTTCCTCAGCAGAAAACTTTTTCTTTTTGAAATACTTCAACACTATGTCTAATTGTAGCTCTCCAGTATATTCTATTTTGTGCCATATCTTTCGAATTGAAATAATTGCATTGCATATCTTTAAAATACCTTTAAGGCAATCTAGGTGCAGTGCTGTCAGATCCGAGGCCCCTCACTGACAAAGGCCACAAGCCAAAAACTAGTCTGGAGATGTTGGATGAATAGGCACTACATGGGAATTTTATGCACAAGCATTCTGGTATACATTGATTACTCTAGCTTGCAATGAGTGGCATTACATATAGTGAGTTTTTGCCTGTTTTAATAACTAATATGCTTTCTATTCATAGTGTAAGACAATAATTTTTTGTCAAAAAAGTGATGTTTTTTATTGTATCTCATATTTATATGTGCAGGAATGTCTTAAATAAGAGACCAAACTTTCTATTAGTGACACCAAATGCAAGCCTTCATAATCAATGGATGCAGAAAGGTTTGTGCATAAAATCCCTAACTAGTGCCAACTCACCCAACATCCCCACAATAGTTTCTAGATTGTGGTTTTCATCAGTGAGAATCCTTGGATTTGAGCACACCGTACCTAGATATTAAGATCTAATGCAACCTTCCAGCAGTTACCTTTTACCTATTTGGTTAACTATAAAGCTAGGAACCGAAGATAAAAATATCATAATGTTTCCAACCCAAGCTCATTCGTTTGCATAATCATATAGATGTGAACTCAGTTTAGCATCTATATATTTTGATGTCTTTGATTTTTCAAAAACCATAGTCACCCTTATGCTATGGGCATAGAAACTAGTTTGGGGATATTGGATGAGTAGGCACTAGATAAGATTTTATGTACAAACCTTCCTGTATCTATTAATTATTAAGGCTTGTACTTGGTGGCACTACTGTATGGAGAGTTTGGTACTCTTACTAACAATATGTGTAAGCATATGAAATGGTGATCATGTCATATTTTGACTATTTTAAATACTTTAGCTAGATGAATAAGTTTTTACATTAATTGAAAAATATATTGCAATATAGTTTTGAATGGAATGAAATTTTATTTAACTTATCAGAGATTTCTCTTCCTTTTAAAGTTTTCCAACAAAGATTGAACAATAAATATGTAAAGCTAAACAATTACAGCACTAAATATAAGCATATCAATTATTAATAGTGTAAATCACATTAGAGATTTCATTTCAAACTTTACATATATATTTAACAATAAAAATTAAACTTTACACAAACACACACACAAACAATAATAAGTAACCAACAAACACTGTGTAACAACAGTTTAGAAAATTTCTAAGACAATAATAACACTAAAGGTGAATCAAACTGACAGAAAAATTTATATCATTCAACATAAAAAAGAGTCTGTAATAGTAACTGTGAATTGCTTTAGGCATGAAAAAGTTAAATCATCAGTTAAATAACGTTTAAAAAAATAAAAAAACAATTTTAAAATGTCAATTTTTTTATACAATTTTACTGCAGTTAAAAACCCAGGATATAATATTCATGCATGTTAATGTTAGACATAAGCTTTAACATTTCTGAGATGGGATTAAAAATAAATCTTATACCAGGAATTGCTTGTTTTCATAAATAAAAAATGTTGATACTAAAATGTAATAGACAAAAAAAAATAAAATGCCTATATTTCTTATGAACTTTACTGATATAAAATAAAAAAAACAAGCAAATATAAATATATGCAAAATAAAATATCATCATTGTATAAATTAAAACTACTCATTAGAAAAAAACAACATTCTAAAAAATAATTGACCATACCTGTGCAAAGAATCCGTAATTTCTATCCAGATTGCAAAAGTACCAAAACAAATCTCAATTGCAAAAAAAGGTTAATGTGATTAGAATCTTCGATGTATTTCATTAAAAAAAATCCGTAAAGCTAACAAATGTCTATTAAAGAGAGCAGCCATTTTGAAAGCTTTTAGCGGTACGACAAAATCTTCAGATAAAGAGAAAAAAATGGAGACATTAAAATAATGAAATAAATAATGAAATCAACCAAGTAAGAAAATCAAATAACATTATAAAATGATCAATTGCTATCATTAAGAAACAATTTTTTTCTTAAATATCAAAAATGAATGAGTTCTGTATTTGTATACATAAAGAACTGAAACAACATTAATTCTTTGATATATAGAATATGTAATAAATATTTAAAAACAATCTGATTAGTAAAGATGGATGGATATGGCATAAGAAAATAAATCTGTCTTATAATATAGATTAAAGAAGTTACAAAAAATAGAACTAATCTAATTCTATAAAAAAAATTAATTAAATATTATTATAATTTAGTTTTTAAATTAATAAAAAATATATAATGATAGAATTTTTTTAGAAAATTAAGCCTTGAAATTTCCAGCTAAGGTGATTAACATTTCAATATTAACAAAAAAAAAAAACTTTTCTTTTAAAAAAAATTACAATATGTGCATATATATATATATATGAATTGTAACCTTTTAGTTATTACTGTAATTGTTCAATATAACTGAAAAGTTGTAAAAATTGTAATGTTTTTATTTTTATGGCTAAGCAAATATATCGATCATTATCATTGGTTAAATAGAATATAAATAAGTCTCTCAGATTAATGCTTAAGAGAAAAATATATATTTTTATAAAGGATTTAAAAATGTCTTCCCAAGCAGATTTTTTAATCAGTGCTTATATAAAAAAATATACATTTGTATTTTTATCATTATTATTATTATTGTAAATGAAAAATGCTATTGAATTATATAAACAAATAGGTACACACACATAAAACTAATCTGTCATTACAATACACAATATTTAAAAAAAAATAATTAAATTAAAAATTACATTTTTACTTAAAGAATAGAACAAACAGTTCTTATATTTTGTGTGCATGTGTGAAAGTTTATGTATTTAGATTTAGAAAAATTGGTATAGATTGCTTAATTTAAAAGGATATTTATTTAATAGTATAATTTATTAAAGGTCAAATTAAAATGAATTATAATAAATATCTGAGAACTTTCAGGTTTTATAATTTTTTAAAAAATAAATGACTGTAAATTATTTTAAACTGGATCAAAATGAAATAAATGAAAAGTTTGAAATTATTATTAATATTTTTTCCTCTTCATTTTGAAGTGTCCATAAAAATTTATCACATTAATTCAAAATCAAACAGCATCTATAGTCTGCATTTTAGTAACCTTGACTATTCTTCCAAATTTTTCCAGAAAAATAAGGAAACACCAATGCATAATGAAAAATATGATAATCCATACATCAGCTCACCAAAAAGTATAAATACCAGTGCTTGGAAAAAACAGCCAGTCTTCATAAAAATTTAGTGCATTCAAAACCTAGGCAAAGTAAAACTTTTAAATAGTCATTTTGTTTGAACATCATCATGGTTGAGTAGACTAAACCAGTCTAGGCATTCTACATTAGCTTGACAAAAATGTCTAACTTCTCATCAGACTAGGAAAGGAAGAAAGAGATAAACAGTAACAAATTACAAAAAAATTAAGTCATATATCGTATGATCTAATTTAACAAGCTTGTATATAACAGTAACAAATAAACAAGAAACTATCACTGATTATTATTTCAACAAAATTTCATCAATTGTAGTCAACTGTTAATGGAAACTTGATAAAATTACTCATGGAATACTATCTAACAGCTTCAATCAAATTGCTCATCTTTTCATTTTAAAGTAATGGCAAAATAACTTATATTTTTATAAAATTACATCAGCTTCAATCAAATCACTTATACGGTACTCAAAATAATAGTGAAACAACTTTTCCCTTTAATTCAAAAAGTATGAATATTTTGTATCAATATTATAGATTATTTTGTCATAAATTATTAAAGGAAAAACCTTAAGTAATAATTTTTCCAATTCAAATATACAGTCATAACCTTCATAGACTGGTGAAATGCTAAAATTTAATTAAAATCAATGGAATCAATTTGTTTACAAATTCTAGTCCATTTGCTTGGTCATATATATAATATATATGACATGTACTATTTACGAACATAGATTAAATAAAATTCATGGATTAATAAAATACCTAAATAAAAGAAGTGCTGAATACTAATTCTTTGGATATAAAGTTATAATGTCTTTTTAAGAATATTAAACTGCTTTGTATTGTAAACTACAATTGACCTTCAGTGCTTAAAGAATAGTTAATGAATTATAAATGCCACATATTTTAATATTGCTTATAGATTACAAATGCCAAATATTTTGTTATAAAAGTCAAATTTATTCACAAGCTTTAAAATGGATTAATGTGTTAAATATAACTAACATTCAATTAATAAATATGCTTAATGGAATTTTATTTATGTTCATATAAAATTCCAATAAGAATTACAAAAGGAAATTAATTGAGCTTAATATCATCTTTGATGCTTTTATTAAAATGTTTCTGTGAATTCTAAAAACATTGAAATATTATACAATATATTTCATTGGGACAAATTTCAATTGTTATAATCATTGGAGTATAAACGGAGGATTGCTTAGTGAACTTTTATTAGAATTACTTATTATTTAGTTATTTATTATTATTAGTGTAATAAAGAACTGTTAAAGTTCTCCAGATATTAGATATGATTAAATATATAATTTACATTAGGACTAAGTTTGTATCAGTGTAACCAGTTTTTAAACTTATATAAATTTTGCTATATTGGATTATTATACATTTTATGGGTTGTTAAGTTTCAACCTCAAAATTATAAGGAGTTAATCATCCTTAGTTAGATAATTAGATCTGTAAGAAATATTTTATGTATAGCTCCTATATGTTTGTGTTAACTTGTAAAATGCTATGGTATTCAATAAGGCATTCTAATAACACAAAATATATTTTTTTGTTAGTAGAATTTTGCTCCCAATGATTAATCCTTTAAATAAATTAAGGTAAAGGAACATGAGGTGTAATAAATAAGCCATGTTTTAAATATCATTTAGGAATGCTAAACAATAATGTCATTTGTTTCTTTTAAAAGAGTAAATACTTCCCCTGTGCTATTAAGCAAGGTTGATTAATTATTGGAATAAACTAATTAAGGACAGCATAAAACATTTATTATTATAACTCTCCAGTATTTGAACTGAGAAGTTATTTAAATAATATGCAACCTAGTTTGTCTGAGTATTAGAGTATTTGCAACAATGTATGATTATAAACTTTCATATCCCAAGTTTAGATTAGACTTAAAGAACAAATATTAATATTTATTAGGTATTTTATATATTTTTTTATAATTAATTACTTTTGTTATTATTCATTTATAATTTATTTTATATCATATAATAATGCATGTGTTAATTTTAATACTTCTATTTTGTCATTATTAAAGGAACACTGTCACTGCATATTTTCGAAATAAAGAGCATATTTTACGATATTAGACTACACATAAATTTATTTCTTTTCGATACATTATAATTGTTATTGTTGCTATCTAAAATATGAAAGTATAAAATAAGATGATGTATATAAAAATCCCTTTCATATTTATCATATCCTAAGTTAATGAATAAGATTTACATCCATACATTGATTTTTTATTTTATTGTAAATAATTATAATTGATTCATAACTTTGAGATAAATCTTTAATCAAAGTTATTTCAAAATTGCTAGCCTTAGTTTAAACACAAATTAATTTATACTTAATTAGTTCTTTTAATAAAAAACGTTATATTCGAAAACACGTTCACGAAATTTATTAAGAGTAGTATCACATAAATACTAAAATACCTTGAGAAACTTAGTCATTTCAAATTTCATATATATTATTAAAGAATAAAATAATATTACTCTTTATTTTATTGGAATTAGAACATATATGCATTGCAAGTTATACTATGGTGAACGCACTTCCACATTAAACAGGTCATAATAGCAATACTTAATCCTAATAATTTTAAAAAGCCCATAACTAAATTATGACTTATAAAGTATGTAATACTGATAATCTAAAGCTTTTCATGAATAATTTAGTCCAAAAACGTTATTACGATAATTTATAAGCCAGATTCCTAAAGAAGTAATAAACTTACAAATAACATCATTTTCTTATATCAATGCTAATCAATTTTCAAACAAACCTGAATACCAAAAACTCATTTAAATGAACTTTGCAAGTAACACCTATGCCTATGTAAATATAGGTATAATTGTTAAAAATTGTTTTTTTAAGAACATATTCTATGCTGAACATTATACACATGTGGAATAAGAGATCAATTCCCATAAAAAATAAATTAAAAACAAACTATAGTTAAGATTTAGCAAATGAGTTTTGACAATGTTTTACTCATTAATTTTGCAAACATTTGAGCTATTTTAAAATTGTGATTCCTAAAGAAGAATCCTCTATTCATTTCAATAACTGATGATTTAATTAACAACCTGAAATAACAAAAAGATGGCACTTTTCTAAATTTTCAATGCAGTAAATTTATCAATATTTTTACAAACCAAAAGTTGAATATTATCACATTTAATGAGCCCTGTAAATAAACTACTTCCCTGCATAGTTAGCCATTTTCATAGAATGGTACACACTGGAGCTCAATGTCCATATATTGAGACCTAATTTTGTTATTTTCAGTGCCCAAACTTCTTATGACCTCTTGAGCAATAAAATATTCAGTTACTATTATCAACAGATTATTCAAATGTCTCTGGCCAAAGCTATTTCTTAAATAAATTTTTTAAATTCACTTGAGAACTGAAAAGGATCATTTCCATTTTCAATGCAAACAGATAATTTGGAATATGTCCAAAACTGTCTATACTTTCAGAAAAGTAGACTGAAAACTATTAATTAATATTATGTACAATCTCAAATGGTAAATTAATATATTCTTTTTGATATACTTTAAAAAATGACAAACTTCAGCTTAAAAATAGTGGATAAAATATACAACTCCAAAAGCTACTGAACTAATGATCAGTTTCTTCCATCATGTACTTGACCTTTAAAATAAATTTTTTATTAGTTTAGGATACCCTATATATACAAAACCTGTGACACATATCTTATATACCTCTATCACAATTACTGCTATATCTCAGTATTATATAAGTGATCTTGCATGGTCTGGTGCAGTGGTAGATGGGCAAACTCTGGAACTTAAGATCCACAGATTGTGCCCAAATCTGTCACTTCTGGTGCTCAAATTTACTATAAATCCCCAAGCAATAAAGACATTTGATTATTTTTTTAAGAATAAATGGAGGATATATAAAGGGCCTAATAAAACCATGGATTTAATGGTTGCAGTAAATTTGAAAACAACAGCTTGGGAATGAATCTTGTTAATTTTAACAGAGATAATATCATTTGTATAAGAAAAGAAGCATCATTAGTTAAAAGATGAAGTTGGAAATTAAATTGCTACTTATGTTAGATCTATATATCTTTCTACACTGAATGAATGATGAAATAAAACCATAATTCAAGATTTAGTATTACAGTTGTGTGGTTGGACAATCGATTTTTAGGGATATTTTAATTTTCACTCATGCACTCGAATATGGAAAATTAAGTTTGAGAAGAGAAACAAAGAGACTATTCATTTAAACAAAACTTTGAAATGAAGCCAAGCAGAGAAGAGGCAAATAAAAACATCCAAAAAGAGTGATAAACAATGCTAAAATAATCTGAGAATTTGACAGAACAGTTATACAAAATCACACACTACTACAAGTTTGAAAGCAGATGTAGAAGATTAAATGAATTATGACACAATAATAATCACAAAAAATTATAAATTTAATGACATTGATAGAAGGTTCAATGGCTATGAGCACAATCCTACAAGTATTCCATAATAGATATTATACAGTCAGTTGCTCAGGATGTCAAGAGACATTGAACACTCAAGTTGCAGCCTCAACAAAATAGTTCCATTTAACTAACTTTTCATAGTTGGGAATTGATCCAGAAGACATGAATCTTTTGAATCCAACAGTCTCATTACTGGTTAAATTATGCAAGGCATGGTGTCATTAAGAGTTTTTATCTATTTCAGGAATTAATTTTGTAATGACATAATTTATTTTCAAAATACTATTACTTCTTTGAAAAGATAAGAACAGCATCTTATCTTTTGTACCTACATGCAATTATGTAGGCCAATCTTAAGCATTTTGAACTGAAAATGTGTGAATATATTATATTATTCACTTTACTTCTATTTCTATTTTTATTACATATTAACACTTGTGAAATCTTGAAATATACATGTTAATATTAGAAGATGTTATACTTTAAATAAATATACATGTTAATATTAGAAGATGTTATACTTTAATACCTAACAGAATTCACATCAGAATGTTTGACATTGCACTAATAAAAAAAATTCTAGATTATTTATGTTAAAGTGCTATTATTTAAAATTACATTTTTGTTTAAAAATTTCAATATACAAATAACTTTTTGTTCTATTCTAAATAGATTTCTATAAAAATATTAAAATAAACAAATGGTTTCAATGCTGAGGAATTCATGTTTGACCACCAGAGCAACGAAAACAGAGAACTCACTAAATCAGATCAGAATAAAAATGCAACATTTTAATAACTTTCAAAAGGAATTCAGAAAACAAATATTGCTTTCAAGAGATAAAAAGACATTTTTCAAGCAAGCTTTTCAATCAAAGCTGGATAATTTTGATATCAAATACATGCCTCATAATTAATTTTAAAAAAAAAGACTCGGAGATTGATGTTTCAGGAAGCATATACTCTAATACAATTGTCAATACCAGAAGAATGAAAAGATTTGGCTTGGTGACAGAACCCATGATTTTGTTACAATTACTAAACAATTATTTGAAAACTGCAGAAAGTTCAAACCACAAATAGTAGGTGGCAAAATGGCAAATTCTATAGTGTAAGGATCTCAGATTGTTTCTGCTTCTAGCAATTTTGGCAATTGAACTCCTTAAGAGTTCCTGGGTAACAAAGCTATTTGATCGATTATTTTAATTTTTTAGTGGTTTGAATTTTTAAAAGTCATATCAGAGATTAATTATAACCATAGACTAGTTACAGTGAATGAAACTCAGAAACAGATCTTCATTAAGGAGACTTAGATGAAAAAATAATGTCAAAAAAAAGTAATTCAAATGTGTAATTGAAAGAAATAAGGATAAAATAGATATGCAATGAATACATTGTTAGAAAAAATAAAAATAGAAGAACAGTTAAAGTCTTAATCAGAACGCAGAGTTTGTGATAGACATAGAGATGTGTCAGTTGGATGAAATAAGTATTATGGAAAGGTGTGTTGAAGCTTAAGATTTGAGAAATTGGATTAAACTTAGAGAGAATTTCATGCTGCAGTGTATCAATAAATATTTGAAAATGATAATATATCAATATTTTCTACACTCTAATTACGACAACAGAAATATTGAATTTTACTGATGAAAATCTGCATTCACTTGCAATTTCTCTGTAAATTCATGAAAATATATTCTATCTTGGAAGATCAATTAATATTTACTCATATCTTATTATTACCAAATAATTTTTGATTAATGCTATATTATTTTTGTTGTAGTTATTGTAAACTGTTGTTGGTACACAAAAGACCTTTTTGAAGCTCCTATAAATAATTTAAAAGTCTTTCTCATGAATTACATAGCAGGCTTAGAGCTGAAAAAGATGCCTGTATGAGAAAGATAAAGCCTAATAAAAAAAAAAGTCAAAAATGTAAATTTATAATGATGATTTTTAAGAAATGCATTAAAGGACTGACAGATATATCCAATTATCAATTTGACATGTTTTGCCTGATCAAACCGGCAAATCTGCTGGGTGTTATGATCAGGCAGAAGATAGATAACATCTACTAAGATTATACACCTGAAATGAAGTGGTTAATTTTACAAAAAATGCCAAAACAATTTGTAAATAAGGCAAATGATATATAATTATTTATTTAGCATATATACAGAGGCAAAACTCTCCATACAGTAGCGCCACTCAGTGCAAGCCAGAGTAATCAATGGTTTGTACATAAAATCCCTATCTAGGTCTAATCATCCAATATCCACAGACTAGTTTCTAGCTCGTGATTTTCATCAGACTGTATGGAAAGTTTTGCCTCTGTGTAAACAGCTTGTGTATGCATAAAGAATGGTGATCATGTGATGTTTATTTAGCATATAAATTTTTTTTGACAGCTAATTATTAACAAAGATAAAATAATTGGTAAAGATTCCAATCATGAGATTGATATATTCATAGTTTTTATTAATTTCTTTCATTCTATCAATTATTTATTTATTTACCATATAGATTTAGACAGCTTGGCAAGATTTAAAGAAATCTGTAGAGATTCTGAACAGTAGATAGATTCATTATATTTTATGTCTTTCAATTGTCCACTATAGCAATAATCTGACAGTCATTAACAACATAGTTCATAGTTTGTATTTGCTCACGTTTGCAAAAATCAATGGCTGATAAATTCCATTTTATAAAGCAGATGAGACAATGACCATCAGTTGTCCTGAATCTCTTGAAACTCCAGTTGCATCTAAGAAAATCAAATCCACCTGGCTTTATTGTTGTATCTGGAAACAGAAACTTATTTGAAATCTTCCAGTTTTTAACCTGTAAATCTTCAGCTGTAGATTCTTGGTTGAACATTCAAAACAGAGGTCTTGATTTGAATAAAGTCATAAACAAGAAACAATAATATGATTATTGTATCCATTATATCTAGGTTATATGTAAATTGTATTTGATTATAACTATATGAGACAGAGGCTGTTAACATTCATTTCTAAATCAGATAAGCACACTGGACAAATCACTATGTCTTTTATACCAAAGATTTAAGAAGCTTGACAAGTTTTGACAAAGTGAATTCTCTAGAACTGACAATACATTTTAATAGAATGTGGTCTTCAGGAATTGTAGTTTCTAGAAATTCATCTTGTTAAAACTTGCCAAAGTTTCTTTTCAAGATCCTTGGTCTTTTTCCAGTTATTCTAATCATTTTATACAATTACCAAAAATGTAAATATTAAAAGATATTAAAAGAACTAGCATATTATTAAATTTTTATATGGAAAGCTTTTTCACAAATATACCCTGCGATGAAGTATTATCTATTATAAGAAAAATGTTAAATGACAATAATAGTTTATAAGTCAGAACAATTCTTTCTACTGATACTATAATGAACTCTGCATAAGAACATATTTTCAATACAAAATTGTTCCAACAAAAATCAAGGCATGCCTATGGATTCACTATTCTCAACGCTGATTGGCAACATTTACATGGGTAAACATGAAACACACTATAAATAGTACTCCATATCTATATAAAGTCTGACTTTGCTATGTTGATGATACATTTCTTATATGATCACAGGATAAAACATTATTTATGAACATCTTGTCATATATCAATAATATTTCTCTTTTAATTATTTTTCACAGTAGAATTAGAATAAAAATAAAAATTGGCATTCTTAGATAGTTTTGAGAAAAGACTGTCTCATGGCAAAATTAGAACTACAGTTTACAGAAGCCCCCTAATCGCGCACACACACACACACATAGAGAGAAAAATATTTAGTATATACATCCAATAATCACAGAACAGAGCAAAAACGTTTATTCAGAAACTAGTGATTTGGAAAAAGAGATCTACATAGAACATTCTCATGAAGAATGGTTAATCATCAGTTGTCATTAAGAAAGCCATAAATAAACAACAAAAAAGATACCAAACTACTCAGCTATCTACATTAGATTTTCTGTTTACTTGCATCTTTAAACACTGCTTTGACATCATGAAATAATACTGGAATGTCTAATCAATAAATTTAAGATTCTTTTGATTTGGAAAATGAGATTTATCATAATACTATAACATAATGTATAAAATCAATGTGCAATCTAAAATGTATTATTACTTTTCATCTACGACTTTTATTTTTGAATTTTATTTGTTTTTTAATTTCTTATTTGGTTTTGAGAAAATAATAGGGCATTGGGGAATGGGTGAGAGAGGAAAAAATATGAACACTTATAAGCTTTCATTTTGATTTTTTATAATACTATCTAATATTGACTTATAAAATAATTTATGTATAATTTCAGCTAACTTTGTAATTGATAAGTTTGTTTGGAATTTTTATTCCTATTATTTGTCTTTAAATTTTTTTTATTATTTCCCTTTTAAAAAGTGAAGAGAGAATAAGGAATTGGAATAAGAGCAATTGTAAGTGTTGTTGACTTTTATAAAAATAATTACATTAAAAAAAAAAATAGAAATAAACCAATCCAAATAAAAATGAACTGGCTTGCTATAAAACAATAGCAAATTAAAAGGTTAAAACGAATCAGTTCTTATTTATTTGGATTCCTATTGAGTGTTAGTTGTTTTCTTCTTAATTCATACACACACAAGACATCGTTGCTTCATATGAACAAAGTAATTTGGCAGCCATGATATAGATAGACAATGCTAAATCTCTCTAAACTTCTCTTTAGCTTCATAGCTGACCTGAAGTATAAATGAAGAATATAAAGATGTATATTTTTATTTTTTAAAGACAAAACTAAAAAATAGTAAAACAATTTAAATGAACAACTCCAAGTACAATGTTTACATTTCTTTTTCAAATAAAAACATTTTAATAATATCAATGCAGAACACAAATTTTATTATTAAATTAATTTCTAAAAAGTAAAACAAAGTATTTGCTGAAATGCGTGGTAAAATGTTTTATCTTTTAGTTTTCTGTTGTATTTTTTAATTGTTTATGAAGCTAACTTTTAGGTACATAAAAATAAGTAGAATCTTCAATTTGTCCATTAATTATTCCATAATTTTTCATGACATAGACACAGTGTTTTAAAGAAATAAAAAGAAAATTGACTGTTGGTAGCCAAGTAGATGGGTTACCCCCCCCCAATCAATTATAAGAACAGTAGTGTATTGATATATACAAGAAAATCTGCAATCAATTTGTCAGAAAACTCTTACAATGCCAATCCCTGAAATATTTAAACGTAAAATGAAGAAAAACAAAAGCTGCATCTATGAAATACTATATGCTTGCAAAAGAATATTGGCAAATTCAGTCATACCATAGAACACAATTAAAAATGCAAAAACAGATATATCTAAAATAGTAGCATTGAACATTTGATCAACTAGGAAAAGACAAAAATATTGAATAGAACAGCACAAAGAAAATGTAAAGAATCTGCTCACGTGACAATGGTACAACTCTATAAATCAACCTAATAAGATAATTCATAATGTTTGGAAACCACTTATTAACCTTCAACCCAAGTGGATAATTCAGAAGACCCTCATAGCAAAATAAATGAAATTTCTACTGACTGTGGCCTTTGACAAAATAGCCTATTTGATTAGTGTTCCCTTCAATTCAATATTCATAAAACTAAAAGTCCCAGATTTGATTCCTTTGCCAGTACTCTCACAAGTAAAACCAGCAAATCTAAAGAAGAGAGGAGAATAATACTATTTAAAACATTGTTGTATATTAATGTATGTAACTGATAGCTAAAAGTATTTGAAATGTTCAAACAAAGTTTGAATTTTTCTAAAAACATTCAACAATTAATATTAGATAATAGAAATAGTCCAATATATAATTATTACAATGATACCATCATTACAAACTTTCCAACCCTAAAAAAAATTTAAGAAAAGAAAATTCTCCACTGAGTACCATATAAATGTTAATATATAAGATAGATGTGGACCTAAAACAATGAAGAATTTCAATGGTATATACCAGAGAATTGGACAAATATGGAATGAGATCAAACCCTAAGCTAATTGTAAAACGTTTGTTAAAGAACTATATACCATGTAAAGAATTAAAATATAATGGCAATAATTGGGGTTGAATTCTTTGGATTAAAGACAAAGCAAACATTAAAAATATTATTACAACCCTGATGCACTTTTGATGCTCAGTAAACTTGTCAAATGCAATCAATTTACTTCTAATAAATGTTGTCTCTGAATATAGGGTATTAGTATCATCTTTAACTTATCACATTTCAGTGATAGTGTTGTCACAGTTAGTACTATTATTGAAGCCTTTGTTGATCAAGTCAAGTATTTTTCTTTAGTGAAAAGTTGTTTGACTGTTATATAATCACTACCAGTTCTTTCCAAATACATCCTTCCACCCTTAAGTTTTTTAATATGTCATGGGTATACTGACATTTTTGTAATACTGTATTAAAAAGAACATCATGGTATCTGAAAGCTTTTCCCATTATTCTAACATTTTTTAAAGTCATATACAACACGGCCCATTAAACAATAAGGCTTAAAAATAAGATATTGCATCTTATGTCTACTCTTACAAATATTGACCTAAAAATTAATTTACTTTGTGTCATTTACCGATCCATATATATTCACATTATCTATCTATGCTACTTTTTGAATATCAATCTATTCACTCGTAGATATATAAATTAATATGGTAAATAGATAAATAAAAGATGCTAAAACAGAATGAAAAGATAGACAAATATGAAAGTGTATAAATAAGCATTAGATAAATGAATGGATAGATGTGGTATAATAAAAAAGAGAGAAGAAAAGGCATATGAAAAGATTCAATGAATAAATAAATGAATAGATATGTATTAAAAATGTGTATCAGATGGTCATATGTCTGGATAAGTAGATAGACAAGATAAACTAGATATATGAATGAGCAGATACTAAATACAATATTTATAAAAAGTATATAATAAATAATTGGATAGACAGATGTGATAAAATACACTAAATATACTTATAGATAGTTGAATAAATGATAAATATAAAAATTAAAAACCCCATGATAAGATAATACAATATATAGATTGAATAAAAAAGATATTTGAGTTAAATTGACAGATATAAAGTGCAGTAGAAAGATTGCTAAAATATTAAGATCTAAGGTTTACAATAAATAAGTAATAAACAAGTAAATTATTAGATGAATAAAAGAATGAATATATATGATAGATTAATGGTTGGACAGACTTAAACAAAATGTTTCATTTTTTTAAAAAAGGCAATCAGTTGCACATAGAATGTGGATGAAGTCATATATAAATTTTAAATATATATTAATACTTTAAAACAAAAAAAAAGCAGGGAGATTAAAACTAAAATATAACATTTATAACAATTAAAGCAGTGTATCACGTAATCTGGAAGCGCAATTATATATAATAATAAAAATATAACGAATAGGCGCAAATTAATACAGATTGAACAATTGTATAAATGTAGAATTTCTTTCAGTTACAAAAAAAATGGACAAACTAAAATAACTCAGAACATATTTCAATTATCAGCCTACCAAAAATTCAGATTTTATAAAGAATCGACCGTTGTTTTTCCGGTATAGACCTTAAGAATTTTCGCATTGTTAATTACTTTTAGAACTTTTAATTCTAAAAGTGATATGCCTGAAAAACGAAGAAAAGTAACTTGTACTCCTCAAAGGCGAAGACAACAGAGTCAAGAAGAACAACGCGACAGAAACCAAGCTGAATCATCAAATTTTACTAGTAACCGTCGTAATTCTTCAGGCAGTCCGAAACGTCGCTGCTCAAAAAATCCCGGAAACTCGCCACGTGGGGAGTCAACTAACAAATGTATACGTCACCAGGAAAATAAATGGAAAAAAGAATTGAAATCTGCCTTTTTATCAAGGAAATGCATTTCACCGAATAAAGTTTTCATTCGATATGCAGTTTACTTCCATACTCTGGCGGCCTCTTTTTTTTTCTGGTTAAGCAATTCGTCTCCTCAGTTACTCTGCGAACCTTCGCAAAACACGAACTGCGTCTTAGTCCTGTTAATCGTAAATATTTTTCAAATCATCGCTTGCCCTATCTATGGTAAAGTGTGCGATATCTACGGATGTTACAAAGGTTTAATAATTTCTTTCACAGCATTAACTGCAAGTAATTTCGTTATCTATTTAGCCGATAATGAAAAGGTTTTAGTTTTGGGGAAAATGTTTATCATATTTTGTCACGTTTTACAGTGTAATCAAAATATTCTTGTAAACATATGTTCACATAGAGAAAAAACTGCCGAATTAGGTAGGCTTGGAGGGATTTATACGTTCGGGGCTATTTTGGGAAATCAAGCTGCCAAACATTTGAAGACTTGTGGATTTATTAATGGCGTCTTAATAGCTTGTATTGGTAATTTTATATTGGTAATATTAGCAGCTGGCCTTTTCCAAAGTGTTATCGAGTTGAGAAGTTTGGATATATGCAATTATCGCTTCTCGAACATTCTCAAAGAAATATTGAACGTACTGAAGAAAAAATACTCCATCTTTTACATAATGATAAAATTACTGGTTAACTTTCCATGCTATTTATTTCTAAATCAAACAGTGTTTATTTTGAAAGATAATTTTAATTTGTCGCCAGGTAAAATTGAGAATTTTATTACGATAACTTCCATTTTAATGTCAGTCAGTCAGGCCATAATAATTCCTCTACTAAATAAAATGTTTCCCCCAACAAATTTGATAATACCGCACATAGCAGTGATATTTCTATTAACTTTTTGCACACTGATCGCAAATTCTGAAAATCACTTTTATTTGATCGCAGTACCAGTTGCTTGTATAGGTTCTATGCTGAGTATTATCATAACTTCTGCTTTTGGTAAATCAGCATCAGAAAAAAATACTGGAATAACTCTGGGCCTCTTTATGATGATCCATTCTCTAACACAGTATATAAGCCCACCCACTGCTAGTTGTATATATCGCAACATACAATTTAAAACATTTTGTTATAATATACTAACGTTTGAATTTGTTTGTATATTAATAGGATTTTTTCTTAGTCCAAGCAAGAAGAATACAGAAAGAGTATATAAATAAAATTGGGAAATATTGTAGGACAATAAAATATGTAAGTCCATAAAATGTTAGCTGAATAAAACATGCTTTATACTTTTGTGATTATAAAAAAAAAAGTGATATTTTTTATGAATGAAAGTTGTGAAAATTTGAATAATAGAACAAGAAATGACCTTACTAATATGGAACTAATAATTTGCCTACATATACATACATACATATATAATAAAAAATAATAATGATACTGGGAAAGTCAACATTGAGAAGAGGGTAAGACAGGGTGACTCCATATCTCCAAAACTTTTTACAGCAGTGCTGCAAGAAGTATTTTGTGGATTAAAATGGGAAGCTAAAGGAGTGAAAGTAAGTGGAGATTATTTAAGTCATTTAAATTTTGCAGATGATGCCGTTGTTTTTGCAAATAATGCTTTACAGTTACAGGAAATGTTACAGGAATTATCAGATGAAAGTAGGACTAAAAATAAATGTCAAAAAGACTAAAGTAATGTTTAATGGATTTTCTCAAAATATGAATATAAAGATTGATTATGATGAGTTAGAAGAAGTTAACAGTCACAAATACCTTGGTCAGATTATTAATACAGATGGAATAACAGTTACAAATACCTTGGTCAGATTATTAATACAGATGGAAACATAATAGATTAAATTAATCATAGAATTAAACTTGGTTGGAGTGCTTTTGGCAGAAATAACTTGATACTAAAAGGAAATATACCTATGTGTTTGAAAAGCAAGGTTTTTAATAAATGTGTTTTACCAGTTCTTACTTATGGATCTGAGACTTGGACACTTAATAGAAGAGCAATACAGAGACTTCAGACCACTAAAAAAAGTATAAAGAGATGCATGTTGGGAGCAACAAGAAGAGATCGAAAATGCAATATATGGGTAAGAGAACAAACAGGTATTATTGACCTCACTAAAAAAATTAAAAGACTGAAGTGGAGTTGGGCTGGACATATTGCTAGAAGAAATGATAATAGATGAACAATTTGAAATCTTGAACCGGATTTTAAGAGATTGTAAAAAACCCAGAAAGAGACCACATATGAGATGGATGAAAGAACTAAGAAAGTGTGCAGGGGTGATGTGGAGAAGAGAAGCTAAAGATCGGAGATGGATTGAATGTGGAGAGACCTTCATCCTGCAGTGGATTGATAATAGTTGATGATGATAAAAAAATACAAACAAAATTACTTGTATGTAAAACTACTTTTATATTTCAACCAGAAGACTCATTTACATTAGAAATATATACTGTATTCTTTCTTTCTGGTGAAAACCAGTCATCTGGTTGAAATATAAAAGTAATTTTTACATACAAATAATTTTGTTTGCATTTTTCTTTTTCGTATACTTCCTTTAGTTAGTCTTTATATACATATAAAATAATTAAACTATAAGTACAATGTATATACTGAACTTTTACATGTGGATAGCTATAAAGAGCTTGAAAGTCTGTGTTCAAATCCATTCTAATTACATCTAAAAGTTTTAAGCCAATAAACATCACATGATCACCATTTTCTTATGCTTGCTTATAACTGTTGTTAAAACAGGCAAAACTCACCATACGTATTGCATATGATTATATAAGCTAATGAGCTTGGATTGAAAATATTATGGCGTTTTCAGTTTAAGACTCATGATTTTATAGTTAAGTGGAGATAAAAAGTGGCTGCTAGAGGGTTCTAGGTACAGTGCTCTCAGATCCAAGACTCCTCACTGACGATGGGCACAATCCAGAAACTAGTCTGGTGATATTGGATGAGTAGGCACCACATGCACAAGCCTTCTGGCATCCATTGATTACTCTAGCTTGCTGTATGTAGCAACCATAAGAAATGGTGATCATATGATGTTTATTGGCTTAAAACCAATCCTTCCTAATAGGATAGAGGTGGCTATGGTTATTAAAGAACCAAAGACACCAAAATGTATAGGTACTGAACTGAGTTCAGACCTATATGACTATATAAGCTAATGAGCTTGGATTGAAAATATTAAGGTGTTTTCAGTTTAAGACTCATATTTATAGTTAAGTGGAGATAAAAGGTGGCGGCTAGAGGGTTGCATTAGATCCTAAGATCTAGGTGCAGTGCTCAGATCCAAGGCTCCTCACTGATGAAGGCCACAAGCCAGAAACTAGTCTGGGGATATTGGATGAGTAGGCATTAGATGGGGATTTTATGCACAAGCCTTCTGGAATCCATTGATTACTCTAGCTTGCTGTGTGTGGCAATACGTATCATTATACTTGCAGTTTAATTATTACATTCAGCTTGAATCCTGCCCATTCCACTTCTGTATATTTAAATTGATATATTAAGATCCTGTATATGAGGAGTTAGAGTGACTTAAAGTCAATATGGGTATTACAACAATATTGGCATCAACAAAGGATTTGGGCATTCCATCATCAGCCTGAAATACATATATTGGAGATCATTTATCTATTTCATATGTATGGGGTCTTGTATTGATTATATAAGATGGAGTGGATAGATGAAAAGAGCTTGAAAGACTGTGTCTCAATACATATATAACAGCAAAAAATTGAAGAACTTTGATAAAGGTTTCATAACAAGTCCAGTTGTTCAGATGCCAACCCATAGAGAAGTCTAACTATAAGTAAGCATTAGACTGTTGGTAGTTATTTTTATATCTTTCATATAATTACACTTTTTAAACATATGACTATTATTTTAATAAACAATTTTTAGTGAACCTACAAGGAATTATAGTCAGCCAAACAAATTTAATACTTCCATGATTCCAAGTTAGGTGCTTTTCTCTAATAAGTTTTCTATTAACTTTTATGGATAAAATTATTAGCGCCATTGTATTTTAATATTCAAATATATTAGACTTTGATAACTATGATTGTTTTAAACTTAAAATATTTGTTATAATTTCTGTAAGCAGAAAAACTATTATCAGTAAATGTCTTCAAGCCAAAATCAATTTGACAATCCTATGAATATTCCATTTGTTGGATTTTTTAGATTTCCCAATAGTTATTTGACTGTGATTACATATGCATATAAAAGTAGACATTGTTGTGTAACATAGTTCTCACATATCAATCAACTATTCTTTTCCAAGCCCAATTCTATTCTTTCTACTGCATAATTTTTTTAATAATCTTTTCATTTACTCTCCAAAAAAAAAAAAAAACCCCCATAGCAGAGTGAAAATCTCTACAAATTTAATCCAGGTTATGTGATCAATCATTTTTCCACATCATGCCAGCAAGCTTTCTTATTTCATCTGTCCACTTACATGTAGTCTTTTTCTAAGTCTTAGGGATCTAATTTAAAACTCATATGTTTATCTATTATTATCTCATCATAATTTTTCCAGCTCAGCTCCATCTTTTCAATGATATCAGTGACACCTGCTCATTTTTTCACCCATGTATTTCATTTTTGGTCATTGTTATCCTTAAACTACATCTCTGTGGTCTGAAATTTCTGTATTGCTGTCAAGTGTCCACATATTAACAAACACATATGTATATTGTCTTTTAATAATTATTTCTATTAAAAGCACTCCCTCCAAGTTTTAATCTATGATTAATTTTCTTCATTATATTTCTATCTGTGCTAATCTGATCAATGTATTTAGAATTGTTAACTTTAATTCATGATTACCAATCTTTATTTTCTTCTGAGAAAAATCACTGAATATTTCAATCTTTTTGTTATTTAATTTTAATCTTCCATTCTTACTTTCATTTGATAACTTTTGCAACATTTCCTGAAATTTTGTAGCATTATTTATAAAAACAAATATATCATATATAAAATCTAACTTCCTTAGCTTCCCATTTTAATCCACAAACATTTTGTGTAAAACTGCTGCAAAAAGTTTTGGAAATATGAAATCAGCCTATCATACATTCTTCATAATTTCTTAGAATGTTCTTAGTATCACCATATAATCTATCACTGCTATAGTATTTTGATATTCTTCAGAATATGATGTTTTGGGTCTATATCTTGATGATACTATTTTTTAATTATCATAAAAATATTTATAGAATAAATACCTTTCATAATCTAAAAATACAAGGCATAATGGCAATTCATTTTCATTGGTCTTTGCTGTAAGAGTAAAGTTTTGATGTAAAAAATAATATTGTTAAGTGGATAAGAAAGTTGGCAATGGTATCATATGTAAATGTAGAAATCATTACATAAAGAAAGAAGGAAGAAAATTGTATTACTTCTGTAAGATATAATCTGCTATGCTAAATCCATTTTTAAATTTAGCTTGCCCCTTTAGTTTGTTAAAATCCAAAGTTCCTGGTAGATGAGTTGTAATTATTATGGTAAAGACTTTGTAGAGAACTGATAGATCTTCTTTGTCACTTTTTAAAAAAAACACAATATTATTATTGCATTGTTCCAATCATCTGGTACATCTTTATCATTTAGACATTTGGTATGTAGCATATCAACAATTTTTCTATTTATTTATCTGCTTCTTTTAAAATATAAATACTCATTCCATCATTTCTTGAAACTTTTCTTTTCTTAAAATTTTCTTTGCATATCTCACTTCTTCATTTAAAACATATGGGTATTCAGAATATGTAGTAATTATAGGGGAAATTTTATTGCCTTAATTATTATAATTCTTTGTATATACTTCATGATGGCACCTTTTTTACAATTAATACTTCCATTTTTTTCTTCTTATTGCTGAAATAACTTTTCTTCCAATACCAAAATGTTGTTTTATACTTTTGAGACGTTTATTCTCTTCTATAACTTTTCTTGCTAATTTTCACAATTATATTTTCTTATTATTAACTATTTATGTACCATTGTACAAAATTCTGAATATTCCTTTCTTTTTAGTGGATCATTTTTAAACTTTTTATGGTTTTACTTTTCTTAGTGTATTATCTTGCCTTAGTAAAAAATTTGTTGGCAGATTGTGGCTTTTTGTACCAGATATCTTTCTTGCAGTTCTTAATAGAGTATCAGTTATCTTATTGATTTAAAGTCATGCCTAAATCATCTTCAAAGTCTGTTAATATTTTAAAATGATTTGCAAGTTCTAATTTAAATTCATTAGTGTTTCTAAAAATTGGGAACATCAACTGATGTCTTTCATAATAGTTTTAATTTTGTATTAATATATATCTTACATTTCATTAATTGAAAATCACTTTCTTTATTGAATTTATTACAAACATTATAATTTTGATTTAATCCAAATAACTTTGTACATCTATATAAAAATTCTCTACTTCATCACAAAGAGAATTTGTTCAGGCATAAACCTGAATTATTTGCATTTGATATCTGTCACTAATATGATTAATTAATAACCATTAATTTCCACAATATTCTTCCACTTTTTTTTATGGTGAATCCTATTCCTCTTATACTTCTCATATTTGTGCCTTCATAGTAAAATATATCCACTTTTAAAATCATTGGTTTATTTACCTTTTCTACCAAAAACAAAAAAAACTTCTTTAATATTAAAAATTATTATAAAACTTAATCTTCTTTTTTTGAAAGATTTGGTTGAAAAGGAAAATGAAAAATTGGAAGGGGAAAATTGGAAAGGGGGTAGCAATTTTCTTCTGCCACCAATTATTACCTAGGGTGCTATTTTACAGTCTTCTGGAAATATGTATCATAATTTAGTTTTGCATGTTATGTTTATAAATATATATAAAAATATCATTCATACATACCTTCATCCTTCCTTCAACAAAACTCAACACTACAGTTAAAAACAATATAGGTAAATGAGAAGAAAGTTCATTATGTTTCTTGATCTTAAATCCAAAAATAAAAAAATCAATAAACTCATCATACTGGCTAATGTGTAGATGTATGCTTGCAAAGAGCTCATCTGTGTTTGTTTACTATATGAATAATCATATAATAATAAATATAATGTCAAGAATGTATGGGATAGACATTAAAAATTTGTCCTGCTCAGTTCTCTTAAAATATCAAAAAGGAATCAAAAAATCTTTTAATTAATCAGCAAATTATTTTCAGTAACCCAAGGAAAAAAATATAAAAAATTATGTATATGT
Source organism: Epiperipatus broadwayi (assembly GCA_028023455.1). Taxonomy (NCBI): domain Eukaryota; kingdom Metazoa; phylum Onychophora; class Udeonychophora; order Euonychophora; family Peripatidae; genus Epiperipatus; species Epiperipatus broadwayi. Next base: position 355,909 of record JAQFVV010012661.1, on the reverse strand, counting down.
AAAATACTCTAGCAATGAGTTTGAAGTGACTTTTATGATAAATACAGTTGGTATTAAAACTGTTAAAATTTATAGGGAATGAAATGAAGTAAAAAAAAAATATTTTGAATGCAAAATTAAAAACCTTGCTTTTGAATAAACTATTGGTCAGGTTGATGGTTAGAAATAATGTATTTTGTTTTGAAAATTATTTATAATTTTCTTGGTGTAAATTTTTAGTACTAGTCTGATATATTCCTTATCCACAATTTGAAGTTATACAGCACTTATCAATAACCCCCAGAATAACTAATTGATAAAAAATAAAATGTCCACATTAATTTCTTGAATTTATGGTTGTTAGTGTACATTAAATAAAATCAAGAAAATATATTCAGTAATGCAAATAATTTATTTAATAAGAAAAATAAAAATAATAATTATTTAACAACATAATAAATTGAAAAGAAATAAAATGTTTAAAAAGATGCAAATCCATAACAAATAAAATTCCACAAATAAAACCATTTGCAGCAGCAAGTGAAAAATGATCAAACCCATTATCAATCTTGATGGGAGTAATTGACCGACTTTCCACTGATTCGTAAAAGTGGATTCTCTTGTTTTTTTGGAATTTTTCTTTCTCATGCATGGCAGAGCCATATCAACATTAATGCTGCCTCTTCATTGAACATTTCTTGGCATCCCTGCACAATTTGGTACAGTTGGTAGGGTCCAACTTGGGATCAGAATGTCCCAGGTTCGATTATAATGCTCAAACTTAGCTTTTTTTGAAAATTTCCTTCTAATAAAATTTTTTGGTCAAACAATTTAATACAAATAACACAAAAAAACTTTTAATGGCTATATAAAAAAAATGATGGTGCAATGTCCATTGAAAATAAATATAACAAACTACCACCCAATGTTTAATGTTATAGCATTATCCAGTAATATACCATAAAAACAGTGAGTGGTTAGCCGAGAGGTCAGCACAGTCGCCTTGCAAGCAAGTAGTTGGTTGCAGACGGTTGTTGCAGGTTCGCTTCCCGACCGATGCTATGACATATGAAAAAAAAAACAGTGAAGTGTGAAACATATGTCTGACTTAATTTAAAATATATATATTTCAGCTTGCATGTACTTTATAATGTGCACATTTTGTATATTCTCTAAATGTATAACTTTTAGCCTCATTATTCTTGCCTTTAGTTGATCGAATTGCTGTCATGAATGGTTCCATTTTTGGAATTATATTTTATATTTATTATGGATTCACATCTCTATAAACATTTAATTTTTTAATGACACATTTTTTTGTTAAGAAAATTATTTTCATTGCTCATAAATTATTTCGATTTTATTTAATATATAATGATATGAATTTAAGAATAAATATGGGTATTTTATTTTTGATCAATTATTTATTTTTTGTATCATTAAAAAGTACTACAAAGCTTCAAGTTGTTTCAGTTAATACTTTTTTTTTGCTTCTGGCAACTGAATATAATTGGAAAATCTATTGCTAAGTCAATTTAAAACCATTATAATGATTATAAAATTGTTATTTTGTATATGATATAAATAAAATGTTCGTGTGGAAAATTACATTATTAATTTTCTTATATTAACCCTGCAGACGTAGCAATAAAAAAATTAGAACATAGGTCATGTGTAGCCAAGAAATACATTTATTTTTAATTTGTACTGAAAAGTGAGAAAAATCCTAAAAGGACTGCAAATTCATATAATAATAATCACATCCACATACAATAATCATCATCAAAGAATATTTAGGAAAGTAATACAATTTTCTTCTTCTTCCTCCTTTTCCTGTGTATTGATTTCTGTTTATATATCACACCATTTCTAACTTTCTTATACATTTCAACAATATCATTTTTTACACCAAAACTTTATTCTTACAGTTTCGTCTGTAATTCTATTTTTAAAATAGGATTTTAAAGAGCTCTGATGATGACTGCAAGCCAGTTGAAAGTGTAAGAACAAAGTTTTGGTATAAAAAATAGTATTGTTGAAGTGTATAAGAAAGTTGAAAATGGTATGATAAGTGAATATTTAGAGAAGTTATAGAAATTAAAAAGTAATGCAATAACAAACATGATGAAACAATAAAATTACCAATTATAAGTAAGTTTCCTCATGCAAATGAATATAAATTGAAAAACACTATCAAATTTAAGTTTAACTGTTCAACAACCACATGATTATTTTGTTGAAACACTGATATTTTACTTTAATTTTATTTTATTACACATGGTTGCTCCCGAAAATATGATTTATAAAACATTCATGCCAATATACTTATAAAATGCATTATTTTTTATTTATTTTAAATTGCAATCTAAAAATTGTTAAACACAAAAATTAAAATAAAATAAAAATTTAAATAATGGAAACATGGATATTGCTAAAAATATGAACAAAAAATATCTTTAACATTAGTTAAGAAGAATCTTCAATAATTGGCTTTGCAAAACATTTGTGACAATTAGTAGGAACAACATCACTATGCTCTATGTTTAAATGCTTTTCTCAACACTTGGAAAAATATTTTAATAAATAACTCATTTTGCATACATTATGCTGCCTTATGAAACACGTTATAACTAAGCTTACTGTCTAAATATTATGGTTTAACATTACATGGTGCTAGTGATGATATGGAACCTACACATCCGATATATAACAATATTTAAGAAAAGAATTTATTTGCATCTCTCCGATCAGCAGCAATCTCTGTAAGATTAAAATTAATGAATAATTTTTTACTACATTTAGGGGTCAAAATTAATTACTTAGTTGTTTTTTTTTAAAATATTACACATTATTGATAAAATCTTCTTAATATGATATTTCATTGTTAAATTTTATATTTGTAAAGCTTTTCACTATCACTAAATATTAATCATTTGTTATATGAATTGTTTCTTTATTTCTCTAACCACACTCTCTGTTAATAAAGCTCGACCATCAATAATCTGGTATCCTTAAATTCCTCAACCTTTCTAGTTTATTGATCTTTTCTTGATTACAAAAGATCATATCATTATTATCAATAGTATTCTATCCAATGGACAAGTCCAGAGGAGCAATCACATCATCAATTTATCCACTTTGCCATTCTGTTCTCTTTAATGTCCAGCTCTTCAATTCCAAGGAACTCCTCCTATCTCTTATATCATCCATCAATGTTAATCTTTTCCATCATTTCTTTTAGTTTCCAATCACCTTTCCCTTAAAACATCTTTCATTAAACTATATTTCCTTTTTAATATTTGTCCAATCCAGTTTCTATTTCTAATTTCCTCCATCAACCTTTTTTCATTTACTCTTTTCAAAACTTTTCATTTATTTTATTCATCCAACTGATTTTATCCATACTTCTCCATGACATCTCAAAGGCTTCCAATCTGTTCCTAATTTTATTACTCAGTGTTAACGTTTCACAACCATACAATAGTACACTCCACACATAGCATTTAATTAAACTTTTTCTTAATTTTCTCTTCAAAGGTTCACAATGTATTTTTTTTCTCTTAATTAATGCCTCCTTTGTCAATGCTATTTTTCATTTAAATTCATTTTCACTACTTCCTCTCAACCAACTATCCAAATATCTAAATCCCTTCACTTGTTGAACTATATTATGGATTTCAATTTTCAGACTTTTTGCATTCACCCCTATCCATAAATACTTAGTGTTCTCACATTAATCTTCATTCCATATTCCATACACCCTTCCTCCAATTTATTCAACATATCTGAAGACCCTTTTCATCCTCAGCTATAAGAGCCATATCATCTGCAAATCTCATGTATTTTATTTTACCCCCAACATTTGCTCCTCCACAGTTTAAATAATTATTTAACATGTCTTTTAAATAAGCATTAAAAAGAACAGGTAACATGCTGCATCCTTGCCTAACTTCTCTTTTTATATTCACTTCATCAGTCTTCTTATTCTCCAGTCTAATTCTTATTCTTTTCCCAGTATACATATTCCAAATCAATCTTCTCTCTTTCAAAAATATTTTTTTAAATAGTCATAAGTTATTACTATATCAAATGCTTTTTCCAATTCCACAAAACATATACCAATTTGTTTATCTTTTTCAGTATATCCATCTGCAAATGCTCTAACACCAATAGCATCTCTTTTCCTTCTCTGAAAATCAAACTGTTCTGCTCCAAAATAATATTCTATTTTCCTATAAATTCTTTGAATTAAAATTTGCCTGAAAGTTTGTGATGATGATATATTAATAGATGTGATATTGGACTATTTCCATCATCTATGAGTGAATGTTGAATGTACAGAAAATTTTAAACTTTATTTAAACTTTTCAAATACAACTTGTTAATAATAACACACAATTAGATAGCACAGGCTACTAATTTCACAACATTTTGAGTAGTATTATTCTCCATTCTTCTTCAGGTGTTGCTGGCCTGATATGCACAGTGACAGTATTTGCATAGAAGTTGAACTTGCACCTTTATATTCTTGAATATCAAATTTAAGGCAAATGCTCTAATCAACTGAGCTATTCTAGCAAAAGCAACAGTAGAAATTTGATATATATATATATATGAGGGTTGGTTCAAATCCTCCGGAGTCCAATTTTTTCTCCCCCCCCTCAAGGCCTTCAATTTATGTATGTTTTTTATAGCATTTATCATAAAAAAAAAAAAGCTTGTTTAGAGCTATTAGCACGCTCTTAATTTTACATATTTGTAAGTGCAAGCTATATATAAGTCATGTGACATCTGGCTTGTTATTATTACTATTATTATTTTGCTGTTGTGGCTTTAGCTAAATTAAAGGGCTAAGCCTACTAATATATGGAGTATCTGAATTAAGTTCAGGCCCATATGATTTTTTCAATTGGAGAGCTGACTTTAAAGACATGTAGATGTCTAAAAGTTTCAGATCTTCTTCTAACAATTAACTTTTAGATAAATGCTTTGCTTGAGTTGGTTTTTTGAATCTAATGTCCCAACTCTCACTGAAGAGACCCATAGGTCGAAACCGATCTGGGGATGGGGACAATCCACGATAAAAATGATTTGAATGCCTTCTCTTGTAGTAGCATTTATCATAAAAAAAAAGCTTGTTTAGAGCTATTATCACGCTCTTAATTTTACATATTTGTAAGTGCAAGCTATATATAAGTCATGTGACATCTGACTTGTTATTATTACTAATATTAATTTTGTCTAAAAGCAAGATTAATTAGAGGTTTCCATTCATTGTGTATGTCACACTGGGTTGATTTATAGGATTTTTTTACCAATGCCATATGAGCAGCTTCCTTGAATTTTCTTTTATGCATTTTTTCCTCTTTATCCAATATTTTTGTATTTTCCCAATTAAACATATGGTCATTAGTACATGCATGGTCTGCTATGGTAGACACATCTGTTTTTCTCTTTTAACTATCAGATAGTGTTCTTTCAATCACTGTTCAACAGGGTGACAGGTCTCACCAGTATATTTCCTTCCATATTCACATGGTATTTCATAGATGCAGTTTTTGTTCTTCAGCATTTCTTTGAATTAAAATTCTCAGCTTTCTTTGTTTCAGCAATTGGAATCCTTATACTCCTTAAAAAATCTTCAGGCCAAACTCCAGTTATATATTAAATTGCAAAGTTCAACTAGTTTCTTCATAATAAATTCTCCAATTTCTTTCAAAAATTCTATAGGTATTGTATCAAATTTAATAGCCTTACTGTTTCTTCATTTGGACAATCAACATTATTACTTTATCTGTCAATATGTCCATACATCTACCATCTACTTCACTATTTTCATTTTCAAATTCATAATTAATTGAATTATTTTCTTTTCAAATAGATATTGAAGATATTCTTTCCACCTCTCCAAATATATCATTGCTATCAGTTAATTTCTTTACATTTTTATCTGCAATTTCATTTACTAACCATTTCTTTTTCTCAAAGTGACATCCCTAATTCAAATACCAGATATCTTTTCACCCATTGAAGCATTTCTATTTCTCTACATTCTTGTTCCAACCATTTTTCTTTTGTTAAATCTGTTTCTCTTCTTAGTTCATTATTAATTTTTCTATATACCCTTTGCCCTTCCTTAGTATTTACATTTTTCTGTCATCTCTATAATTTCATCTTTTCCAACATACCTTCTATTATCCAAGATTGTTTAGTTTTCTTTAACCAAATAGTGCCTATTTCATTTTTTAATTTTTTTCATAATTCTTTAATTGCATGCCAACACTTAACAGAACTATTAATACATTTTTCATCTTTATCAATCCTTTTTATTATATTTTCGTATACTAAACCAAATTTTCCTTTCTCCATTTCTCTCAATTTATCTAAATCCTATCTTACATATCTTTTTCCTCTTTTTATTCTTTTTAAACACAACATTTATTTAGCTATTATCAAATTATGATCCAAGTTTATGTCAACATCAGGCAAATATTTAATAGTATTCTTGTATCTATCCTGAATCAATATATAATCAATTTGATAATGTTCTTTATCACCTGAAGCTTTCCACATATATAATCTTATATGATTTTCAAAGCACGTGTTTGCAATAACAAACCCAATTTAATAAGACATACCTTCTTATTATATATTTCCTGTATTTTTAAAGGATTGAGCTCCTAGAAACTTTAAAAATACTAAATGTAAATACTAAACAGTAACTTGTAATTATATATTGGACTATTTCCATCACCTTGAATTAATTATTAAATGTCTTTAGAAAATTCTAACTTTAAACTTCTCAAATACTGTACATTCATTTGTTAAGAATAATATATAGATTAGTTTATAACACAACATTTCGAGTGGTATTCTTTTCTCTTACTCAGATGTTGCTGATTTACCAGTAGCATGGGAATCAAACTTGAAACTAGATTCATGAATACTGAATTTGAAATGATGCTCTAACTATCTAGGCTATTCTATCAAAGACTAGTTAGTTAGAGCATCATCTTGAATTCAGTATTCACAAATATAAATATCCCAGAAGCAATTCCTATGCTAATACAATCAATGATCAGGTAGCATCTGAACAAAGAGGATGATACTATGTGAAACATTGGGTTACATACAAACATATGTGCTATTATTAATGATCCAATGTAATTGAAAAAATTAAATAGATTTTGAATTTTTCTAAAGACATTTAAGATTTGAAATACCAGGCACTCTTAAATCTGGAGCCTAATTGCAATATAGGGGATTTGAACTCAGACTTTCAAGCCACCTCATACTACTGATACACATGACCACACACATGCAGAAAAGATAAATAATCACCAATATATGTATTTCAGGCTAAACCAGCACTCATCAGTTGGTTCAGATTATCATCTCCCATACATATATATAATCAGTGCTCAGTTTATATTAAGATAGCAAATCCTTACACTTTAATGGGCAGGCTTCAACCTACTTTAACTCTCTCAACCTACTCCTACTCTTCAGCCATCCATACCATTGAAAATCTAATAATATGAAATACATATATTGGTGAATATTTATCTTTTCTGCATGTGTGTGGTCATGTGTATCATTAGTATGAGATAGTGTGGATAGTGAAGTGGCTTGAAAGTCTGAATTCAAATCCCCTATATTTAAAGATATCTAATTAACTCTAGAAGATGGGAATACTCCAACATATAATCACAATTAAAATGCCACCATTTCAACCAGTAACTACTAATTTTTTTATCCATTGCATAAACATTTACATTTTATACATTACATTAAAAAATTATTTGAATATGTCAGCCATTACTGATTATGTTTTTTATGATAAATTCCCCTTTAAGCTTTCTAATTTAAATGATTAACTGTCATAAGATCATTTCTTACAATCACACAAGCTGTTAAAAACAGTGACAAACTTTCCAATCAGTAGTGCTACCCAATACAAGCCATAGTAATCAATGGATGCAAGAAGGTTTGAAAATCTCTATCCAGTGCCTACTCACCTTAAGATCTGGGTGAAGTACTCTCAAATCCAAGGCTTCTCACTGATAAAAGTCATAAGTTAGAAACTAGTTTGGAGATATTAAATGACTAGTCACTAGATAGGGATTTTATGCAAATCTTCTTGCATCCATTGATTACTATGGCTTGCACTGGGTGGCATTACTGTATGGAGAGCTTGTTACTGTTTTTAAATAATTATATAGAAATGTATTTTAAAAATTCATAGATAAGCTTTTATTTCTATTTTTGATTTTATTTTTTTATTCAACTATTATTTCAGTGACAAAAAAAAAATCAAGGAGGAAAAGTACATACTTAATTTACTTTGCTTTTTCTTTGTCTGAGAAACCTTGAAATTAAATTTTCACTTCCCAATTTCCAATCTAGTAGAATTTTTGCACGTATGTGCAACCCTGATGATAAAATACATTAAAATAATTTTCATACAATTTTAGTAAAAAAATTAATGAACATTTTTAATTTTATATAGGATTCTGTACTCTTTACAATACTGCCACTTTGAAGTAATAAATTGTATCTAAGGTTTCTTCTTTCCTAATTTCATGAATTATGTAAAACTAAAAAAGTAGAAAATAAAAAGTTACAATTTTTTTTAAAGAAATGCTTTTATTCAAATAAATGGAATAAAAATAAATTTTCTTCAACTTTGATAATACTTGAGACAAAAAATAAAAGGCCCTTTCTTAATAATTTTTATTAGTCATTCATTACACTAAAACTTATCCAATAATGAATAATGTTTCTGTATAATCTCTGGTCTAATGAATGACTAATAAAAATTATTAATATACTTTCACTAAGTGATCTGCATCAAAGTTGTGAGGGCAGAATGTTCGATACTTATCAATTAAATACTCGCTCTAACGTTTATGTAAACAGAAAACTACGCTTGACAGTGTTTTTGGTAGAACGCCATCTGTTATCATAAATACAAGCGTTAGCAAGTTTTTTAACTTGTTTTTTTGTTTTTCATAAATGTACCTTTGAGGTCTTTCTTGCAATGATGTATATTGCAGAGGCTTCTACTATGTGGAGATGCTGAACTGAGATCAGACCCATGTAGCTATCTGGCTTGCTATGCTGAGTTTGAAGACATTAACGTGTCTAAAAGATTCATGCTTGCAAGCTGAATAGAAACTGTTTCATAGATGCTCAGAGTTTGTGTTTAGATCTAGTTTCTTATTCCTGTCTTTCACTGACAATAGCCAATAGCTTGAAATCATGATCTGAAAGTGGAATTAAAGTTAGAGATAGTGAATACTCGCTCTGACGTTTACGTAAACAGAAAACTATGCTTGATGGTGTTTTTGGTAGAATGCCATCTATTATCATAAATACAAGCGTTAGCAAGTTTTTTAACTTGTTTTTTTGTTTTACATAAATGTACCTTTGAGGTCTTTCTTGCAATGATGTATATTGCAGAGGCTTCTACTATGTGGTGATGCTGAACTGAGATCAGACCCATGTAGCTACCTGGCTTGCTATGCTGAGTTTGAAGACATTAACATGTCTAAAAGATTCATGCTTGCAAGCTGAATAGAAACTGTTTCATAGATGCTCAGAGTTTGAGTTTAGATCTAGTTTCTTATTCCTGTCTTTCACTGACGATAGCAAATAGCTTGAAATCATGATCTGAAAGTGGAATTAAAGTTAGAGATAGTGAATACTCGCTCTGACGTTTATGTAAACAGAAAATTACACTTGACGGCATTTTTGGTAGAACGCCATCTGTTATCATATATATATAAACATTACAAGCATAAAGCTAAACTAGTCAATATAAAATCAAAACTACCCCAAATCCAAAATTAAACCAGACCAGCATAAAAATAATATTAAAACACAACCTAAGGTTTCACTGCTACAAGCAGACTTCTCAAGTGTAAAGAACTACAAAAACTACACAATATATATAATATTAAAAACTACCCACAAAACTATTCACTTCCCATCCACCCTTAATATTAAAAGAACTCTTAAATAAGTTAATTGCTTCAGAATAATAAATTTTCAATAATAAAGACTCTTTAATTCTTCTTTTGATTTCATTTCTCTCAAAGAAGACAACCTTAGCTTCATCAAAATCAATAGTGTGGCCTGTATCTTTTTTATGGATATACAAAGCAGAACTAAGATATCTATTTTTAACTCTACTTTTATGAACCTTTATTCTTTCATTTAAACTCAAACTACTCTGACCTATGTATTTTGTAAGAAGGTTTACATAGGTCAGAGTAGTTTGAGTTTAAATGAAAGAATAAAGGTTCATAAAAGTAGAGTTAAAAATAGATATCTTAGTTCTGCTTTGTATATCCATGAAAAAGATACAGGCCACACTATTAATTTTGATGAAGCTAAGGTTGTCTTCTTTGAGAGAAATGAAATCAAAAGAATAAAAGTCTTTATTATTGAAAATTTATTATTCTGAAGCAATTAACTTATTTAAGAGTTCTTTTAATATTAAGGGTGGATGGGAAGTGAATAGTTTTGTGGGTAGTTTTTAATATTATATATATTGTGTAGTTTTGGTAGTTCTTTATATATATATATATATCAAAATATTAATCTATAACAAACTAACCAAAGGAAATACATATAAAAACAAAAAAAGACTTATAAATCCAATAAATAATATTATATTTCAACCAGAGGACTGGTTTTCATCAGAAAGAAAAAATACACAGTAAAATGGCGATAATCAAAAATTACAGATTTGGTAAAAGATTAAAAATTTAACAGAACCCCCCTGATTGGTCACAAAATCTAACACAGAATATCTACCCAATCAATGACAAAATTCAAACAAAAAAAAAACTACATTCCCTCCTAATCAAGCTTAAATTCTATTTAAATTAAAATAAAAAATCCAAAATTAAAAATTAAAAATATACATATGTGCATACATAGAAAAATTAGACTACGCTCACATACAAAAAATAGCTGTGCTCACATTAACATTCATTAAAAACTAAAATACTTATAAATTTTAATCAAAAATTATAGTTAGTGCAAAGTACAATAATTTATAATAACTAATTATTTATCTATAAACCAATTAAACACAGATATTAAACATCCATATAACCAATCTTTACATAAAAAACCTCATATAAGAAAATTTTCACATAAAAAACACACATATAGAAATTATTTAGGAGACCAGGTAACCCAGAGATGTAATAGTTCCAGTGTTCAAATTCAATCCATGTGGTTCTAAGGTCTTGAATTTAAAAATAAAAAAACTCTCCTTTTGTTTCCTCTCCCTTGTAGAAGAAAAACCTTCCTGAAGAATCACTACTTTTAAATCATCAATTGAATGATTCGGTAAGTTAAAATGTTTTGAAACCGGTCTATCTTTATTCTTATGCAAAATGTCAAATCTATGATTAGTCATTCTGACATGTAAACTATTTGCTGACTCACCTATATACTGGTTTAAACATCTACTACACTCTATCAAATATATCAAATTAACACTTTTACATGTAACATAATTAGGAATATACCATTTAAAATTATGATTCTTAGTATTAAAGACCACTTTTGTCACAACAATATGTTTACATGTAAAATATCTTTTATCCTCACATGGAGAACATCCATTTTCCTGTACAGAACTACTAATAAAATTTGTTTTGACAAGTATATCTCTAAGTGATCTATGTTTTCGATATACAACCTTAGGTGGATCAGAAAAAATAGATTTTAAATAATCTGTGGACTGTAATATGTTAAAATGTTTCGCCAATATCCGGTTAATATTAGGTAAATCTCTATTAAAAGTAAGAACCAATGGTGGAACATCTAATTGTTTTTTATTCTTTTCAGATAAAAGAAGTTTCTTTCTATCAATTAAAGAAGATCTCCTTACTGCATTATCCAACAATGTCTTAGGATACCTCATATTGAGCAATCTATTATATAAAATACTATTATTTTGTTGAAGAAATTTCTCATCATTACAAATCCTCTTCATCCTTAAAAATTGACTATAAGGAATATTAGCCTCTAAATGTTTAGGATGGTTACTATAAAAATGTAGATAGCGGTTATTATCAGTTGGTTTCCTATATACAGTAGTAGTAAGAACTCTATTAGTGTAAATAACTTCAACATCAAAAAAATGAGCAATTGATTTTGAAAAATTCATTGTGAAATTAATATGTTTATTAAAATTATTTAAATAACTTAAAAAATTATGAAGTTCAACTTCACTATGTGGCCATATCATGAATATGTTTATTAAAATTATTTAAATAACTTAAAAAATTATGAAGTTCAACTTCACTATGTGGCCATATCATGAAAATGTCATCTATATATCTAAGCCAAGTGTGAGGTTTCAGCTTAGCATTATCAAGTATAGAGGACTCTAGTTTTGACATAAAAATATTCGCATAACTTGGTGCCATCTTTGTACCCATTGCAGTACCTTGTTTCTGTAAATAGTATCTAGAATCAAAAGTAAAAAAATTATTTCTTAAAACCAAATATATTAATTCAACCATAGTAGTAATAAGACCATGATCATACTCTCTATCTTGTAAAGCACATTTAATAGCCTCAACTCCATCATCATGAGGTATATTTGTGTATAATGATACAATATCCAAAGTAACCAAAAAACAATCAACTGGTAATTCAGATTTAATATTTTCTAACACACAAAGAAAATGAGTAGTATCTTTAACATAAGAATTAAATGATGGTGGAATAAATTTAATAATATTATCAACATATGCTGAAATATTTTCTGTAGGACTACCAATACTAGCTACAATAGGTCTGCCTGGACAATCAGGTTTATGAATCTTTGGCAAAATATAAAAACTACTAGGATGAATTTTGGTTGGTACTAAAAAGTTATATACATTATTATTTATAAGACCCCTAGCTCTCATATCTTTTAAACTAAAAAGTATACCCTTGAATAATGAATTAATAGTCATTAGTGAAATAGGCTCATAAAAAATTTTATCATCTAAAAGCTCCAGAGCTTTTTTAATATAATCATCTTTATTCATAATTACTATCCACCTTTGTCAGCTGGTTTTATAATAATATCCTGTCTTTTCACTAAATTGCGTAATGCATTCATCTCTCTCAATGTTAAATTACTCTTATACTTACTATGTTGCTTAAGTCTAATTTCATTAATAATATCCTGATATACATTATCAATGTACGTATCTAATAACACATTTCTTCATTGATTGGGTAGATATTCTGTGTTAGATTTTGTGACCAATCAGGGGGGTTTTGTTAAATTTTTAATCTTTTACCAAATCTGTAATTTTTGATTATCGCCATTTTACTGTGTATTTTTTCTTTCTGATGAAAACCAGTCCTCTGGTTGAAATATAATATTATTTATTGGATTTATAAGTCTTTTTTTGTTTATATATATATATATACTGATCAATGATAAAGATATGTGCAAGTGATTATGGTCTGGGCCAACTAATGAATGCTGATTCAGCATAAAATGTTCATCTTTGAGATCATATATCTTTTTCACATGTCTTTGATCATGTTTATGACTATATCTCTCCAAAAGATGTTAAAAGTGGATACAAACCAGTCCCTATCTTATGTGAGAGTGCTGTAGTGAAAATTACACTAAAGAAATATTATTCATTGAGGCTCTTTCTTGTATCAATGCTAATGTATTCATCAGATAAATATTTTTATCTGAGAACAGATTGGCAATGATACAAGAAAATGCAGATTATTTGTAAATTTATTTAAATAATTTTTTTTTGTTTTTATTTTTGATCATATAAAACCAAGAATACTATGAAAGCTAAAGAAAATTAATTTTTTGTTTATTTAGTGCATTAAAGTGAATAAAGTGCTTCTTTAAAAAATTGTGAAATATTTTTTACTGTAACAGAAAATAACAAACTAAGATGTATAAAAGAGAAAAATGCTCATGTTAATCTACTGGATTAATTTACTTATTTACTGCATTTATTTCTTTTTTTAATACATGTTGAGTAAATCTTAACTTATATAAAAATAATAAAATGGCTACATTTTAATTATCCACTCATAATTGTTTTCCTGATTTAAAAAGGTGCCAATTTAACAGTTAGCAGTTTTATGAAGAGAATATATATATATATATATATATATATATGTAATATATATATATATATATATATATATATATTTGTTGTTTACCTTTAAACAATTCTTAATGATATATTAGTATTATTAACTTTATTCTTGCTGAAGTTTATATTAAGACAGCAGAAATCTTCTATGATCTTCCTGACATTCAGATAATTAAATTTTATTCTATAATTATATTCATTATATAAAACTCCTAGACCTTTATAAGTTTTCTAATTATTTTGTATAAGCATTTTTATATATCACATTTTTGATAATCTGCCATAAGGTTTTCTTTAATTTCATTTACATTTATATATATAAAGCCTGTATCCACTTTATAGAAGATTTTTAATATTCTTTATGTGGATATATATATCATTAAAAACTAATCAACAATTAGACAATCCCAATATCAACAACAAACAATTCCACTTTTATTATTAAAAGGAAGTTGCCTTGATAACAGTTTGAAATTCTTGATTGTTATTGATATCGGGACTGTCTAAGTGTTGACTGCTTTTTAATGATTACTTACAAACCCATTTGGCATTGACCATTATTACAATTAATATATAAATATATATCTAAACAAAGGTAGCAGAGATATTTCCATGTAATGATTAAAGAAATATGATACTTGTAGTGTTGCTAGGTAAATATCAATTAAGCTATTTGTTCTAGTAGGTCACAAAAGGTTTATCCAGCTCTCTGAAAAAGATGACATAATATTTGCAGGATATAAAAAGATGATATTACTGTATTGTGAATTCTCATACTTATAAAAATATACATCTGGCTTTAAATCCATATAACACCTTAAGTTAGATATAAAAAAGAACTTTCTTTTGTTTTTAAATAAACCCAGGACAAAAAAGTTACTGTAGCCTACTGGTGCAAATAATCTAGCTCAATAACTGCAAATAGTAATTGAAAGTTACTAGCAATATTACTGCTAACATATTTCTCTAGTTATTATATAAAAATATGCCTATTCATTTCTCAGTTACATCATAATTAATCTATAAAAATATTTCATTTAACATATATATAATAAAGATTTTCATGGCTAAAAAATATATCTTGAGTTCATCCTCACACATGCATATATAATTACTTGTAATTTCAATACCAATACTTAGATGATTTGAACAATCATAAGTATAATTAACTATGTCACTGTGAAATTCTACATTAAAATCATCTATGACTATGTATAATAAAAAATGCACCTTCTGCACTTCATATAAAAATTAACAGTAGTGGAGAAATGAAAACTACTCCTTCGATTGGTCAAGTGCCACTGGTAAAACTTATATTGTTTTTTTTCCTTGCTTTGCTCCTATTAAAATTAAAGCAATCATGGAAGATGTCTAACATTAACTTAATACTCCCAAATCAATATTTGACTATGAGGGAATGTGTACATTTGAAAATTGTCACTTTAGGAAATGGCAGTGTTGTCTGGAACATTATTCACATCATAGAATAAAACGAGTGCTACCACAATGTTTACATGTTATATAACTTAGTGCATCTGTGCAAGAATTTTGAATCAAGAAAGTCATCTTACTGATGGGCTTTTTTTTGCCAATTACTGAAGATAACAATAACAACAATTCTGAGCTTAGGAATTTTTGAATTTCCAAAAAATTTTGAATCCACTCACTAACTCGAGATTTGAGCTTCAAATCATAGTCAAGAAAATGAACATACTAGTTGTACAACCGAAGATTTTTTTTATGTAATGCTTTAAAAATTTTTTTATTAATATAACAATAAATACTCCCATTTTTTAAAAAATAAAGATGTTTTATTTATCCAGTGCTACATTTAATTCATTGTAATAAATTCTATTTATATAGCACTTGACAACATATGTAATATAGAGAAAGGAATAAATCTTTAGTCATGCACTTTTCATGAATTTACATGCACTCACCTGTCAGCATCAGTTTAAAAGGTGTAAATGGATTACTTCTGCTTAGAGCTTATTATTATATAAGTCAACCTTTACTCACTGTGCTGATATCATGGCTTTAACCTATTGTGTGCCTGATATATTAATTGACAAATGAATTGCACAAACTTATTCATTCTATAGCACGAGAAAGATAGATTCTCACCTGCGATTAGAAATAAACATTACATTTTGAATTTACTGCAATAAATAGTCTATTTATATAGTACTATAAGTAATATGGAGAAGAAATCTTTAGTCATGTGTTTTCAGGAATTCACACCCACTTATATAACTGGTCCACTTAGACCTTCTAAAGTGATGCTTATGGATAAGTGTGTAAATTTGTAAAAAGTAGATGAGCAAAGATTTATTTCCTTTCTCTATATAACATTTAATTCAAAATATATTATCCATTTTCACTTTCCCTGTATTTCTATTTTTCAATTAAAATTTATTTTAAAACATTCCAAGAAATAAAAAAAAAGATCAAATTACAGAAATCAACTAAGCATTTAAAGACATTGCTAAGAATTCTAAATAGATAACAGCACTTTTGATTGTGAAGAAAACTAAAAATTAAAACTATATATGTATGAAATTCTCTACCTGAAGTCAGGTTCAGCAATCATCACAGTAGGGAACTATGACCAATAAAATACTTGAGGTATTATCATTGGCACATTGAAATTGTTTACCATATCTCAGTGACATAACTAGAATTTATGACTCTCTATACAAAGTTTCAAAAGCAAAGCTCTTTTTAAATGCTTTTATTTAACATACATATTCTATTTGTTTATTGATTTGGATCAAATCTTGTAACTGATTTTTAAATACATATATTGAATATATTATCTTCAAATTTTATACATGTATTAGTTACCAATGACAATGCAATATTTCATGGTTATCCAGTCAGTTAGTTATTCAACCAACAATATTATCAAGTAAAATCTCAAAATCACATTGATATCAGTTCATTAACTTTTCAGTGATGTACAAAGATGGTGATATATTTTTTAGAAATATATTTTCATCAAATTTCATAATTAATTCACTAAAAACCATTTATAGTTAATTATTAAAATAGAAATTAAAAGAAATGAAGAATAAAATCTTAATTTCAATTAATTGTTTAATTAAAACTTTCATTTTTTAAAAATGTTGCCCTCATAGCAAATATTGGAAATATGGCAACATTGTTTAGATTCTGTTTTTAAATTTAAATATAAATAGTTATAAAAGATCTATTGCAAAATATCAGAATATTAAGAAATAAAAAAATAATATATATAAAAAGTACTTTATAAAAATGCTTCTATTTAATTTAATAAATAATGCATTATAAACCAAAATAACTTTCTAAACAACTATCTTCTGTTTTACTGCTTTACATATCAAATTAAATAAAAGTATTTCATTATAAAATATTTACACACACACACACATATATATATTTTTTGAATGTTCATATAAAATAAAGGGGCCCCAAGACTAGGTTCATACCTATTACCTTAAACAAAAGGGCCACCATGACTATATTGCCTTGATTTGTTTTGTAAGTGATATAATACAAAAGAATCAAAAGACCAGAGTTTACACATATTGATTTGGTCTGTTTCATGACATATAAAACAAAGAAGGGCAAGACTATGGTTTGAATATATTGGCTTGATTTTACATACTAATGTCATTCCTTAAACATCCTTAACATCACATTGTAATATCATATTAGAAAATCTAATATCCAGAGATTCATCCTAAAATAAGAAAATTCTTATGTAATCAATACAAAGAGTAAAAAAAATCACCTGAAATAGCTAAGGCCCATTCTAAATTTGAGGAAGATTATAGTAGTATATACACATCTATAATAAATAACCAAGTGATTCCACCACATAAATATGTAATAAAAACAAAACTGGAGGAAACTAAATAAAAATAATATACCTAGCAAGTTTCAATGTTTTCTTATAATTTTCATAACAATAGTTCAATATCCGTAAAACCTGGAGATCAAATACTAATGCAATTTCTTACTTCTGAATTACTAGTTGATGACCTTATTTAAGCTAGCATAGATCATGCTTTCTTAATCTTATGTATATGATGACTATCTCTTCATAATTGACATTAAAATTAAACTTTTGGCTGTCACTCATTAATAACTGGCCATTCTAACTCCAAAAGTAAATAAGAGAGAAAAAGAATATCTACTATATTAAGGTAAATAATAAGATTATGTTATAGCAATCAGCCATAGCTAGTTTTAGTTGCTCTTTATTGAGACAAATAGCAAGACAAGGACAAAAAGTATCCATCCAGTGATCTTAGCATTTATGGTATTCACAAATAATGATCAAAAAATTTAAACATCTTATGTTTTAAAGTCAAGTCATTATCTTCTTATTGAGCTGTGTATAAATTAAATACTATGAGATTTGTAAATTGAAAAATTGGCCAGATAAAATTGAAAATTAAGGTTAAATTGAGGTTGATGGCTTAATGGTTAGCATAGCTGCCTTCCAAGCAGCTGGCTGGGGTTTGCTTCCCGGTCAATGCATTTGACATATGAAAAAAAAATAATTAAGGTTAAATATATT
Source organism: Epiperipatus broadwayi (assembly GCA_028023455.1). Lineage (NCBI taxonomy): Eukaryota > Metazoa > Onychophora > Udeonychophora > Euonychophora > Peripatidae > Epiperipatus > Epiperipatus broadwayi. The sequence continues at coordinate 337,210 of JAQFVV010012661.1, read as the reverse complement.
TATATAAGCAGGAGAAAAAAATTCATTGGCAATTGAAAGGAGACCCTTCGATTCCTCTTTGAGGCCTTAAAAAACCCAAGTAGAGTGAATTCATAACATATCCTTGGCATTGCATCTGTTACTATTATGTAGTTACTAATATAGTAAATGGACATGGATAGACTGCTGACCAACATGCAATATCCAGTATTGGGAGATTATTATCTTTTTATCTCTGATTTTAAGATCAAAAATCATTATGGTCTTTCTTCCAAATTGCCTGCTAGTTCTTAATTGAAATGCTAGTTAAATTTTCATGAAGGCAATATGAATGTGTATGCAAACTTACAATCTATGACAGACAAAATTAAATTATGGCTTTTGCTTCCAGGAGGTTGTGGAGTTTCCAACCAAGATGTTAATTGGTAACAAAGTGCAAAGAGTGCCAAAAATTCCTTAAGTGTTGACTCAAGACTGCAATTTTAAGACAACCTTTTATTTAGATATCTAAAACTGCAATTATTTTCAAGTGATGGAAATTGCATAAGACTGTCTAATATTAAGCGAAATATTGTTGATCTTTAAGGTGAAGTGAGAATTGGTTTTAAAAAGTGAACATATATTTTATCACAAAAGCATAAGTATTAAAAACTCAAGTGGAGTAAGATTCATTATAAATAAAAAATAAAAGAACAGCATAGTCAAGGCAGATAATAACAATCAATCCTTAAGCTATCAACAATCTCAACATGTAGTCAAGGCAATCTCCATTAATAATAAAGATGGCACCACCTTTTTCTATAGTGTGATATATTTATATAGATACTAAAGATTGCAACTTGCCCAAGAAGTGTGAGATTAATAATGCAAAGAAGTTTAAACAAACTTCATTAATCAGGCATATAACCTCTTCTGAAAGCATATACTAATAAATAATAAATTATAACTTAGTAAATATATACTTTATATGAAATATGGAAGATATAATTTACTATTTATTAGTCTGTTTTCAAAACAAGTTATATTTTCCTGATGAATGAGGTTTATTTAAAATTCTTTGCATTATTAATATCAACAAATAAAAAATCTTTCTTTTTCTTTTCAAAAACTTTATTTTTATATCTCAATATTCAACATATATATATACATTTATATAATACAAAACTCCAACGTTTCAACTGTTTTTATCTCATACAGTCATTTTCAAGGATTTTTATATCTCAATACTGAACATATATATACATTTATATAATACAAAACTCCAACGTTTCAACTGTTTTTATCTCATACAGTCATTTTCAAGGATATCCTTGAAAATGACTGTATGAGATAAAAACAGTTGAAACGTTGGAGTTTTGTATTATATAAATGTATATATATGTTCAGTATTGAAATATAAAAATAAAGTTTTTGAAAAGAAAAAGGATTTTTTATTTGTTGATTTTATTGTAGAACATATATATTTTAAAAGAAAAAGTGGACGTACCTTTGCTGTGCTATTATATATGCATTATTAATCTCACACTCCTTGGTCAAGTTGCAATCTCTTAGTGTCTATATAAATATATCAGACCATAGAGGAAAGTGGTACCACTTTATTATTAAAGGAGGTTGTCTTGACTACAAGATGGAATTGTTTATAGCTTAAGGGTTGATTGTTATCATCTACATTTATAAACCTCTTAAAGCCTTGAGTAATTGACTTGATTGTCTTTGACATAGATAGTATATCAAACAGAATGGCAAGATTAATTATTCAAATTAAATGAAGATATCAAATCCAGATAATTTAAATTATGCTTCAATAAATTTTCATTATGATGAAGAAGCAGCAATTTTTATATGGATGTACAAAAGGCTTTTGATCAGATGAAATAGCATTTTAAAAGTTATATTAATACAAGAATTGAAAAACAATTGAAGATTCTACTGATAAATATAGTTTTCATGATAGAAATGAGAAAAAACATAGGTTTTCACAGAATTCTTTAAAGACAAATGGATATGCAAGCATCCAAATGAAGATACAGTGAAATGAGATTAACTAATAGAAAATATCAATTTCAAGATTGTAATGTATTGAATAGATTCAACATAGAAAATGATCATTGATTAATGAGATACAAGACTTTAGTTAAAGTAAAATTAGAAAGAAGAAAACTGTGAAGAAAAATAGTATTAACTATTGAGATTCATAACCTTCAGAAATATTCCAATAAATTTAAATGAGAACTTGCTAATTATATTAAAATATTAACAGTCTTTAATTCAGTCTTGATTAAAATTAATAAAATGATAATAAGTATTTTATTCAGAATTACAACAAAGATAGCTAGTACAATTTTCAACTGAGACAAGAAGCACTACATGAAAAAAAGAAGAAATAAGAAAAATTCTAAAATTGATCCATTAAAAGAATTGAATATCTAGAGTTCTGTAAAATGGTAGGAAAAAACAGTTAACACTCACCTAAGAAAATATAATTGTGAATTGGAAAGAAAATCTATAAAAGAGAATAAAAGTTTCAAAAGTATAAAACAACAGCAATAAGAAAAGATGGAACCATTACAAAAAAAAAAAAAGAGATATCATGAAATGTGTAGAAAAGTTATATAAAAAAATTTATATAATAATAATAAAGTATAAGAAACAGAGTATTCCTATATTAAATAAATCTTCAGAATTATTAAGAATTTTAATTTAAGAGATGCATTATACAATTAAGTCTATGATGTAAATGATGAAATTATTATTGATAAGCAGATGACAGGAGTAAAAAATTGTAGGTAAAGATATATACCAAATAATTAAATAATTAAAAAATGAAATATTAATATTAATATTTAATAAAGTAGATAAAGAAATTTGAAATTTTGAGTTCTATCCAAAATCTTTACAAAAATAATTACAACTTGTCTACAGTAAACTCCAAATTCTAATCAAAAGAACAAACTAAATTTAAAAATGGTTTTAGAGCACAGCGAATCCCAAAGTATTGACAGAAGTTACAGAAAGAACTAATGGCTATGAGTTATTATACTTTGGATTTGTAGGTTATAAAAAGGCATTAGATATTCTGAAGAATATTTATCAAAATACAACAGCTATGATTAGATTACATGGTGATACTAAGATTAACATTAAGAAAGACATATAACAGATTGATACTAAACATAAATGAAGATTGTTTTAAGTCATCTATATTTTGTAGATGATGTATTTGATTTTGCAAATAATGCTTCAAAGATTCAAGAAATATTATAAGAATTATCAGATGAAAGAAAAATTGGACTAAAAAATACCAGTTAAAAAGACTAAAGAATGTGCAACAAATTTTCTCAGAAGAAAACAAAAATCAACAATCTTGAATTAGATGTTAACAACTACAACTGCCTAATTCAGATTGTTCATACAAATAGAAATTTTGATCATAGAATTAAAATTGAATTTTGTGTTTTGGTAAAAATAATTTAGCAGTTCTAACTTATGGATCTAATATTTAGATTTTGGAAACATAACAAGAAGAGACTGAAAACTAAATGTAAAGATGAAAGAACAAATAGTCCAAAGTGTGAGGAAACATAACAAGAAGAGACTAAAAACTAAATGTAAAGATGAGAGAACAAATACATCAATCAATGAATTAAGAGATTGAAATGGAACTGGGGTGAAGATATTGTTAAAAGAGATAATAATAAATGGTCAGTTGAAGTTCCAAATTTGATTCCAAAAGATTGTAAACGACTTAAAAAGGTATCACACAAACAATGGATAAATGAATAAAATAAAGAAGTTTGTTGGTGAGATATGGAGAAATTAGGGATTGGAGAAACTGGATTAAGCTTGGAGAGACCTTTATTATACAGAGGTCTAATAGCAATAGAAAATGATAATGATATTGATGTAGAATTTTTATCAGTAAATTATCTAAATACATTCTAGATATAATTTATTATCATTCATATACTTTAAATCAAAAGTTTCTTTTTTTACATTTTTAATATACTGTTATTGGTGTAATTGGGATAAATTGAAATTGTAATCGACACTCATGGTAATGGAGAACCCTAATGACTGATAATCATACAAGAATTGGATCTCTGCTAAATATTTTTTTCCATATTTTATCTTCTTTAGTAAATAATTTATTCAAACATTTAGCTCATTAACAGGCTACTGTATTTGGTGATTCACAATTGCTCAGAGCAACTTGCCATAATCATTATTGGAAGCACTAATTTAGATCGTGAATGTTAGATACTATTTATAAAGTGAAATTTATTAATGTGATACATACACAGGGTGTCCCAGAGAAAAGGTCATTGGTTCTCTCTCAAAAATGCCTGCAGTGCCATTCAAATATATCCATATGTTACATACTGACATCGTTTGGCTATTCCCCACAAAAAATTTAAGGCCTATGATTGAATAAAATACTAACATTAAATTTTATTATAAATTGAGCTACTGAAACATTCAAATGATTCACACTATATTATAATGAAACCTTGAGTTGCAAGAACATTTTCAAATATTTTACAATATATTGTCATGGCAACAAGAGCATTGAAAATGATGTACAAAGGTGCAAAACAATCATAGTTCATGTTATAATTCATGATCCAGATATACTAGTGCTTTAGAATTTTTGTAATGGACAACTAAACTATGTTGCAATGTAACACATGTATTTCCAGTGATGTGATGTACTGTAGCTTCTCCTTAAACAGAGTCAAAAATCTCTCAATAATTATGCCCACACATCCCATTTCCACAACATAAACATTGTCAACTCTATGGCCTTTATACCTAAATCCACCAAGTGCAAGCCACAGTAATTAATGGAAACAAGAAGGTCTGCACATATAATCCCTATCTACTGCCTATTCAGCCAATATCCAAAAACTAATTTCTAGTTTGTTGTTTTCATCAGTGAAGAGTTTTGAATTTGAAAGCATTGCATTTAGATCTTAGGCTCTAATATCATCCCCCAGCAATCACCTTTTACCATCTTGCATTCATTGATTACAATGGCTTGCAATGAGTGGCACTACTATATGGAGAGCTTCACTGTTTTTACAGAGTGCATAAGCACAGGAAATGGTCATTATATGATGCTTAATGATTTAACACATTTAAAGACAGCATTTCACACAACTAATTATCTTTTAATTGGATCATACTGTGTATATGGAACTATTATTTTTATAAAAAAGTAAAATTTTACCTAAAACTTATATCAACAGAATAAAGAAAATCATTTGCAACATATTAACATAAGAAAGAACAAAATGAAAACAATTAGTTTAACATATGCATGAAGTATATTTTGTAATCCATAGATGAAACAACCCCAAGTGATTCATTTTACATATAATACATCTTCTATTGCTGTTATTCCAATTAGTTATAAGATAATTAAACTTTACCAAAATTATTATGCCCTCTTGTCGATTGTTTTTAGGAAGTATAATAACTACTCTTTCTTATTGCATTGCCAAATGTTAGGAGATATAAAAGTTCTGAAGAAGATTGCTGGAACAATCGAATCTGTAAACTGTAAAAGAGGGTGGTAAATAAAACATTGTGTAACAGTAGTAAAGTGCATGAATGATTTAGTATTATATTGTCAATAGTTCTTAGTGTAAGGATAAGATTTAACTAAAGGAAATTTGTTCACAGACTTTTAAGATTTCTTCAGCTATCCTCTCCATCTTATATAACTAATACACATGGCCATATACATGTGAATGTGATAAATGATCTTCAATATATATTTCATGCTGAATCAGTACTCATCAGTTGGTCCAGATCATCATCGCCCACACACATATATAATCAGTGTTCAGTTCATGTTAAGATAATAAATCTTCAAACTTCAATGGATAGACTTCAATCATAAGCAAATGCTAGTGGCTTTTAAAAAGGACAGTATATATTAAACTTGATATTAGTATATTTAAATATCTAGAATTATTTTTAGAACACCATAATCATGATACTTTAAACTAAAGAGAAATGTAAAAAAAAGAATTATATAAGAGTCTGTGGAAAATTAATAAATGATACAGTGATAAACTTTAACAAATTGTTAGGCCAGAACTTTTAATGCATTGCATCTTTATTGAAGCTAGATCAAAATTCATTATAGTAAACTTTAATATTTCATCATTATTTTCAACCATTATTAATTCACTTCATAATGGTCACTCCAAATTTAATTCAGATTCTCTGAGCCCTAGTCTCTTTTTTCACAACATAAAAGTAAACCTTATTATTTCATCCATCTATCTTATATGTGATCTCTTTCTAGGTCTTTTACAATCTCTTGGCTCACCTGTCCATCTATTATCATCTCTTCTAGAAATAAATCCAGCCCAGCTTCAATTCAGTATCTTTATTCTTTCAATGATGTCAGTTTCTCCTGTTTGTTCTCTTAACCATGTATTTAGTTTTTTATCTCTTCTAGCATATGTCTCTCCATTCTACAACGAGTACTTTGAAGTTTCTGAATTACTCTTCTGCTAAGTGCCTAAGACTCAGATTCATAAGTAAGAACTGATAAAGTACATCTATTAAAAACCTTTCTTTTCAAATACATAGATATATTACCTTTTAATACTAAATTATTTCTACCAAAACCACTTTATCCAAGTTCAATTCTATAGTTAATTATATCTATTATGTTTTCATCTGTATTAGTAATCTGACCAAGATGATTGTAATTGTTAATTTCTTCTAATTCAAAACGAACAATCTTTATTGTCTCTTGAGAAAATTCAGTGAATATTAATTTAGATTTTTTAGCATTTATTGTCAATCATACATTCTTAATTTCATCCAATAAGACCTGCAGTGCTTTCTGAAGCTCTGAAGCATTATTTGCAAAGACAACCATATCATATTCAAAATCTAGATAAGTTAAATAATCTCACTTCCTTAGTTTCCCATTTTAATCCACAAATTACTTCTTATAAAACAGTTGTAAAAAGTTTTGGAGATATAGAGAATCATCTTATTACACACCTTTCTCAATATTATCCTTCTTAGTATCACCATATCTAATGACTGCTATTGCATACTGATAAATATTTTTCAGAATGCAACAATACCATGGGTCTATATGTTCGTTATCCAATACTTTAATCACCATAATAATGTTTTCAGAATCAAATGCCTTTTTCATAATCTAAATCCAAAGCTTACTGACAACTCATGTATATACTTATTATAAATTGATTTAACAGTTATTGTTAGGGGAAATGATATTGAATTGTACATTAATAAAATATTTTGTACTAATTAGCTGCAAAACTTTTTTTACTTATTATAACTATAATTTTCTCCAGACAAATGATTTTGACATCAACAATGCTAAGAAAAAGCTTGAGTATAATAATCATGTCACAATTGGTTTATGCTCTGGATGCCAAGTTTGTAATGCTAGATTTTATAATGGGTCAGGAGCAAATTTAAAGACTTGCAACACATTCATGTATATAATAAAGCTAAAAACGATAGTGTACATACTTCTGCATTTTTTGAAAGGGAGGAGACCAGATTATTTATTTGAATCTGTTGATGACAAAATAACAAAAACATAAAATAAGAAGTGTTGCAAATAAAAATGGAAAACAAATCTTCAGTCTAAAATTAAAAATTAATAATATTCCTCTTAACAAAAATTGGTATTTTAATTTATAATGATTATATACATTAAGAATTTTACAGCAATATCATTAAAAGATCAAATTTTTCTTTATGGACTCATAATGCACAGTGTCGTAAATTTAAATAAACTTGATTATGAATTTTTACACAACACATAGATTGCCTTTCATTAACAAAGAAACATGGATATATCCACCTTCTAAACAAAGGCATTTAAATGATTACATTATCATTACAAATCACATTAGATGATGAGTACATAATAGGTGAACATATACAAGGGGAGATTGTTGGATAGTTCATAAATTACTGTGCTCTAAGATTAAAATGATAGTTGCGTTTCAACAGCTTTGGACCATAAAATTGCTAATTTAGACTTCCAGGATTGTCTCATTAATGAAGCATGAAATTGTTTTATGGAAATGTTATGAATACAAGTAAATCTATTCTTCAACCACTATAACACATCACAGTATCACCATTGCTTATGTTTACACAATCTATTAGGAGAATAGCACCTTTCTCTGTAGAATATTGGCATCTAGTGCAAGCCATGATAATCAATGAATGCCAGAAGGGTAGTGCCTCAAATCCCTATCTAGTGCCTACTTATCTAATATATCCAAACTAATTTCTAGCATTTGGATTTCTCTAATGAAGAGCCTTGAATCTAAGACATCTCTCCACCAGCCATCTTTTACCTTTTAGTTATTTATAAAACTGTGAGCCCAAACTGAAAACACAATGTTTTCAATCTAAGCTAATTCACTTGTATAGTCACACAGACCTGAACTCAGTTCAGTGTCTATACATTTTGGTGTCTTTGGTTTCCTAATAATCATAGTTATCAACTTCCTTTGACTAGGATTAGCTTGAATCGAAATCATGTGTTTTCAGTTTGGGTTCATAACTTTATGGTTCACTAAAAAGGTAAAAGGTGATTTCTAGAGAGTTGCACTAGTGCTCTCAGATCCAAGGCTCCTTATTGATGAAGGTCATAAGCTAGAAACTAGTCTGACAATATTGGATGAATAGGGACTAGATAGGGATTTGATGCACTAATTCTTCTTGCATCCATTGATTACTATGGTTTGTATTAGATGACAATATTGTATGGAGAAAGTTGCTAATTTGTTAACTCTATTCTTGGGTTCACTAAAAAAAATAGGATTATGATTGTTTTTCTGACAATATTATTAATGACTTAATTAAAAGCAAACATGAGAAACTTTATATTTGGAAAAATAATAAATTAAATGTGGAACAATCATAATAAATAACAGAAAACAGAGTAAACTGACAAAAAGACTTAAAAAATGATTGGTGAATTATACAAATATTTGCTGATTATCATCACAAGATCTTTCTTTGATGTACTTAAAATAACACAAGAACCTGAGAAATGGTATCACAATCCTATTAAATACAACCATGGCATTCTCTTGTATTATAATGATGCTAATATTTAGAACAAATGGAAGAAATATTTTTATTATCTTCTGAATAATAATACAAAAATTGAGATGACAACTTTTAATGATATAGCCATTATATCTACTCATTTAAACTTGGACAAAGATGTCCAGTTTAGCAATGAAAAACAGTTCTTAATGAAAAACAGTTCTTTGTAATATTGAAAACAAAATTGCTGAAGGATGAAATACCTGAAGAAGTTTTAAAATTTGTTTGATAATATATTATCTTCAAAAATATTGGAGTTTTTAAAGAAATATATGGATCCTTGAAATTAGTTGCCTAATCTTAAGAAAGAAAATAGATAAGACTGCTATAATTATTGTGGAATATCATTACTATCCATTTAAGCAAATAAAATTTGTTTGATAATATATTATCTTCAAAAATATTGGAGTTTTTAAAGAAATATATGGATCCTTGAAATTAGTTGCCTAATCTTAAGAAAGAAAATAGATAAGACTGCTATAATTATTGTGGAATATCATTACTATCCATTTAAGCAAAGGCACTTTCGAGGATTTTGTTGAATAGATTGCTTCTAGTCATAGAGGAATAGTTATCAAAGATTTAATGTATTTTCAGATAATCAAAAAACACTATAGACAGTTTTTATTGCCAGGCAAATGCAAAAAAACAATGTCAGAGACAAAAAAATGATTTATATATTGATTTTATTGAATAGGTAAAGGCAAGTGATCCAGTTAATTAAACAGTTAGTTGTCCATTCACTTTTATTTTTCTTATACTGCTTTTATACGATAGAATGAGGAGAAATGTTATATTACAGGTGAAAAATCTGAAATGAAAATTATTGCTGAACAAGAATGTGTAATGGTTCCAACATTGTTCCCAATTTTTATGACAGTTATCTTTGGAACTGTTTATAATTGGTTTAATAAAATAGAAATCAAGATGTGATACAGGTTGGATGGTGGAATTTTTAATTTGAATTGATTAAAAACAAAAACAACAACTTTATCTTCTTTGATTCTGGATTTACATTATGCAAATAATAGTTCTATTTTTGCAGTTTAAAAGATGATTTACAGAATACACTCAATTTTTTGAAGGTAAAATTTAAAGATTTAATAATAAATGTTCAAAAAAACTCAAGTTCTTTATTAGATAGTAGCATAAAAAAAATTCACAGTAACTAGAATGTAAACCAATTTAAAGACCTTAGTAGTTCTTATAAGTAGAAATAGGAGTTGCGGCACACATTCCAATGTGCTGCTAATGCTTTCAACAAGTTAAAAGATAGAGGATTTCATCACAGGGAAATAACTATGGCAACTAAGTTAACAGTATATAGAACTAATATTTTACCTAATTTATTGTATGGAAATGAAACTTGGACACTCTATCGACACAATATAAAAGCATAAGAAAAATTTCATTTAATGATACTTTATAAAATTTTAGAAATACAATGGTAAGTTCATAAAATCAATCAACATGTTCTTCAACTTGCTGGATATCTATTATAAATCACACTTTCATTGGATTGGATATATAAAATAAATGAACAATGCAAGACTCCCTAAGACAGTGTTTTATGGTGAACTTGAGCATGGTTTTTGTGAGAGAGAGAGACCCCTTTTACATTATACATATTATCTCAAAGATATTCTATAGAGGTTCAATATTGATTGTTCCATGATGAAGATATGGTAGTCAGTAGAATACACTGAATAGCTACAAGTAGACATGGTACTGAAATATTTCAAAAAGAAAAGTTTTCTGCTGGAAAAATTAAAAGACAGCATCATAATAGATCAAGTAAAACCATCAAAACATCACACGATCACCATTTCCTACATGTACACAAGCTATTATTAGCAGCACTCTCCATACTGTAGTTCCACCCAGTGGTGATCATGTGATTTTTGGTGGTTTTATACCATTCTTGCCTATGGGATAATAGTGACTGTGGTTTTTGATAAATTAAGGACACCAAAATATATAAATGCTGAACTGAGCAGATCTATACGACCATACAGGCAAATAAGCTTGGATTGGAAACATTAATGTGTTTTCCTAGCTTTATAGTTAACTAATCAGATAAAAGGTGGCTGCTGGAGAGTTGCATTAGATCATTAGATCTAGATGCAGTGCTCTCAGATCCAAAGTTTCTCACTAATAAAAGCCACAAGTTAGAAATTAGTATAGGAATATTGAATGAGTAGGCACTAGAGGGAGATTTTATGCACAAATCTTCCTGCATCGATTGATTACTAAGGCTTGCACTAGGTGGCGCTACTGTAAGGAATAGAAAATATTAGGCATTTGTTAATTGAATGTAAATGCTTGAAAACAGAAAGGGTACATATAATGAAGTTATGGAAGAATAAATATGAAAAAAGTGATTATACAGAAAGTGAATTATTGGTTTTTTGGAAAAGATAAAGGGGATTTAGATATAAAGGTTATAGAGTTGACAAAGATTATGTTGTGGAAATGGGATGGAGCAGAATATGGGAAAATTTAGAGTGGGGAATGGAAAACCAAGTCGCTAACAGGTTTATCTGGGCATAATTGCTGAGATATTCTTGACTTCGTTTACGGAGAAGCCATAATACATCACATCACATCACATTACTGTTAATAAAATATCAAATAAGAAAAATGGACTGATATGTTTTCTATGTGGATATTTTTGTGGTTCATAGATTGGTTGTATAGTCATCAAAAAAAAATCATTTCCAAAACAGTATCCCCTCCCCCCCAGAGTTGTAATGGCTATACTTATTTATAAATGACTGATATGTATATCACACATGTATTAAGATTTTCTTTAATAAATTTTAGTCTAGATTTGAAATTTTTTAAAGTTTATTTACTTATTATTTGATTGCGTATTCTTATATTATCATCATCATCATTATCAACCATTATCAATCCATTGCAGGATGAAGGTCTCTCCAAGTTTAATCCATCTTCTCCGATCTTTAGCTTCTCTTCTCCACATCACCCCTGCACACTTTCTTATTTCATCCATCCATCTCACATGTGGTCTCTTTCTGGGTCTTTTACAATCTCTTGGAATCCAGTTTAAAATTTCAATTGTCCATCTATTATCATCTCTTCTAGAAATATGTCCAGCCCAACTCCACTTCAATCTTTTAATTTTTTCAATGAGGTCAGTAACACCTGTTTGTTCTCTTACCCATACATTGCGTTTATGATCTCTTCTTGTTACTCCCAACATACATCTCTCCATACTTCTTTGAGTGGTCTGAAGTCTCTGAATTGCTCTTCTATTAAGTGTCCAAGTCTCAGATCCATAAGTAAGAACTGGTAAAACACATTTGTTAAAAACCTTCCTTTTCAAACACATAGGCATATTTCCTTTTAGTATCAAGTTATTTCTACCAAAAGCACTCCAACCAAGTTTAATTCTATGATTAATTTCCTCCATTATGTTTCCGTCTGTATTAATAATCTGACCAAGGTATTTGTAACTGTTAACTTCTTCTAATTCATCATAATCAATCTTTGTTTTCATATTTTGAGCAAATCGATTAAACATTACTTTAGTCTTTTTAACATTTATCTTTAGTCCTACTTTCCTACTTTCATCTGATAATTCCTGCAACATTTCCTACAGATCTGAAGCATTATTTGCAAAAACAACTACATCATCTGCAAAATCTAAATGACTTAAATAATCACCATTTACTTTCACTCCTTTAGTTTCCCATTTTAATCCACAAAATACTTCATGCAGCACTGCTGTAAAAAGTTTTGGAGATATGGAGTCACCTTGTCTTACACCTTTCTCAATGTTGACTTTCACAGTGTCATTATGTAATCTAATTGTTGCTGTTGCATTTTTATAAATATTCTTTAAAATATGACAATATCCTGGATCTATACCTTGATGATCTAATGCTTTAATGACTGAAGAAATGTTTATAGAATCAAATGCCTTTTCATAATCTACAAATCCTAAGCATAATGGTAACTCATATTCATTTGTCCTTTCTATAACTTCTCTCAATACCTGGATATGATCTACTGTACTAAAACCACTTTTAAATCCGGCTTGTTCTCTTGGTTGGTGGAAATCCAATGTTCACTGTAGACGAGTAGTAATTATCTTGGTAAAAATTTTATATAAAACTGATAAAAGGCTGATAGGTCTGTAATTTCTAATATCTTCTTTATCACCTTTTTTAAATATTAATATTATTACTGCATTCTTCCAATCATCCAGTACATCTTTATCATTTAGACATTTGGTATATAACTTTGCTAAAAAAATTTCTATTTCTTCACCTGCTTCTTTTAATATATCAATTATAATTCCATCAGTATCTGGAGCCTTTCCTTTCTTCATACATTTAATTGCATGTCTCACTTCTTCATTTAAAATTCTGGGCAACTTGGAAGATGTAATAGATATAGGAGGTACTTGTTCTTTATTACTATATAATTCTTGATAAAAATCTTCTACCAATTTCATGATGTCATCTCTCCTTTTAGTAATAATTCCATCTTTTTTTCTTATTGCAGATATAAATTTCCTACCAATACCAAAATGTTGTTTTACATTCTTAAAACTTTTATTTTCTTCTACAGCTTTCCTTGCTAGTTCACAGTTATACTTTCTTATATCATTTTCAACTCTTTTCCGCACCATTTTACAAAATTCGAGATATTCAATTCTTTTTAATGCATCATTTTTGTATATCTTCATATTCCTTCTTTTCTTCATAAATTCTCTAGTCTCAGTAGAAATTTTATTGGTCAATTACTGTTTCTTTCTACCAGCTATCTTTGTTGCAGTTTTCAAAAGTGTATCAGTTATTTTCATATTAATTTCATTCAAATCTGAATCATGTTCAAAATCTACTAATACTTGAAACCGATTTTTAAGTTCTAATTTAAATTCATTAGAATGTTTCTGAAGATTAGGAATATCAACTGTAAATATTGATTTTCTTAATAATTTTTGTCTCTCTAGTTTTACATTAACACGTATCTTACACCTTACTAATCGATGATCACTTCCTGTGTTAAATTTATTAAGAACATTACAATCTTGAAATATGTATTTCCTGTTAGTCAAAATATAATCCAATTCTGCTGTACCTTCATTTGGATGCTTCCATGTCCATTTCCTTTTAACATTTTTCTCAAAAAAAGAATTCACAATATAAAGTTTTTCTTTTTCTGCAAACTCCACAAGTCTATGTCCTCTCTCATTTCTATTACCATAACCAAAATTACCCACAGCACTTTCATCTTTCATTTTTTTATCAATTCTAGCATTAAAGTCTCCCATAACAATTTTAAAATGGTGTTTACTCTGATCAAAAGCCTTTTGTACATCCATATAAAAATCTTCTACTACTTCATCACTATGAGAACTTGTTGGGGCATAAACCTGAATTATCTGCATTTGGTATCTGCTATTAAGTTGTATAACTAATCTTGCCACTCTGTCCGATACACCATCAATCTCCACAATATTGTTCTTCCACTTTTTATTTATAATGAATCCTACTCCACTTGTATTTCCAATATTTGTGCCTTTATAATAGAGTATATGTCCACTTTTTAAATCAATTGTCTCTTCACCTTTTCTTCTAACTTCACAAAGTCCAATAATGTCCCATTTAATATAAGAGAGTTCTTCTTCTAATTCTTGCAATCTTCCTTCACTTGAAAGTGATCTGCAGTTGTAAGTACCTAAATAAAAAGTTATCATCAAATGGCAGCCTGGGTCCGCAATCAAGGGATTCTTAGCACCCTCCGCCTTCGGCCACCAACCGCTGCCTTGGTTAGTGACTTTACAGCCTCCTGGGAATAAGGGCCATGCTTTATTTTTGTCTGTCATAATTGTATATATGTATTGGGAAAATATTTATCCTTTACACAAACATTC
The DNA here is from genome assembly GCA_028023455.1 of Epiperipatus broadwayi. Taxonomy (NCBI): domain Eukaryota; kingdom Metazoa; phylum Onychophora; class Udeonychophora; order Euonychophora; family Peripatidae; genus Epiperipatus; species Epiperipatus broadwayi. The sequence goes on along the minus strand of JAQFVV010012661.1, from coordinate 322,194 downwards.
ATTCTGCCTTATCAGGCACTGAGAAGAAAGACCTAGTTGTTTCTTGATCTTAAACTCAGAGGTAAAAAGCCAATAAACTTACCACGCTGTCTAATGCGTGTTGGTGAACAGCCCATTCATGTTCGTATACTATATGAATAATCACATAGTAATAACAGCTGCAACGACAAGAACGTATGGAATGGACATTAGGAATTTGCCCTGCTCGGTTCCTTTAAGGCCTCCAAGAGGAATCAATTTAGTCACCTGTATTAATCTATTACTATTTAGCTTATCACCAATACATACAAATGTGTATATGTGTTTTAATGCATACTGCAAACATATATAATATTTTAAAAGAATTAAATTTCTGTGTTTATATATAGAATCATAAAAAATTAACAAAAGGGTGTAGAATTATTAAAGAAAAGAATTCATCAATCTGTCAGGAGAATATTATTCAACATTAAAAAAAAGCAATACTTATTAGGAATTGCTTTAGGCTTATAATAGTATTTATATGTATATATAAATACTAGAAAGACAATCTAGTTATTCACAGTCATAAAAAATGAAGAATTCATACGTATATTATAAGGGTTAATATAAACCAAACAATCTCATTTCTAAAAAAAAAAAAAACATAATATAAAAAATTATTTCTAAATTATTTAATATATTACTGTTTAATAAGATATGTTAACATGATAAAAAAAAAAGACATATCAAATATGATAACTTCATTTAGTAATAAAGAAAAAAAAAGAAGTTTAATAGTAAAGGATAATGAAACAAAAATACTACGTAGAAATGTCATATTATGAAATGTGATTTTTTTTAAAAAAAGAAATAAACCAAATGTGAAATGTAAATTATACATAATATGTATTCATGAAATGAATAAAATGGAATTGCAAAATAAAACATGCATATAAACAAAAATTATTTTTATTATTTAAAAAAATTACCTGATGAGCTGTGAAACCAGTTTAAATTAATGAATGAAAGCTAAAATGTAAAAAAAGTGGGAACAACATCATCGTCGGTAATTGATAATTTAGTACTTGGATGACGAACATAGAAATATAAAAAATGAAGATATAAATCCTTAGTATGCTAATAATATTTTTTAAAAAATATATTTGTAAGCAAGTAACTACATATATAAATTGACAGCCATTTTGAAAGCAATTAAATGGCGTCATTCCAAATATTTTATACAAAACAAGTACAAAATGTTTCTAAAAAAAAAAAAAAGAAAATTTAAATGATAAGCATTAAATCAAAAATTCTCTATTATAATAATTATTTTAAAAAACTGTATTATGTAGCAAATGAAGTATAATTAAAAAACAATAATTTCTAAAATAAAATTTAAAAAAATACAATTTTTTTTTAAACAAATAGCTAATTAAAAGAATTCTAGATTTGTGTGTAAAAAAAAAAAAAAATTAATATAGTAAAAATTATCTTCAAAATACAAAATGAACATCTAAAACTATAATTAATTAGTTTTAATAATAAATTTTGAAATTACTTTTGTTATTTATCAAAAAAAAAAAAAGATCATTTCATTTTTGCATTAAGTAATATCAATTTATAGCACTTGAAATGATTTCAAATTAGTATTATGATCAGTAAATAATCAGGGTGTTTTAAGCTTGAAAATAGTGATAAGTAGAATTGATAAAATAAAGAAAAAGATCTTTATAAATTGCAGAAATCAATCATAATTAAAAACAAGAAATTCTAACCATAAATCAATGCAGTCTAATGTATTTTTCTAATGTCTGTTCATAATTTTTTTTTTAGGAAAATATAGAAAATTTTATTCTGTACTTTGTTTATAACTCATATGATAAGGTTAAAATTAGGATACATTAAATGGTATTCAAAGAAGAAAAAAGTTCAATCATGACATATCCTGCTTGCATTACGTAACCTAAGAAGACTACAGTGATCCACAGGAGTAACGGGAAGGGCCTGGGGTTTGTATCTTGGAAATAGGTAACTAAGCTTGCATGACTCGAAATGCACAAAGATGACATCAAAATTTTGTCCATGCAAAAATCATGGCATTACATAAGTAAATCAGACCCTTCAGAATGAATGTCAATGTCATCATATCTAGCGTCTGAGATATAGGCTTGAGGATGGGGGCAAACTAATAGAATCCTGAAGGGATGCTCCTAAACCAGTTTTTAATTGTTTCTCATATGGGTGGTTTTTATCTAGATATAAAAGGAACTAGCCTTAGGGAGACATAGCAATCGACTTCCATGTGGCTTCAAAGATGTAAACAGAGAGGGAAAGTTCTGGTCTCTTCCAAATTTTTTTAATTTTATATACATATAAATCAAGTGGACAATCCAGGACATTATTAAAGGTGAGCCAGCAATGGGTGAACCATCGAATATAATATGAATGTATTTCCTTGACAGATCCACATAGTACGTTGACAATGAGTGTTGATAATGTAAGCATTTTGTCTTTCAGCAACGAGGCTATAAGATCTCTAGGGTTGAAGGGAAAGGCAGTGACAGAGATGTAGTGAAATGTCTTCCTCTCTGAGGCATAGGCAGCAAGTGGAATCAATGCTTGAAAAACCTCAGTGGTATACTAGGAAATGTTTGGTAGGCAAAGCATTAATGTTAATTTCTCCAACAGGAAATCAAATAATTTAGCTCAAGGAACCATCACTTAAATTTCTTGATTAGCAGATGGTTGTTGAGCAGAAGAGTTGATCCTGTGGAAACATCAGGATATAGGATATAATACGCTTCCCAGAAATTAATTTTGGTAGAGAATGGCTTATTAGGAATAGCAGTAAACTTAGAGATATGGAATGAATGTTACCAGCCAGCTAGTACTAACAGTGAAAGGCTTGTCTGTGGGAAATATATCTTTAAAGGGCGAGGAGTTGGGATACTGCAGGAACATTATATAGACAGTGTTGTAGGAGCATTGAAATATAAAAGTATCTATGGAGTGCAGGGACAGCCCATTGAGCTTTGTGTGTTTCTATAGGCCTTTGCACCCTTCCACCTCTAATCATATCAATGCACAGTTTATGTACTTTCCTGATGAAGGTTTTAGTGAAGTTGATCACCAGGGTAAAATAAGATATTTTAGGGAATATTAGTATATTGATGAGGAAGGATTTGGTGAACATGGACATATATACTTTGGAAAGAGAGAATGCAATTTTCTGTGTAGATTGAAGTAGCTTAACTTGGACAGATCTCCTCATGGCCATAGTAGTTTCAAATATAGGGAAGCCTAAGAACTTCAGTGGCTTTGTTGAAAATGGGCCAGGAATGTTCTTACCAGAAGATAATCATCAGGCAAATGATTTGGTCATACTAAATTGAGAGCAGATTGATCAAAAATCTCCTCAAGCACCGATAGAAGCCTGGGAATTAGCTTTTTTGATGGAAAAAAACTGCTAAGTCTTCCATATAGGTAATGTGGTGGATTGATGTATTTAATGCTGGGATATGGATGCCAGGAAGAGATCTCTTAATTTGAAAGAGCAATGGATTGAGGTAGGTGATGAAAAACAGGGCACTGAGAGGGGAGCCTTGTGGGATTGATATGGTAGAGAAGGGAGGAGAAACTTTCCCATTCATTGAGATGCAAACTTCATGATTGTATAGGAGGTTCTTAATGATATTAATGTTTCCAGAGGAAATGTCATGCTTGCTAAACGGGATTAGAAGTGTGCTGATTTGGATAGAATTAAAGACAGTGTAGTTGTCAAGCTGAACTACCACCAGCCTCAATTGCCTGGAGAATCTGATAATGATCAATAATTATTTTAAAGAGATTGATGGCATCTGCAATTGAATTGCCCTTTTTTACAAATTGGTATTGTGAAAATTAGGGGAGTATTTTAGTTTGAATTTTGTCCTTGATGGTCAACTCAATGACTTTGACCATCAGAGGGGTCATAGAGATTGGCCGCAAATTCTCCAGTGAGGATGGAATTATATTGTGCTTGATGAATGGCACCATAACTATGGGATAAAGCCCATTGATGTCTCAGACATTGGAAGAAATATAATTAATTAAGTTGTATATTGGTATAGAGCATTTGGACAAATATAACAGGAGAAATCTGGAAATTGCATGAAGCCCCAGATGGGTGTTTTCAGGCATTGAAGTTAACTTGGCCAGAATATCTCCCTCCATAATGTCAAAGTCTGTAGTTGGTGGATCCATTGTTGAGTCTTGACTAGATTCGGGAGAGAACTTGTCCCTGAAGATCTCTTGAGACACATGTTTGATCCTGAATAAAGCTTATCTCCCACAACAGTAAACAATAGAGTAAATTTCTTGTCTCCATGGCCCAGGCCCCACCTAATGTAGACCATGGACTAATTGTGGGGATAACTCAAACTGTTAGCTCTTTTATTGGGATTTCAGATTAATGATGGATATAACAGGAGAAATCTGGAAATTGCATGAAGCCCCGGATGGGTGTTTTCAGGCATTGAAGTTAAGTTGGCCAGAATATCTCCCTCCATAATGTCAAAGTCTGTAGTTGGTGGATCCATTGTTGAGTCTTGACTAGATTCGGGAGAGAACTTGTCCCTGAAGATCTCTTGAGACACATGTTTGATCCTGAATAAAGCTTATCTCCCACAACAGTAAACAATAGAGTAAATTTCTTGTCTCCATGGCCCAGGCCCCACCTAATGTAGACCATGGACTAATTGTGGGGATAACTCAAACTGTTAGCTCTTATATTGGGATTTCAGATTAATGATGGATTCTATAGGAACTGTATTAAGGGGAAGATTTTTTAGGGTGCTATTTAGCGATATGAGTTCCATTAGGAATGATGATGGGCCTTTATTCCATGAGGTATAGTTTGAGATTAGGGACATTAAAATTTGAATGAAGGAAAACCAGGCATCTACTAATGGTAGCGAAAGAATTTGATCTTGTGGAAACATATATATGCTTGAGAGAATAGCTTCTGGTGATGAGGACTTGAGGATTCTGGTGGTTGTGTTCAGCCTAGGAATAGTGCATGAGAGGTTTAGAAATAGTTTGAGGGTTAAGGCCAAGTGATCTGTGAAGACTAAAGGTTGCAGTGAGGGATCAATTAGTAGGTCAGGTGTATAGAGATGAGATCTGTCAAAAAGGCATACCTTCTCATATAAAAGATAAAAGTATTCAGCAGGAAGAAACCTTACCTTCTCATATAAAAGATAAAAGTATTCAGCAGGAAGAAACCTTCCCCACTCATGAATCTTAGGTTAAGGTGATGAATATATTTTTACAGTAAAATTCCTGGTAGGAGGAGTTTAGAGTCTCTCAAGACAATAGTTGGGTAAGGATTAGAGGCAAGTGTGATATTAATCTGTTTTACTATCTGCTGAATGAGCAATTCATTATGCTAGAGGTGTAGGTATATATATATATCATCAACCATTATCAATCCACTGCAGGATGAAGGTCTCTCCAAGTTCAATCCATCTCTTCCTATCTTTAGCTTCTCTTCTCCACATCACCCCTGCACACTTTCTTATTTCATCCGTCCATCTCACATGTGGTCTCTTTCTGGGTCTTTTACAATTTTTTTGGAATTCAGTTTAAAATTTCAATTGTCCATCCATCTATTATCATCTCTTCTAGCAATATGTCCAGCCCAACTCCACTTCAGTCGTTTAATTTTTTCAATGAGGTCAGTGACACCTGTTTGTTCTCTTACCCATATATTTCGTTTTCGATCTCTTCTTGTTACACACACACATACATATATATATAATGTTCAGAATGAAGGCCTTGTGAAATAGGGTTACAATAATTTTATGTGAATTTATATGGATTTTGAAGGATTCTAATGGGTTGCTATTGGAAATTAAGATTGCTACACCAGCCACAGATGAAGGAGTCAGGAGAGACATACTATATTAGAGTATTGCTTGAACCATTTAGTCAATGCATCTACTCTTTTCAGGGAATTGAGTTCCCAGATATTCATTCCCGATACTTTGTTTCATGTGCTATTAATTTAATTGGAGAGTTAGAAATTGAACAGGTGGTGGGAATTTTTAAAGATGAAGGAACTAGCCTTTAATAGATAAGTATTTGCAAGCCCAGTAATCACTGGTCCTGCCAGGAAAACAGCTACTGGCCTTCCCCCTTGATGCCTTGGAATGCAGGCCATCCATGGAAGATACTCCAGCACATGCTACCTAAGAATCCATAGGCTGGCCAGAGGTCTTCTCTTTTGATGCCATGGAATGCAAGCCATCAATGGATGACAGTTTTTCATTTGTTATGTTAGAGTCCATTGGGAGCTGTAACTTATTAACCTTATTAGAATCAAGGGATTGAAATGGCTTACCAGGATTCTTATTGCAGAAGTCATGATTGTTTTCTTGGCTATTAGTCTTCGGAATGGACCTACATTTTTCCCCCTGGTTTCTGGGAGACAGGGGATTCAATGTCCAAAGAGCTAATAGAGTGATTGTTTACTTTATTGGGAAAAATTTTGTCCTCAGTTGATTTGGGCCTTTAATAGTTTTTTCACCTTTCTCTTCATAGATGAGGTGTTGAGGTACCTCTTTTATAAAGGAGACAGTGAGCTGAATGATTCATTAAGGGCACCCATTGAGTGAGTAGGAGATAGCAAAGGGTTGGGATTAACTTCATTGAAGCCAATTGAGGGTAGGCAGAATTATTCACCATTTCAGATGCTGCAAGGTCAATATCTATCTGTGACTGGCACCACAGAAACAGTGTTACAGTGAAGCATTCTGTTTTTGATCCTTTTACAATTGTTACAAATTCTGGTGGGGTAGTCCCTCACTAAGTGACTCTTCTGACAGTAGAAGAAACATTGTGGAGGACTGCCATGGAAGGTGATGATGACGGGGAAGTTTCAGCAGGGTTTGATTCTTTATTCAGGGTGAGTTCAAAGGTGACAGTGTTAGTGTAAACTAGATCTGCCCCCTTAATCATTTGCTATCCAAAATTTGAGACTTTACCATAGGGCCTAAGTAATTGCTGCAAATCATTTTTCTTTAAATTTAAGGTAGCAGTTCTTGATTATGCCTGATAAGATTATGGGAAGATTCATGTTAATGTTGCAGATGATTTTCCCCATCAAGGTATTTGAAACTTTTCTGGAAGAAATTTTTCTGAGTGAGGTTGTTAAATTCTATTATTACATAACGATTATTAGGATGTTGCAAAATTTTGTGAGTCAGCCTCCATAATTCCTTTTTGGTTAAGTTCATTATAAGTTCATTGATCAAGAAGTTATATACATCACATGACGAGTTGGTAACATCTAAGATTGCAGTGTTTTCACTGTAGAAATTAAGAAAGGATTTATGTAATTGGGGGGGGGGGGGTGTTATTAAATTTATTTGTTATCAAATCAACATTTTTTTCTCCAAATTTAAATTAAGAAGATTGGGATTGTTGGAATTGATGGCAAAGTTCTCTTCCACCTCTTCATCAATTAAGTTGAAAATGTCTTTGTGGTTTTTTGAAGCTTCCCATGTTGTAATGCTAGGCTCACTAAAGCCTACTTGTTTAATGTTAAAATAAGAAGGCTTGTTATTGATTAGTATATTAGGTTGATTTTTGGAAGAAGCATTTAAATTGGAAGATACTATGTTAGTTTTCCCATTTTTATCGAATGTACTGTTAGGACTATTTGATATAATAGAATTATGAGGATTTTCAATGATCTCTCTAGAGGCTTCATTCTAGTCCCTATTGGCTTGGAAGTTCTTTGGACAGTACTTTTGAAAATGGAGTCATTTTCTCTTTGACTGTATCATTTCTGGATGGTGTGGTTATCTTGAATTTCAAAAATGCCTTTTTTCTCAACTTGTTCCATTGTAGAATCTTTGAAACTGTTACAAACCTCTTCAATATTGATTAATTTATCCACCCTTGGCTGAGTAGTAGAGTAGGGGGTTAAACTTCAAAAGAAAAAGGTTTCCACTTGGAAAATTCCTGAAAATCACAAAAAATGCCAAAATTTTATAGAGCCTGAAATTCAATAAAGCTAACTACATGCATCCTCTAGTGGCTATACATTTGTTCATAATTGAGAAGTCACTATCAAACAAAATAGAAATATGAATTAATCAATGAATATTAAACAAATCCAATGAATATTAAACAAATCCAAATTAAATCATTAAAATCAAAATTAAATAATGATCCATTATGCTGAAATTACTAAGTATTATAATACTGTGGAAAATAGAGAAAAAAACTCATCTGCAAGAACGAACACCATTCAAGATCTATTTAGAAAAAGAACCAAACCAAAGACAAAATTCATCCAATTCTGATATTTTATAGAGGTAGACTACTACTATTCATCTTACCACCTCTAATTCAAAAACTTCTATTATCTAAACAAAATTATGAACTATAGTAATGCTTTGATTTAATTACTGCTACAAAAAAATTTCATAATGGCATAAATATAAGCACATTTTGTATTTTGAAGTATCATATTATTATTAATAAAATAAATTTATATGGTTTGGCAAATAGTGAAATTACACATAGTTTTACTTTAAACTACAGATACATAGCAGTTAATGTGGACTTGAGATTCAAGAATTAATACCTCTAGCATGTTTAAAGAGCGAAAGCTGTTCACAAAATGAATATATAGTATGATGGTGACCTTTATTCTGCATTGGTAGATGATGCAATTTAATAAAGTTGAGATTATACACAGATAAAAATCAAAACATTTGACTAGTATTAATGTTTATTTAAAATTTCAGTAGTCTGGGTTTCTAATGAGGGGTAAAGATTTATTGTTGTCTAACGAGGGGTAAAGATTTATTGTTGAAATCCAAAAAAATCACCAATCTACAAAATTCCCAGAATTAGAGATTTCAGATTAAAGGTAATCTACCTGTATAAAAGTGATTATTCAATAACAATAAATTTTCAATATAACTGAACTTAATCGACATCTGGTTTCAGACAATTTCAGAAATTATGAATGCCAAAACAAACAGCAAATAACCATAGCAAAAAACATATACAGAAATTATATATTCAGCAAATAAAACAATAGTTATCAAGATCTACATTATAAATCAATTTTGCTAATGAATTATTTTTAATATTCTTCATTTTTATCAGCAGCCACTTATAAATGAATATGGCCAATTTAATTTCCAGAAGAAATAAAATTTGAGGATAAAAAAATATAAACATTAGAAATGAGTTTTAAACAGACTATACAAATCACTATATGAATAAAATATATTGAATTTCTTCAGACAGTTTGTTTGATTTCTTTTGCAATGGTGTCTAATTTCTGCAGCAAATTTTTACTTTTTGAAATTCTTAGAAACCTTGTTAATTATAGTTTTTCATTATATTCTATCCTCAGCCATATTTTCTCAATGAAAGCAATCAATATCACACTTCTTTAGTATCTTTAAGAAAATCTTTATAATGCAAATAAGGTCTAGTTATGACATAATAACTGTGCGTAACATTGCTGCAAAATACTTTTTAAAAAGTCTCATCACTCATTTGTTTCACATCAGCAGAAATGAATTTCTTGCATTCTGCTTCAGGAATATCACAGATAAATATATTAAATTAGACAATCTTTCTCAAACTAAATCCAGGAATATGATATTGCTTTAACTAATCAAAAGAGATCATTTTCTGAAATGGAAGTTACTAGGATATTAAAAATTGGAAATCTTTTTCAAAGATTGGAGTCTTATTACTATTCCAATGGAAATAGTACACTCAATTTTTCCTCCAATGAGAGAAAATCATCTTCTAATCTGAATATAACTTCTGCAATATTAGACAAACAAAATCTCATCCATTGCCATTTTGGAGTAACCATGAACTGTAGCCTAACTTCTTTTCTCATTTAAGTAAGATTAGATAAAAATTAATTTCTAGGAATAATTTCCTTGGAAAGACAACTTGCACTTTTTAGGATGTGATGCAAATACTTTACATATAACTGCCTTAGCACTAGAAAATCCTGGTGATCTTGTTTGGAAATTCCCGTACTAAACTTCTGACTACTTAATTACCACAAAAAGTAGACTCAAGTCTACTCCTCTGCAATGGATTCCTGGTTTTTCACATATTCTTCCATTAGATATCAAAAGAGAAGTTACTTCAAAGAAAATGTATAAAAACTGTTAAGCAAATTAGATTTACCAAAATTCTAAATATAGTTTCACAAGCTAAGACTTATCTCAAATAAAGATTCCCTTTTAGGATATTTATCTAAGAATCTACAATCAAAGTATTATGGTTTAAGCAATGCAATCCTTATTTTCCAGGACCAATTATAAAGCTTGCTGGATTTGATCTTCCTAAACCCATCAGCAGTTTCAATCATAGATTCAAGGCAACCCATGGTTACTGCAGCTCATGGATTTCATTAATGAAATTTATCTGACACTGATCTATATAAATCTGGGAAAACACAAACTATAAATCACATAGTGATTGCTGAATCTATAGCTACAGCAACAGAACTGAAGAACTTAATAAAAACACTGGAGAATTGATCCCCTGGTTGCAATCTACAGATTCCTTTATAATACTTTGTTAATAGTTAAATGCTTTCAAAAAATCCCCATGATATATTAATAAACATATCCATAGCAGTAAATTGTGATTTTGCAGTAAAACATACAACAAGTTAAAGACTCTATCAATTGGTCTTGTGATTATAGTTTAAGAATCTTGTAGAGCATCCTTATTTCTTTCTACTGCTTTATATTACATCAATAGATGTATAGAACTCACTTTCATATAGTAAATTGGACAAAGTAAAAGTTCTATATTCAAGTAATTAAGTTGCAGTAGGTATATCATTATGTTAAGATAATGTATCTTTTAACATAATATAGAAACTGTACACTGAAGACTGGGCTGGATATCAACATTCAAATCTGCTTCTGTACATAAAAATTTACCAAGATGTTTAATTTGGCTCACATTTTTAAACTAACAACCTTTCAAGATGCTTGCTGCTGACTTTTCTTCAAATACTCATTTGCTTATAGTTTTTTTTATAAATATTTACTATTAAACAAAATTTTTTATAAATAACATTTGAGTTACTATGAACATTAAAGTAAATAATCAAAAGTTTGAATGCCAGAAATGATCTGAACATCTAAAATCCAAACCCTGACCCGCTACCATTGCACTAAACTATATAAGACACTATGAATATTCTAACCTTTATATAGCCAGCTCAATACATTTTACATACCTATCTTGCAAAACATGAATCAATTAGATATGCAAAAGAACATAAATTATCTAATTTGATTGCTATATAGACAGATATCCAGAAAGCATTTAATAATGTAAACCTGAAAATATTATCTTGGTTAGATCTGATGAATTCAATCTGTAATAGTGTTTAATCTATTATGTTAAAAATTGTTTGGCATCAACCAAAAATTTACCAAGAACTTTTCCACTATTCCAAATTCTATAAGGATTAATATTTATCTTTATTGCTGTCATTATAATTTAGATTAAGTCATTACTTTTGGGAAATCCAGAAACTTTCTCTATAGAATTTTTAAAATTCTAAACCATCAAACTTCACATGATCACCATTCTTAATTTTTACACAAGTTGTTTTTCACAGAGGCAAAACTCTCATACAGTACCGCCACTTAGTGCAAGTCAGAGTATCAATGTGCATAAAATCCTTATCTAATGCCTACTCATTCAATATCCCAAGACTAGTTTAAAAGCTTTATAGTTAGTTAAAAAAGTAAAAGGTGGTTTCTGGAGGGTTGCATTAGATCCTAAAATCTATGTGCAGTGCTCTCAGATCCAAGGCTCCTCATTGATGAAAGCCACAAACTAGAAACTAGTCTGGAGATATAGGATGAGTAGGCATTAGATAGAGATTTTATGCACAAACTTTCCTGCATCCATTAATTACTCTGATTTGCACTAAGTGGTGCTACTGTATGGAGAGTTTTGCCTCTGTGAAATTAAGATTTTCTCAATTATAACTTCTAACAAATGTGAATGATGTTATGATAATCATAAAAGACATTGCAAATTTACCTTTTACAAAAGCAATTAAAAGCATAAAGAGCTTGCAAATAAGCTCTTAACAAGCTTTGCAGAATAACCCTAACCCCAGACTGGTTTCTGCTAATGGCTTCCTCAGTAAAGTGCTAAGATATTCAAGCATTAGTTTAAAAATACCAGGACAAACCCAGAACATTATCTAATGAATAACTATTAAGTAGAAAAATTAAGTAGAAAATCTGAAATTTTCAGACATCCATATGTCTTCCAATCCAGCTATCTAACTTTAAATAGCCATATGGGACTGAAGTAAGTTCAGATACACCATATATTAATGGCTTTAGCAATATAAAATCACCAAAGTCTTAATAGCAAAAAATAAAATTACAAAAAAAAACTCATCAGATGTCACATGACCTATTTTAAACAAGCTTGTATTACAAATGTTATATAAAGAGCTCACAAATAAGCTCTTAACAAGCTTTACAGAATACCCCTAACTCCAGACCAGTTTCTGCTACTGGCTTCCTCAGTGAGATGCTAGGATATTCAAGCATTATGACTGATTATCCCACATCTTTCAACAAATCTTCTCAGTAATTATATCCAACAAATTTTTATCTTAGGATTATCTACAAAATTATTGAATATCCCAATTTATATACAATCTCTATAGAAATTTACTGAAACTTACAGCCTTTCTTAAATCCACTATGGACAATATTTAATGGGGAATAACAGGTTTTGCATCTGCCTAGCTGGGAGCTAATGTCCAAATGATTAACTCACTGGAAGTTCACCAAATGACAAGCAGGAAACTTAGAATTTTTTCAGAAAAGTAGTACATAAAACAACTGGATAGCCATTTAGTATTTGATGAAAAATCAACAAATCTTTTGAAAAGGCATACGTTTCTGCCAATCAAATCGAACTTCATTAACTATGCATTGTATATGAGACAATAAGTTTCTATAAATTACTATAGAGGGCGCAAATAAATAATATTAATAAGGTATACATTTATGTGATATTTAATTAATTAATATTTACATTTCAAATATTTACTTGAAAGCAAAGTTATTTTAAAATGAAATAGACTATAGACTCTATCATGTCAATTGAGATTAAATTGATGCAAAGAAGACTATTTAAATTACCACTAAAATTTATTTTCTAATGTTAATTTCAAATTAAGCATTGTGGTCTATTTAAATGGTAATCAAGTTGCTATATTTGATGTGACTTCAAATGTTCTTCCAAACAGTTGATTACATCATGATTTGAATGACAGAAATATTTCCTGAAAAGGTTTAATTGATTAATCATCAATTGTAGTTGTATATAAGTCTGTAAGTTTTTTAAATTTATGTAGCGGGATGTAAAGAAATAATATTATTAAATTACATATTTATGTGGTATTTAATTACCAAAATCACCCTTTTCTTTATTTTGCTGTAATATCTTATATAAATACAATTTATCCAAACCACTTTGAACACTTTTTAGCAAAACCCTTTATTTGTACATATATACATATACCTACATTTTGACTGTCCTGCAGTCTTCTTCAGAGCCAATGTACTTTAATCTGAGTAAATTGGCTTTGAAGCAGAACAGTTGAAACATAGATGTATGCATATATGAACAAATAAAGGGTTTTGCTAAAAAGTGTTCAAAGTGGTTTGGAGAAATGGTATTTAATTATTTAATAGTTATGCATATTCCACATAGATTAGCACTTTTGCCAACAAAACCAATCAATATATCATTTCAAATGTGTTAAATGTTTCATATACTCTATAACCAAAAATTATCACTGCAATTGTTAAAAAAGTACTGGCATTTTACTGATCATGAAAGCACAATTTTAGTGTTGCTACGTCAAGCTTATCTTTAAACTACGGTACTAATCTTCTGACATTTGGTCTTAAGAAAACCATTCTACCTAATTGATATAGAAATGGCTGATTCTAAATCCTCTGTATAGTACATTAATGAACTAGATTTTCCATGACACTTTCCTTCGGATCCTTAATTCAATATACACAGATTGACTGATTTTAATCTGATTGATGTCTGAATTGCCAACTCATCTTTCTTCATCCGAAGGAGATTGGTATTAGGAAAAAGTCTTGACAAACTCATCATAGAAAGTAAGAATGGTATAATATGCTGTAGTTTTTTTTTCTGAAGTTTGTTTACAATACTAACTTAGAATGCAAATCAACCTAAACTTACAAACATGATGGAATCTATATTTTCTTTAATACATACCAGGATTAAATTTATGCTTTACTACAGTAATCTTTCTTAAAATTCAGAGGTAGTGATAATGTAACTTAGAATGCAAATCAATCTAAAAGTCTTACAAACATGATGGAATCTATATTTTCTTTAATACATACCAGGATTAAATTTATGCTTTACTACAGTAATCTTTCTTAAAATTCAGAGGTAGTAATAATTTGACAAGATAGGATATACGGTGCTCTACAGAAATAAAGATGAAACAGTAGTACACCTAATAATTTGTTGATATGCATTTTGATTCCAAAACATGGCCAAGATTCTGAATTTATCCTATGATTTTATTAGTAAAGCAATGATAAGGATCACACTCCTTCATTGTACTTACTTTGGCTGGAAAGATACCAGTTTATTCTTCAAGCTAAGAACATTGCTTCCTTGTCGAATTGTGTTGAATGATGGTGGGAGTAACATATGGACTTTAAGTATTTACCTGTGTTAATTAGGGATGGTCTTTAAATGTAAAACTCAGGAAACCATGCTAATTTAATGTATAATATATTGTTAAAAATTGAATAATTTATCGCTCAGGAGTTTGTGAGAAATTTGAGCATCTGGAAGTAATAAAGCTGGGCATGAGTCAAGAGCTTGAATTTCAGAATGTGTCACTCTATCATTACCTCAAATCATTTCAGAAATATAATATATTAATTATATAATATAGAGAGTACCATCATAAAATCGCTCAACAATTAATCTTTGCAAATCATGAAAATGATATCCAATGATGAGAAGTTAGCTCATAATACTGATCAAATATGATCCAAAGACTAAACAAAACTAAAACAAATTTGTACATTTGAAAGTTCATAAATGTAATTCTAGAAAACTAATATATGTATAATCTGTAAAGTCTTACATATATATACAAATCTATTCATAAACAATCTATAAAGCTATATTAATAATTTTTATTAGCCATTCATTAGACTAGAGATTATCCAATAATGAATAATATTTCTGTAGTGTAATTTTCACTACACCACTCTCACACAAGATAGGGACTGGTTTCTATCCACTTTTAACATTTTGTGGAGGGATGTAATCATAACCCTATGACTAATGTGGGAAAAAATCTATGATCCTCAAGATGCACATTTCATGCTAGACCCGCACTCATCAGTTGGTCCAAACCACAATTTCTTATATATATATATCTTTATCATTGTTTACTATACATAGATGACAAATTAGTCCTGTTAAATTGGATGTGTCAAATATTCTGCCCTCACAACTTTCATTAAGAATGTATATTAATAATTTGTATTAGTCATTCATTATTGAATAATCTTTAGTCTAATGAATGATGAATAAAAATTATTAATATACTTTCATTAAGTGATTTATATCAAAGTTGTAAGGGCAGCATGTTTAATGTTTATGAATAAAACTATAACAATTGCCATCTATATATATATACATTAAACAATGATAAAGATATGTGTAAGAAATTGAGATCTGTGCCAACTGATGAGTGCTCGTTCAGCATGAAATGTGCATCTTGGGATCATAAATCTTTTTCACATGTCTTTGATCATATGTTAATGATTACATTCCTCCACAAGGTGTTAAAAGCAGATAGAAACCAGTCCCTACCTTGCCTGGGAATGGTGTAATGAAAATTACACTACAGAATATATAATTCACAAGCTAAATTCTCAAAAAATTATTTAAATGAACTTTTAATAATGCCCACCTTTTTATGCCATCGTTTATCTGACAAAATAAATCGGCATTGCTATAACAAAAAAATGGGCATTATTTACAAGTTCATTTAAATATTTAATAATCTAGGTTATGAATTATCTTAGAATATGTATAGATGATGTTATATATATATAAATGTAAATAAACTTACTTCACTATAAAACATAGGCCCAGTATTAGTTACATAAAGCTTCTCTTAAATGAAGGTCCAATCAAATTATAGTTATATTCTTCTTTTACATGCTGTATCAATATTCCTTTTACCATGTTGAATTATTCTGGAACTAGCTATGGGATGGACATTGGAAAAGTCCAAAGCTGGCTTGGGAATTTTTCAGTTGTCTGAAAAAAAAATACTTCACTTTAAATTTGAACTACACATCACGGTATAGTTACAACAATAACCATTTGCTATGAGATTAAATAAAACATTAAAATAAAAGGTTGGGATCAACACATCTATGAGCATGCTTGATGATAAAGATGGAATAATGTTTTGAACATAACTAAAGATGCAACAACAAACAATACAGATATTAGAATCTATTGAAGAAGCATTTAAAACCTGAATTAGGGAATGAAATGCCATAAGAAGTGATCAAATCACTTCTATACAATAAGCTAATGAAATCAATGGGTTTTGATGACACATATGTGTATATAATAATACCAAAATGTAAACTAGTAAATATCATCAAATAAATTCCATCTATTTAAAATTACCAATTTTCAAACAACTTTTAGCAGAGTGCTGCTAGATATAAACAGATGCAATTTGTTATATTTAAATATGTAATAGTTAATGGCAATGATATGTGTGTAATAATAGTTGTGTTATGAAATAAATAAACAAGTCATGGCCATATGACTATTGATGAAAAGTGCAACTGGTAATTATTAAATATATGGAAACAATAAAAAATATATAAACTAACTAAATGAAATATATAAATAGGTAAAAAATAAAACACAATAACTTGTCTTCACCATTTCTTTTAATATTTCAACCAGAAATGATTTTCTTCAGAAAATTCAATCAAATAACTTCCTTCAAATGTATATATATATTCTAATCATCAACTTGATAAAGTTTAATTGACTCAGCTGTCACCTGATAATACTTTCAGGATATATAGAGGCATTTATACTTTATTTATATATTTTAATAGGATTCATAAATATTTTCCTTAAAATGTGATAATGATGACCACAACATAACATACTATTTAAAATCCCTGGCCAAATCACGTAGAAAATGAGATACTCTAGATGAAATGAGCACAGAATTAATATATAGATCAGATAACATTACATATTTTTAAAGAATTTAAACACAGTATTTAAACAAGTAACGAACAATTTATTTACAAAGTATCACAATTATCATAAGATATAGAATTTTCATTTACTATAAACATACTTTCATTCCTGACTATATAATATAGAAACTTTTATGGTTTTAATCTAATCAAATAAACTTAATCGAATGATAATGATTTATTGAATAGTCATTTCTCAACTATCTCTTAAATTTTAATTCACATACATATGCTGGAAAAAAATATGAAACAATCATATTTTCTATAAAGTGTCCAAGGTTTATCTCAATTAGTTTTAAAACATTAGTCTTTTAATTACACAATATTATATCAACATCATTATATGATTAAGTATACTTGCTGTTAGATAAAATCTAGATATTTAATACACAATGGATATAATCCTAAGGATGGTTGACCCTCATAAATATACATTTATTCAGCTATCTTAGCCTCATAGCCTTGTCACACATATATATCTTATAAGAGGTTCTTATTATAAATACATCATTATAATGATAATTCTAGGAAGTATCCACTTTAGATTCAATTCCCTTTCTAATAATAACTCCAACTTCATTAAATAAAGTGGTCCTTTTGAAACCAACTTCGAATTTAAGAAAATAAACCATGAATAAAGTCACCCTATAGATATAGTATATTTTAACCATCAAAATAGTGATCTAAACGACCTCATTTACATTTAAATTCTAACACACATAAAATATAATTCTTAGTAATTTATGCAAGGATTAATTCACATCCAAGATGAATTCAATTGTTTTAGTTTAATTCAAAAATTTCAATTTATTATACTAGCACTCATTATTTCAACCACTTAAACAGTCCACATTAAATATTTTCACACACATGCACATTACCTAAATAAGGATTATTTTCTCTAACTTATATATTTTATGACAATTTCAGGATGAAAAGAAAACCTTTTTTTTTTCTGTATATATATATATTGTTTTAAAAAGGGAAATAAAATTTAAACTAATCATATATATATATAAAATGAAATGAATTTTGTATTAATATTGAAATTTCTTTTAATAAAATATTTTGTTCCTCTTTGAATCAATCAATTAAATAGTTTATTATACACATATACAAAGTTTATAGCTAATAAAATGTACTTGATCAATTAATGTACTCCAAAAGATCACAAAATAAAACTTAAAAATAGTTAATGCTTTAGAATATCAATCTAATCAATAAAAGATTGTTGTCTTTTTTTGACTTATGGACAAACATCAAATTGTAGCATAAAGTTTTGTAGCCAGGATTCTCTCTACAGTTCATCAAGAAGATTTCTATGTGGACTAACATTTTCCTCTCAATGCCATGCATTAATTGATTTATTTTATTATCACATTTTCCTTTTTTTTTTCCAAGTCACTATGCTATCTTTTATCAATCTTTTAGACAAGCAATAATTTTTCCCCTCTGATATACAGATTTCTTTTGTTTAGTCTTTTTTAATAGAGATTCCTTTAAAATAGCTTGATCAGGTTCATCATTGCAGATCCAAGGTAATGTTTGGAAACTGGCAATTTTTCTTCTATTATACTCACTAATCATAATGCTGTTCAATGAAGCTTGAATGTAGCAAGAATCAAGATTAATAATTTCAAAAAAATCTTGGCTACTTATACCACTGATCTCTTGCTTACCAACACTTTGATAACTTCTTTATTTTACTTAATGTAGATGATCTAAGTTTACTTTAATTATATGAATTGTCAAAATACTATAATTATTTACCTGATTGAATTTTTATCTTCTTTTTGAATCTCTTATTTCTAAACTCAAATTCTTAATCTTTTAATTATCTTATTTTAAACTATTTTTTAAATATTAATTCACCTAATGATGATGTTGTTTTTGTAGTAGATAACTCGTTCAAACATGAATTAAAGCATATATTCTTTTAAGTATTCTAATTTTTAATCTTTGGTAAGAAAAACTAGCTAGACTGTTTTAACCTACTTTATATAATTTATTATTTAGTTTCTTTTAAATCGGATCACTCATAATAAAAACTATTACATTATTTATACTTATTTTAAAATATGATTTTTAATAACCTTATAAAATGTCAACATTATTTATTAAATTTTAATAATTTATTCTAAAATTTCACTGCTACTATGATTATTGCTTTCAATAATTTATTCTAAGATATTTTTCATTATTTTATACCACTTTCTCTAAGAGTTTTGTGATGCTATTTTTATTAGTTATCCCCACAGCAACTAGAAACCTGTTCTTTCAATATGAAAGATCACATGGCTGACCATGAAATAAATAAGATAATCCTCAATTCAATATATAT
Source organism: Epiperipatus broadwayi (assembly GCA_028023455.1). Taxonomy (NCBI): domain Eukaryota; kingdom Metazoa; phylum Onychophora; class Udeonychophora; order Euonychophora; family Peripatidae; genus Epiperipatus; species Epiperipatus broadwayi. The sequence goes on along the minus strand of JAQFVV010012661.1, from coordinate 302,490 downwards.
ATATATATAATAAAGATGTAATTAAAGGATGATAAATTAAATTGCATTATAGAATGCAAGCATAAACAATAATTAGTTTATATAATCTCTTTAAACTTTATATATGTAATATACTTTCCTTGATTTGTATCTGCACATCTCTTATTTTTTAGACTTAAGTCATATCAATATTATCAATTTACTTGATATCATAAAATCATCAGTTATCTGCCAAATGACAGATCCCTCACATTGATCTAAATGACCCAATCCTTTCCATTACTTAATTTATTTTTCTTACTTATGAACATCAAGTAATTCCTTTCTTTCACTATTTTTTTTTATATCTTCTAAAATCATTTTAAAATTGTCTTACAAAATTTTTCCATTTTGAAATACCTCCCCCCCCCCCTTTCAGACATACACCCAATCTAATTCTTCTTTATTAAAATTTTTTATTAGTCATTCATTAGACTAGAGATTATCCACTTAATGAATATTTCTGTAGTGTAAATTTCACTATACCACTCACATGCAAGCTGATTTCTAACACTTTATGGAGGGCTGTAATCATAAACATATGATCAAAGGCATATGAAAAAAAGCTTGTTAAGAGGTTGTTTTGTGTACTCTATATATAACAGTTGTAAATACAAGCTTATTAAATTAGGTCATGAGACATCTGATTTGATTTTTTTTTTTTTTTGTAATATGAAAAAGATGTATGAATCCCAACATGCACATTTTGTACTGAACCGGCACTCATAACTTGGTCCAGATCAATCTTTTACACATATCTTTATTGTTATTTAGTATATATAAATAGTCAATTACTACAGTTGTATCTTTATATACACTGACCAATGATAAAGATATGTATAAGAGATTGCAATATGGGTGAACTAATGAATGCTGGATAAGCACAAAAGATGCCTCTTAGAGATCATACATCTTTTTCACATCATTAGTCACATGTATTTGATAATACCCTTCTACAAGATGTTATAAGTGGATAGAAATCAGTTCCCACTTTACGTAAAAGTGGTGTAATGAACATTATACTAGTTCCTCTTTACATTTTACAATCTTTTTTACTTTTTGGAATATTTATATCTATTTATCTTGAACACATTTTTAAAAAATAAGATACCAACATAACTCCAAATTTATATGAATATATTTAAAGTTCAACATATTATTTGTTTTCAATAGTTCAAACATGAGCATATATTTAAAATATTGCTCAGATACAAATACCATAGCAGTCAAAAATCTCTACTGTTGAAGCATCTGCTATTATAGTATTTATATGTATCATTTTAACAGGATACAGCCAGTGTATACATATTTTTTTATAATCTATTTATACAAGATTCTATCTAGTAATAACACTAAAATTAATCTTTAAACATATCAAAAGTAGGAAGTACAGCTACAAAGGTAACACATTGATTTTTTTTCCTCATGTGTCATAGCATCAGATGGGAAGCAAAATCGCTAACCTGGGAAACTGCTTGCAAAGCAGCTGTCACTGACCTCTCGACCACCAATGCTGTTTTTGTAGCATAAAGAATCATGTATATAAATAAATATATAATACTCAAGTTATTTATTTAGAACAAAATTCCCTTCAGTTACAGAAATAGAACATAGGCCTTTATTGATTCAGGTGATAATCATTTACTCACCTGTCTACAATTTTTCTTTTCTAGATTTCCTTTTTTTATTACTACTTTAATTTGTGCAGATGTATGTAATGTAAAGAACCAGCTGAAAAGAGATCACATCAGTTATTTGTTACAAACATTATATATATATAAAGCTAATTAAAACCTGTTCTACGCTTAAAGCAGATGGCCTTTTTCATATACTTTTCTAAATACATAAACTTCTGAGTTTATGGAAAAAAATATATATTACCTCAGAAAACATTTTAAAGGCTGTAATTATTTCATTTTTTTAAATATTGAAAAAAAAAATAACAAATCAATTTATTTATTGTTTTTATATTTGCAAAAACTTGAAAAATATTTACTTCAGATTATGAAATCCTAGTGCAATCTATTGTAAGCTTAAGTAATCAATAATCATTCAGGCTTACAATCATCGATGGTCTTAGAATAGGGAATAAGTAGGAAGCAACTATCCATATTTATAAATTAAGTTTATATAGGCTCTTGCTCTCTGCATTTCATTCATGTTTTCTATTAATTAATATTAATTTTTAAATTGTAACCAGTAATACTGACTGAGATTGCATTATCTATGACAGCATAAGGTGGTATCTATATAGTGTGCCTGGGAAAAGATGACTGATTTCTCTCCAAGCTGCTTGCAGTGCCATCTTTAAAGTAAAAGCATAGTTTAGCTATTTACCACACATTATGTTAAGGTGTTAGTATGTCTGGATCATGCATTATCCACTCTACTTTGAACATTTTTACACAAAAACCTTTTATTGTACATATATGCATACACAATCTTACATTTCAACTATACTGCAGTCTTTTTCAGAATCACTTTCACTTTAACTTTTTAATTTTTTTTTACTTTTAAAAAAATTAAAGTAAAAGTGGCTCTGAAGAAGACTGCAGGACAGTCAAAACAGAAGAATGTGTATGCATATATGTACAATAAAAAGATTTTTTGCTAAACAGTGTTCAAAGTAGAGTGGGTAAATTGCATTTACATATAAGATATTACAGCAAAAGAAAGAAAGTGGTGAATTTGGTAATATGTCTGATAAAATGTGACAATGTGTTTTATATCTGTGCTGCTATTACATTGCAAACCATTTGAAAACATTTTTGCAGCTCCTTTGCTTCCACATAGTTTTAATCAGTTCAAATTTTTCAATAACAGTTTTGTTCAATTTAAAATAAAATTTAATGTCAGTGTGTTACTTACTCATGAGTTAAGGTACACAATAGACGGTCATATTTCATGTCATAATTCATTTTTCAGACATGTTAATACTATGTCTTGTGTAAATAGTTAATACTTATGTCACTTTATAATAGATATCTTCATTTAGAGATGGCGCTACAATCAATTTGAAGTGAGAACTAGTCAACTTTTCACTGGTAATCACATTAAACAGTTATAATGTCTCTGACTCACATTTCTTTTGTTTATATTTTTCCCTATCAGTTAGTTAGAGTAACAAGTTTTTGAATTAAAAATTAAATCAAATAATCCAAAACATTAGAACTTAGATGCACTGTAGGCTTTTTTAAAAATGTTTCTCTAAAACTGGTTCACAAAACCAAGTATCAACAAAATGTACAAACTTTATATCCATAATAAGCATGGCATGTTTATATAATTATTCTTAATTTTATTTTAATACTAAAAAAAATTTTCATGAATAATTTTTTAAATAAATAATATATTAAAATAATGGAGAAAATGTTTATATAAAAGTTTACTTAAAATTTATAAGTCATCATACCAATATTTTTCAAATAGATTTGCATTAAAATTTGAATTTTTGTGAATACAAATAATAAAGTTAATAGAATACCTGTCTGTTTAATAGAAATGATATAATCATAAAAATTTTGAATAATGCTTCAAAATAATGCAAAATGAAGGAAAATATGTAAATATTTCTCGTCTCAATAATTCTTTATTTTTAATGAATTATTAACATATAATTCATGCAATTTCTTTTAAATATTAAATATACAAAATTAACAAAGCGTATGACACACTTGAATGTGAAGCTATCAAGATACACAGAAATTATTACACGCTAAAGCGCTTTCGAGGCCTTTTGCCTCATATTCATAGCGGTACTGTGATTTCTGTGTATCTTGATAGCTTCACATCAAGTGTGTCATACGCTTTGTTAATTTTGTATATTAAATTATCGAATGAGAAGTTTTAAAATCTTTAATATTTTAAATATTAAAATAAAATTTAAAATTATCACAATATATTAAAGTGATTTAATGTTTATATATTTTGTTGATAGATAGCTTCCTTAGCCAAATTCTTAAAAAAAAAGGTTGGGTGAAAAAAAAAATTAGAGATAGATTATAAGATATGTCTAGAATTCAGGGGAAATAATTAGATATACAACTGAAATGCACCTAAATTCCAATATTTTTTTGGCTTATACAATCTAATTTGATTATAAACTATAATTGTAGAAGAGCTGATTATCAGGATAGAAAAAAAAAATAATTTGGCTGTGTTTCAAATGACCTTTTAGATTATTAAACATATAATGGTATTATTGATGATAGTTTTAAAGTATACTGTTTTCTAAATAATATTGCGATGAAAATAAGTTTAATAAATGTATATTTTTAAAGTGAAACTGATATCCAAGTAGAGACAGGTTAATGCTAACATGATTGCAAATTTTATGAATTTTCATTAGATTTAAAAATAAATGGTATCATTTCCGAGGAATATCATGTTATGCCCAATTAAATTCCATGATTTTCCTATATTAGCTTGCATCTATACACATAGAACTGTTATTTATCTCCATTCACAAATACTTAGAAATAAGTTAAGTAGGCTTTCATATATGAGGTTGCTTTATACAATGAATGCAACTGGAAAGTAAAAAGAGTTGGACCCACTCTTAGCAACAAGAATGCAATGTTAAATATTGATGGTCAAAAAATGATAAATTATTGTATTTGTCACCAGGCAACAGAAGGATGCTGGACCTACTCTTAGCAATAAGAATGCAATGTTAATTATTGATACAGTCAAAAAAATGATAAATTATCATATTTGTCACCAGGCAATAAAAGGATGCCCACTTGATAATTTTTGACATCTCATACACCAGACTAGTCATCAAACCTAAGTTATTTAGTAGGCTGTCACATATGATGTAATAACACAGCTGTATGGAACCATGCCAAATTTAATATTTGGAAACAATATAATCATATGGTCACTATTCAAAGTAGTATACTGTTAATTTGCCTGATATATTGACAACTTAATGATGCACGGTTTTAGATAACTTACATGTGCAGTGTCCCAGACAATATATTGACAACTTAATGATGCATGGCTTGAAGATAATTTACATGTGTTGAGGCATGGCTTGAAGATAATTTACATGTGTTGAGTCCCAGGTTATGTTTTCAATACCAGCTGTGTAGCAAAAATAACTTTATTAAAAGAGAAAACTAAAACAGTTTAAACTTAACAACACAAGTTTATTGATTTACAAATAAATGTATATAAATATTAATTAGAAATTATTTGATAATCTCTAAAATCATTCACATACATACTAAATATAGTCCATACACCTCTGTGTTATCATTAACTGCAGTTTTTTTTACACAGAAATTATATATCTTGCATAGACAAATATTCCATATTGAACTTATTATTCAGCCAACATTCTGCTGACAATTATATATATATTTAATATATCAGCCCAAACTTTTTAAGCAGATCATTGCAAGTTTTTATATCAGTCCTTCCTGTGTAATCTGCGTTTAATTGTATGCATTATCTTTTATTATCCTTCAAAGATAATCAGGTTGTACGTAAATTTGTCTAGAGTAAATATTAATAGTTAAAGTTAAAATTATATATGTGTTGACTCTACATAATTATAAAACTTTACAATTATAAATATACAAGGCAGTCCAGCATGCCATTTTGACTGAATGGTAACCTAAGACTAATGGAATCAGTAACCGTAAGAGTAGAATACTTTATATTCACTTTTTACAGATAGCATATTGATATTCCTGTGATTTGTCAGTTTAATTTAAGACCTACGATATCAGTAGCTATAGGAGTAGTACACTTCCTCTACTAATAGTAAAGAATGCATCATATTACAATTATATTCTTCTATTTTTATAGTCAGCATGATTAACCTAAGATTTTTATCTCTATACTCATCTATCAACTACTAACTGGATAGCTAGCTAAGGAGTTCATGATGTATCATCTACTTGTATAAAAAAAAATTATCCTGTTTGTGAAATTGACTTAGGTCAAGCATGAACCACAAATTGGGGACACGGCTGGTGGATATTCTAACCCTCATGAAATATAAGACATTAAACGTTTCATTTATAAGAGAGGCTTCCAATAAATAAATTAATAAGATGAATATTTTTTTCCTCTCTCTATTCTCTTATGGTTTAAACATTACGACGCATTTAATTCTATAAACAAAAATATAAAGTCTGATGCTCCCTCTACCATTTCTGAGAACAGATATTATTTAGGCAGTCACATTAATTAACCATAAATCTACAAAAAAAAAAAAACCTAAATAACTCACTAAAAATCTCTACAGCATATTTTCAGAGAAAACAATCAAGGGATTATTTTCTTCACCTAAGAATATCTAGAGACCTAATTATTGATAAATAATTATATAGCAAGAGAGACTAGTTGTAGTTTGACTACCAGGATAAAAATCTAAGTCTGCTTAGAAATTTTCAACTACTTGAGAAAGTTTCTAAATTCTACCCAAATTCAAACTCCAAGACAAGAGAATGTTCTGTTACACCATCCACTTTTAATCTTCTGAGTACAGTATTCATAGAGAATATATTACTGTATGAAATATTGGAGAAAGCTAAAATAAAAGAGGTGGGATTTATTAATGTGATTAAGGAAGACATTTTAATAATAGTAATAAAAACATTTTTTAAAAGACTGATTTTAAGAATTGGTTTATTTCGGTCTTTACCATAAAAAAAAAAAAAAAATGGTTTGTTGCTCAGAGAGTGCATAAAAAGTTTGAATATTGGAAGTAATAAAACTGGGTTGAGATCCAGACACATTGAATGCCACTAACTATGTGGGATAGTACAATCAATCAAACAATTATTTGAAAGTTAATTGTCAGAAAAGTACCCAATTAAGATAACATATTGTCTTATTATGAAGTCTTTGTTTTGAGTAATTTTGACTTTTGTGAAAATCTGTTATGCTATGACTTTGCATTTCCTGCTCATCTGGTTACAAACAAATTTACAATCTAAATTAACAATGCAATGTCAGAATCATTTGACATCGCAACGGTACATATTAGGGTAGCCAACAGTTTCAGATACAACATTTCCTCTCCTGGCCATCTTTATCTAAAAACAATGAAATTCCTGATTCAATGACAAAGCCATTAAAAATTTTCAACATAAGATCAGTTAAGATGTAAATATAAGAACTTCTGCCCTTGAGATTTTAATATTTCAATAATGGACATTTTTTGTTTGGTATGTTACTTTTAAAGAAACTTGCCATCAAAACCATGCAAATTGTACATAAGTTGAATTGTATTCTCTATAAGCAAGATTTTCCAACTACATTCTCACATATTTATGAAAGTATAAGATAATGAATTTCAAAATGTTAACATTCTTGCTCTAGTACTAATTTTTTAATCAATAAAGTCATTAAAAGAATGATAAAATTGTTAGCAACACCCTTTTTACAGTTTTATATTCAACAGCATACCCGGTATCGTGCCATGTCATTCAATTTTTCCAATCATATCTGTGATTTATTTAAATATGCTTGTATTAAAATTTTAAGAAAGTAACTTGTTTTTTGACACTTTTTACAAGTTTTTTCTTAAGTTGTTAGTTTTGACTGACTAACTAGTCTTCTTCAGAAATGTCAAATATAATTGCAATGCCTTATTTATTTGCAATGACAGATAAGAAATTTATTTTAACAAATGGAAAATGAATTTTTTATAGATATTTTAAAGTTGAGCAATGCAAACTGAATGAAGTAAAATATTTACATTAGTACTGTAATGACACACAGAAGCAAAATTCTCCATACAGTAGCACCACTAGTGCAAGCCAGAGCAATCAATGGATGCAGGGAGATTTGTGCATAAAATCCCTATCTAGTGCCTACTCAGCCAATATCCCTGGACTAGTGTCTAGCTTGTGGCTTTCATCAGTAAGGAGTCTTGAATCTGAGAGCACTGCACCTACATCTTAGAATCTAATGCAACCCTCCATCAGTCATCTTTTTAGCTAACTATAAAGCTTTGACTATACAAGTGAATGAGCTTGAATTGAAAATATTGTGTTTTCATTTTGAACTCAAAGCTTCATAATTAGCTAAAAAGGTAAAAGGTGGCTTTTGGAGGGTTTTATTAGATCATAAGATCTAGGTGCAGTGCTCTCAGTATCCAAGATTCCTCACTAATGAAATCTACAAGCTAGAAACTAGTCAGGGAATATTGAATGAGTAGGCACTAGATAGGATTTTATGCACAAATTTTCCTGCATCCATTGATTATACTGACTTGCACTGAGTGGTGTTACTGTATGAAGAGTTTTGCCTTTGTATAAACAGTTTGTGCAAGCATAAAGAATGGTGATCATGTGATGTTTATTGCAATGACCCAATATTGCCTTCTGTATATTCATAATGTTTCCATGGCATGCTTTTGGAAAATAAACAGGAATGAATTTCTATTCAAATCACTGATATGGCACATGGAGTGCTACCCAAATATGACATTTCATTTTGCTTTGAATTTCAGAATGCATACCCATCCCTCATTGCTCATCACAAGTGATTAAAGATTTGGAATCTTACCTTTTTCCAATTAATTTATTATCATCAATATAATTAATATTAAACCTAGGTGATTTTCTAGCTATTGCTGAATGATTGTTCAAATTGTACCAGTACATTGCCTCTCCAAAATAGCAGGTGGCACTAAATATTAAACAGTGAAATACTTTATTTTGGTTTCAAAAGGCTTTATCGAACTATAAGTTTACAAAGCAGTACTTAGTACCACATACATAAGATAGAGTAAGAAAAGACTAAGAGGTTTTAAACAAAACGAGATATGTGACTTACATTATATACTCTCTACTTTTATCCTATAGTAGAAATGAAAAAAATTACAAATCTATGTGTAACAAATAAAAAATACAATCTTGAAAGCAGCTTAGCATTTTCAGACTGCTGCATATGATTTACATCTTTCTATGAATATCATTGGATTGATGTCTTTTTTGCTTTTAATTATCTAGTTTTCATTTTATGATAGTGAGTCATAAATTCGAGCGCATTAGCATCCATGTATCTGAATAACTGTTAGTTGGTGAAATTTTTTCATCCCTTATGCATATAATATCCATTTTGTTTCTAAATGTATTAGTGTGTCTTGTATTTGAAGCACACATGAATGTGCATCTGACACACATAATGGGAATAGTATAAAAGTTCTGGCTCGAATGTGTGCATAAATACCTTTTCTTAAATGTATTGAGAAGTGTATGTATGTTGTAATTTTTAAGTATTTTGGGGATATCCCACTGGATATTAATAAACATGGGGCATGTGAATAGAAAATGAGATTATGTTTCTGATTCTCTCTGACATAGTTTGCATATGTCTTCAATGTTAGTGCAGTTCCTTTTATATCGGTACTTGAAATTTTGTAGTCAATGGCTTATTAGTTATGTTTAAAAGGAGTTTGTTGTTATCATTGGATGGGGAAGCACAGACTGAATATATGTCTCAGTATTTTATTTTATTCTTGGGATGGCAGTATATTAAATTGGGTATGCATAATAAACAAAAATTAACTTATTCCAGTAATTGCATTCGAGTGGCGATCTGTCTGAGGGTATAATTTTAAAAACTATTTCGAGATTTTATTTACTCTCCTTTTCTCCTATATAAGTGAAAATTGTTACCAAAAACGGTTGGAATTTAAAATATCTTATACGCAAAACTTCCTATATAACGAGGTCTTTTAAACAAATTAATATATTTAATCTGAAATTTAAAATTTTCAACGAACATTTTTTTATCCACAGACACCACATAGTATCCGGTGGCCTTTTGGGCAATGTAAAGAACGCTAAATCGGATCTTCGTTAAAATTTACGAGATAACTTTAAATATTATAATAAATTATCTTGAGAAATTTATGAGATAGCTTTAAATATTATAATATAACTGTCTTAAGAAAAAGTAAGGACAATGGTCAAGTCTAATTACGAGATCGAAGTATCTATCCTCTTGCTGAGTTAATTTATTCTGTCTTTGGGAATACAATTTTACTGCAAAGACTAAGAGAATGATTCTCTTCTAAGAGAATGATTCTCTTCTATATGTATTAGTATTTGCGCCCCTCTCCCCCGTCCATACATAAAAAAATATTTGTCATTCAAATACTTTATTATTGACTGAATGGGCTTGAAAATATCTTGTTTAAAAATAAGAAAAATTAATTTAATATACTACAGAAACTTTTGACATTATAAACAAGAAATAACAAAAAACAACTTACAAACTTATTTTTTTGCATTAATACGTCATTTCTAAGCTTCTGGGAGGTAAAAAAAAATTAAACTTTTGCAGACTTTCAAGATATCCCCTCCTCCGTTTCCTTTCTCGCCACAGGTTATCAGAGATCTCATATATATAACCTTCACTAATTTACCTTAAGGTTACTAATTTAATTAACACAAAAACTTTGTTAACTAATTAATTTTTTTATAAAAAAAATTAACCTTTCTAATAAGTCATTAACGTATCCTTGGCTCCTAAACTTTTACCTGATTGGTCTTTTTTTAATTTTTTTCATAGAAGTAAAAAAAAATATTACGTTTATTATGTTTTTGCCTGCTGCTATCCCTTTAGCCATAACATCTCACACGCACCACTTCTAAACTTTAGCCCTTTAAGTAGATCAATTACTGATGGATTTTATATATAACTAGTACAGTATAACATTTTTAAAATATTTGAAAACCAAGATGAAATGATTTCAACAACAAAAAAAGAAAACAATCGCTGAAATGAGAATTTAACAGACTCTTCAGACAGAAGCACTTTTCGATCACAATGGGAAATGAAACCTTTAACCCCTAAGAAAAGGGGTTGTACCTTATTAACTAGTCGAAATTTATAATCATTCGTTTTTTATTTTCCATTCTTATTTAATAAGAAAAGTGTCAAAATGCTCGGCGTTAATAGATTCTATTCCAACTAAGCACGTATAACAGCTGCTTTTTATTAAAACTATTATATAAATAACATAAAGAGTATGTGCGGTGCATATAATATTACCAAGCATTACCGGTCGAAGACTATCAGCCCTGACCAATTGTATCCCTTATATCTTGTTTTTGCTCTTCTCGGAACTACAATTTATCTTTAGCTTATTACATTTCTTCGTAATTCTTTCATCTCTTCTATTTTTTAAAATCTATATTAAATATCCCCTTCCCCCAATCTCAGTTTGAATTATTTTTGTATTTTTTAAAATTTTATCTACCTAAGTAACGACTTTTATTTGCCACCGAATTCAAAAGTTCTCCAGCCGGATTTTTTGTTGTTTTACTTTGAAAGACTGTGCTTTAACTGAGACAGTAAAATTTTAAATTAGCACACACGAAAAATTAATGCCAATATACATATTTTCTTTTACTGTAATCTCTTGATGAGAAGTCTTTTCACAAAGCAGAAGACCAACCCATCAAGATGCCCAACTTTTGATTGGCAAACGTTTTTTTTTTCATATTTATTTTAGATCCCGACGAATACAACCTAAATATTCATTTATCAACTCTTATTAGAAAGGCTCTTTACCCCCCAAAAAATTTCATCTGCATTTGAAACCCGAACCACACCGATGAGAGACACTATTACAACTCAGAAAATTTTGTCTATATATATGTACACATTATTATAGATATGTAATAACATTAAGATTAACTTAGAAATAGCCTACTGCAGGGCAAAGGCTTCTTTGCCAATCCCTCATAATGAAATAATAAAGCAGAAGGCAGTATTCACCAGACTTGCCAATTTTCAAGTGGTAAAAGTTAGAGCAGTTCCCCAACCTTGATTAATCATATAACTAAAGATAGCCAGCTATCTATTTGCTGAACAACATTAGATGGTAAATTGGATTGGATATGGGCTAGCTAACCTCAAAGAAATATTCTAAATCTTGGAATAAAATTTTCACTGGGCCCAAAATTCCAGTCATAGATGTAGTAGGTGGATATCATATCTGACCTTGCCTCCAGGAGTGAACTAGTCCAGGTTACTTCCTTATCTGATTAGATTGAGCATGCATTGCTGCTAACCAATGTGTAAACATGTGTAGAAAACCCTGTTGACTGTGCCAAATCTGTTGTGTTTGGCTGAATTACGGGTTCACTCAAACCAAACTGTGCTGATCATGCTGAATGACTGGACTCACTTCTCTTCCAGCTGTATTGGATAGCTTGCCTTGAAGTTGTTAAATGACTCTTTGAGCTGCACTGAATAGCTTGCCTTGAGTCTGCCATATCATGGATTTGCATCACTACCGATACGTCTACAAAGTGAGACAAGTCTATGATAGGACTAGAAGCTACTATGACTATGGCAGACTCAAGGCAAGCTGTTTAGAACAGCCGGAAGAATCATTTAACAAACTCGGGGCAAGCTATTCGGTACAGCCGGAAGAGTTAAGATTAAAACTCACTAGGGAAGCTAAATATACAGCTGGAAGTGGGTCCAGTCATTCGTCATGATCAGAACAGTATTAACTACATTTATCTATATACAACTGTATTTTGAAATTGTTCATATTTTTTTTGATATTACTGTTAGTTCGAGTCTGAATTCTGCAATTCAGCCAAATGTAACAGATTTGGCACAGTAAACAGGATTTTATACACATGTTTGCACATTGGTTAGCAGCAATGTGTGCTCAATCCGATCAGATAAGGAAAGAATCTGGACTAGTCCACTTCTGAAGACAAGGTCATATATGACAGTGGATATATTAGTCTTCACCATATTTGTGCATGTATTTGTCCAAAACAAAATTTTAAGCCATTTTTTAAAGTGATTTATTACTTATACTTAAATATTTAGTGAAAATCATGTCATTGGATAGCTTTATTGGAAAAAAGAGGCAATTTTTACTACTTAGTGTCACATGACTTCTTTGGCTTATATTTAATATACAGATGTTCTGACAAAAATCAATGGAAGCTGATCATATTACTATGCTATTAGTGACAATACCAGAGGGAACATTTTTTCTTACTATTTAGTACAAGGACAGGAATATTGGATACCAAAAGAAGGCCAAAATGGGATATGAATTTGAAATATTATTATTTATATAAATATGATTTATGAGATGGGAAGGAGAGTATTAAATATTTATTTTTGGAATATAAGACATTGAAAAAAGTTCAGGAAAAATTGCATGGAGAATGAGAAAAATATAGACAAAGGGAGTAAAAAAAATGCTAGAAATTTTTTGGCTCATTATTTTAACCTTTATGAAGAATGAAGAATTATGAAGATGGAATACTAAAAAGGTTTTGTATTCAAATGAGACAAAAGAAGAAAGAAATGTTTAGAGAATAATTTTGAGAATGTAGGGATATAATAGGCAAGTAGAAGTAGGTAGTATATAATGGTTTCAGAATTACAGTTATCATATTGCATGAAAAAAATGACACCCATGCACTTCAGGCATAACATCTTTTTTAATTGTATTGGAGTACTTCCAATAATTCACACAAATATAACAACTGTTTGTCTTCCATTAATATTGTGATGGCAAACTTGGCATGATAACAAAATACAAATATATAATGCTACAATTATTTACTGTAAATTAACTTATTATGACATGGTTAAAGGTAGTGGTGGCCCATTCATACCCACCCTCCCCAGTGTAAAATGAATATTTTTGTTTAAATAGAATACACTTGTCTAAGTAAAAAGGCAAAAAAGTATCCACAATCTATTTGTTGTGAGTTTTTATCTCACTTTGATACACACTTTTTTTGTTTGCACTCTCTGTCAGTTGGGCAAGTTACTGCAGCCCAATAATACAACAGCTCATTCATTATAAGGCAAGGGTTTGTAACCTTCTGATACATGACTGTTTCTTTCAAAGATACTTTGTAACCTTCTGATATGTGACTGTTTCTTTCAAATATACAGGGAACGTTTGTTTACATTTTCGATCACTGCCCCACTGCTATAAATTCTCATGGACTGGCACTGTCCTGGCTGAAGGTTAATCAAATAGAGTCAGACATTCGGGTTATTAAAAAACCTTAGAAAAGAAATCCAGCATGAAAATAAAATAAATTTAAAGAGATGAACACTCCAATCATGTACAATACAATTTTTACTGTAAATGCACCTTTCTCTTTATTAAAGACATTTAAAATCCAACTTGATAACTTTGAATTCCAAATGTTTTGTTTTCTCTCTCTGTCTCTATCGCATAATAATCCAAAATTTCCATTCCATGTATTTCATTCCATACAAAATCTTTATCGAGATTATTTTTTAATTTCAATAACAACAAATCATGATTGGCTGTTATTAAGTCTTCTTAGTCATTATAACATTAATTTTCTTCCCTGTCATTTACTTCTATCCTGTTTTAATACATTGTACAGGCTTAAACCTGCATTTACATATGTAATATATGCGGGATTTGAACTCAGACTTTAACATGACCCACTACTCTCAGTCCCATCTCATATTGCTGACCCACCTGATCACATACATGTTGAAAAGATAAATAATCACCAATATGTTTTATAATTTTTTCTCTCAATTATTATTTTTATTTTATATCTTATCTCTCATGCATCTTAAAGCTTGTTTAAGTTTATGACTTAGATATAAATATTAAAAACATAGATCTAAATATTGAGATACTGTAACAGACTATGTGAAAGAGAATGGCAAGTAACAGCTGTATTGATGGACCTTTACAACAAAATTACACATACAAATCCTAACATTAAAGTCCTACCACTGAGGTCAGTCCAAGTGACCCTGGAAAACAACAGGAAGGCCAAACTGGCCAAAAAGCAATTTTGAATAAAGGTAAAAGTCGGCCAAGCAATATTCTATTATTTATTCCTTATTTTAAACTGTCTCATCCATGAAGCCATATTAGGGGCAGACTTCCTGCACATGAACAGCTAATAATCATAATACTCTCTTGCTTTAATTAAGCATCAAGCTTTTTTATCTGATAGAAGGCAATAAGGATATTTACATACCTTTTACTATACTTTAAGACCTCCATTTCACAATATCTGCTTGAAACATCAAAAAAAGACATTTAAAAGAATATGTGATATGGAAAAAAAGATGTGGTTATCTTTAATAAAAATGAAATATATTAATATTCAGTTAAGTCAAAGTATATATGTAAATTAATGTTATATATGGAGCTCACGAAATAAGCTCTTAACAAGCTTTGAGAATCTATATATAACATTTGTAAACACAAGCTTATTAAATTAGGTCATGTGACATCTGACATGTTTTTTTTAAATGCATAAATTAAAAATGATATAATAATATCTAGACTAGTGAATGATTAGTAGCAATCATTAATATATTTATCTAAAATGGATGGTATTAAAAGCATGAATGCAAGAAATGTGACACAGCTCAAATTGTAATAATATCTTTTAAATTATATTCTATTTAAATCATTTTTTTTTATTTTGACCCTTTCCCTATTCACCATAAGAGCATTTAAGCACATCTACTAGATGGAGTTTGAATGCTTTCATCCATAATATTATTTATTATAGAATTTATAAGAGAGTATCCAAAAATAATTGGAAATTTTGTAATACTAAATTGTGTTTAGGTGTTACAAATTGAATCTCCTTCAAATTATAGTCCATTTAATGTAATGCACCAGTCTAAATATGTTTTTCATTTTTTGAAGTAATTCAGAAGCTCTTGCAAAATGATACCTGTTAACACCTGTGTGTTTTTTTTCTTCACTTTTTGCAAGTTGCAAAAAAGAGGTATTTTTTCAAATGAGGAAATAAAAAGTCACACAGAGTGAGATTGGGTGAATGTGGCTGATGGATAAGTGAAGGCATGCTAAATTTAATTAAAAATTGTACCCTACTTAAGGTTTTGTGCACTGGTGAATTGTTGTGGTAAAGCTTGCACTCCTCACTTGGCCACTAATTGAGACACTTTCATTTTACCGCATTTCTGGATTTGTAATTAAAATGTCTGATCATTAAAATCAAATCCTGAGTGAACAATGCCAATTTCATCCAAAAAAAATGCACATTCTCTTGACACTAAACTTCACTCGCCATGCTATTTTGGGATGTGGTGAATTTGACGCTCAATTAAACCACTCATAAACTTGTCTTTTCTTTAGAGTAGCTCACTTGTAAATTGTTTCATGATTTTTAACTGTTTCCTCTGCCATTTTTCCTAAAAGAAAACAGAATTTCTAAAAGAAAGCAGAATTTCATGTTGTTTCAACGTTATCCATTACAAAAATCAACAAATAAGTATGAAGCACTTAACAAAAACATTTACTGTGCCAAAACATGACTTCCCTTAATGATTAAAGTTTGCAGACTGGTGCAGATGGATCTCTGCAAGAGGCATCTCATGGTGCTTGCTTTCCGGAGAATGAATTTAATTAATTTTGGGTATCTCCTTGTACTATCGCTTAATATTGTATTAATTTTATAATTGAATATGAATATAAATATATGTTTTTAAATGATGAAAATAATTACAAATTGCTTACAATATAATCAAAGAAATAAATACTTTATCATTTTAGTAATATATAAATAAAAATAAAAACTCTTCAAATGAATGAGAATGGGACTACATGGTACACTGAATGGTTGTCAGAGATTAAGTCAAATGGGACAAAAGAGGAAAGCATCTAAATAAAATTTTGAAATACAGTTACAATTTAAATTAGTTAAGAGATAGATGCATCATAAGTTAAGGTCTCTAAAGTCAGGTATGCATATACTATAAAAATTATACTAATGACTCTTGGACTGATCTTATGTCAACTATATGTAACATTTTATAAGATGGGATCAGAATTTCTGAATAATTTTTAACTGATTTAATCAGAAAGTGTTGCATGAATTGGTTAAGGCAACAAAATATATAAAAGAATTAGTTGGAAATAAAAACTGGAATCAACATTGTAATAAAACATCTGATTTTCAATGTATTAAAAATTAGGACTAAAGATTATAAAATTTAATTTCTGTTAATCAGTCAAATATTCATTTGCATTTTGTTAAACATTGAAAACATAAATTGGAAATAAAAATAAATTTGTGAATGGTGTGTGTGTATGGAAGTATGCCTATTATTTTCATAATTTACTAATAACATATATTTATAGCCTTTAATTAAATTACCAATAAAATTTTTATTCAAACTTTAATATCAAATTGAGCATTATGAGTATTTAAATGGAAACTGATTTGTTATGTTTGGTGTGACCTCAACTGATCTCCTGAGCAGCTGATGATGTCTGTTTTGATTGACCGAAATATGTGTCCAACAAAAGGCATTGCTGTTTATGAAATCATAAGCAATAATTTTCAATAGATGTAATTGATGAAATATTTAATACATGGAAATTTATGTTATATTTTATTTAGAAAAAAACCTGAGTCATATGCTAATAAGACAGTATTCAATGAAAATAGCAAAATGTTAAGGCTTTTTTTGCATTCAAAAGAGAATTCTCTTCTAAATGCCACATTTAGTTTTTATTTTTAAAAATGTCTTCTTTTTCTATTTTCTTATTTCATAAAAGAACCTTCCACTATCAGGTCAAATGTTTATAATTAAGTAATTTTTAACAAATGTAATTGATAAAATATTTAAATACTTGGAAATTTCCTTATATTTCATTTGAAAAAATCACAATCAGATAAGACAGTATCCGATGAAAATAGCAAACTGTTAAATGCTTTTTTGCATTCAAAAGTAATTCTCTTCTAAATGTTCTCTCTAATTGTTATAAAGAGATAAATAAAGTATTACAATAATTTAGTTTTTTTTATAATATATTAACATTACATCATCTAAAGAATTTATCATTAATAAGCAATTATTTAATATATAAAACAAGCAAAAGACCCAAATTATATGTATAATATGACTGATAATCAAATATTGTGCACATAATGCATACATATTGAATAGTAAAGTTCCATCAATAGCTATGACCAACTTGCATAGAGATTTAGATTACATATACTTTTAGAATGAAAAAAAAGATAATTACATTAAATATAAATTTTATACCTTCAAAATTATATACAATAAAATGAAGTAATTAAAGAGAGCTTGATTAGTTATATAAAAACCCAAAAAACTTTTATTTCATGACTCATTAATTTTTGCAAATGATAACTATTTAATTAATAAGACCTTTAATAATCATTATTAGTTAAACAAAATAAAATAACTATGATATTATTTACTCTATTACATATTTGATATCTTATAGTAATGAATTTGAATCAGCACCATGTTCTGTAAGATCATCACCCATTAAAATAATTATTAGAATAATGATACTCATTAGTAGCATTTGAACAGAAAAAAAACTGTTGCTTAGAGAGAGAAAAAGAAGATAGCATTTAAATTGCATACAAAAATGATGATCTCCATAAAAGTATCAGAGTAAGATGCCTACATCTACAAGAACAGCTGAAAGTTTTGCAGAACCTCAAACAAACGTTATTACTAGGGCCCCAAAATGTTTAGAAAGAAAAATATACCGAAAATCATAAAATTTTACTCTGTGGCCAAGTGTAGTTCTTTTAAATGCATACACTGTGCCCCACTGCTTAAACTCTAATGTATTATAAATATTATGGTCCAAAACAGAATCCCACTCATAATTACTTGATACAAATGTAAACTTGTGGAAATCAAGTATTTATGGCAGTGACTACACAATACTTATGGATGGTGTTATATCAGTTTTGAAATTTCCTTGCCTTTTTATTTTCATTTTCTGGGAACTTTTTGAACACCCTACATAATTGCCAATACATTTTATCGTTGCTGGTACTGAATTCTGGCTATGATAAAAGGATCAACATAAATTTAATTTTATTTCCCATGTCAATATTTACTAACATTATAAATTCTTTAATTAAATTTTCTTAGAAATTTGAAGGCATAGATCATTTCTAAGCACCAGGCATTGGTCTAAGGCAGTCTCAACTTTCCTAATTCTGAAACCCTTTAATACAGTTCCTTATGTTGTGGTGACCACCAACCTTTAATTTTGCAACTATTATGAAGTGAAAATATGTGTTTTCCAATGGTCTAGGTGACCCCTGTGAAAGGATTGTTCGACCCTCAAAGAAGTCACGTCTCATAGGTTGAGAACCACTGGTATAAGACTCTAAAAAACTGACAACTAAGTTGATCTAACAGTTAATGAAGAACTGAAGATACTAAAGTATACAATTACTGAATTGGATTCAGATCTGTATAATAGTTCAAATAGATTAACATGAGTTCTAAACTTTAAGCTGATTTGAATTTCAAGTTTTTAGCTTTACAGTTTGTTGAATGTTTAACCGCTTGTCTTCCAAATTTGAATCCTAAGCTTCATTGATAAAGGCAGAGACCAGAAAACATTGTGAGGATTTAAATTCATCTGGTAATTGTTTATTACTCATGCTTATGATAAATGGTGTTAGAGTAAAGAGCTCTTCCTATTATATAATACACAAGCTGATAAGTTAACAATTTGATATTATTAAAACTGGATTTGTAGTTGGCTTTTCAAGAATATTTAGTTGCTTTCCATTTGGAATTGTTCCCTTATTCCACACATGAATTTGTTTCTCTATGATATAGAAACTTTAATTCCATACATTGATGACATTCTGATTTTCAGAAGCACAACTGAAATAGTGCATCACAGATGTGTAAAAGGTTTAATTAATTAGGAAATAAGAAAAACTCCAGCAAATACATACAGTCTGCCCAAAATATCAATTTTCTAAATTTTGTATAATTTCTAAAGTGTGTCTGGATAAAGCAAGACTAAGAAATCAACTCTTCTTAAATATATTGGCCCTATTAACTATCCAAACAATTGTCTGAAATCATTCCAGAAAGAACACAAATAATGGAATAATAGATTTGAAAAAAATTGTAATGGTCAACAAAAAAATTGACAAAGCAAAGACATTGGTTTAGTGCTATTTATGGTAGCCAAGCTGAATTAAAATGTTAACCACATTAAATAAAAATTTGTATAATTTTTAAAGCATATCTGAATTAAGCAAGACCAAAAAAAAGCAACTCTTTTTTATTGGCTCTATTAACCATCCAAACAATCTTCTGTTACCATTTTGGAAAGAATACAAATAACTAAATAAGAGTTTTAAAATAATTTGTTAACTGTTATCCAAAAATTGTGAAGGACAAGACATTGGTATAATGTTATTTATAGTAGTCAAGCTGAATTAAAACTTTAAATGATATGAACAATGTCATTCAAAATTCTGAATTCTGAAGATAGATATTTTGTAGCTCTAACCAATAAAATCCAGGCAATGAGTATATCAGTCCTATGTGGTACCAATATTTGAGTTAGTAGTTAGCATGAAACCAATAAAAAATCACAATTCCAACTTAAATAATTTTTTCCAGTAGCAAAATTTGTCATTCTTTTATTTCAGTTATGCCATCTAAACGAATATGATCATCATCATTTCCAACTATTATTAATCCACTGTGGGGTAAGGATCTCAAAGATTCATCCACTTATTCCAATCTCTAGCTTTTTAACTCCATAACACATCAGTAAACTTTATTTCAACCATTTCACATGCAGCCATTTCTAGATCTTTTGCAATCCAATTTAAAACCTCATTTCTACATCTACTATTATCTCTTCTAACATTAAGTCTAGCTTATCATCATTATCAATCACTATCAATCAACTGTGGGGATAAAGGTCTCCAAGATTTATCTAATTATTCTAGTCCCTAGCTATCAGCAAACTTTCTTATTTCATTATTCCCTTTCACATGTATCCATTTCTAAATCTTTTGCAATCTCTTGGCATCCAATGTAAAAGCTCAATTCTACATCTACTATTACCTCTTCTAGAAATATGTCTAGTCCAGAAATGAATATAATAATGTAAAATAAAAAAGATATTATAAGATCTATATATAGAATGTAAATTATATGTTCATGTATATTTATATTCATATATTTGTATTATATTGTAGTTCTGAAGACCATTGCTGGGGTAATTGAAAATGTAAACTGTAAGAAAGGGTGATAAATAAAACATTGTGTAAAAGTAGTAAAGTATTTGGACAATTTAGTATTATATGGTTCATTTCAGTTTCTTAATCATTTCTATGATGTTAGTGATACCTGTTTGTTCTCTCACCCATATTTTTCATTTTCACTCTCTTCTTGTCATCCCCAATATACATCTCTCCATACTTCATTCATTGGTCTGAAATCTCTGTGTTGCTCTTCTGTTAAGTGTCCATGTCTCAGATCCATAAGTAGAAATGAATAAAACACTTCTATTAAAACCTCTTTTTTAAAACATGTAGGTATTTCCTTTAATTTTAATTTATTTCTATCAAAAATACTCAATCCAATTTTAATTCTACAATTAATTTCATCCACTATGTTTCCATTTGTATTAGTAATCAGACCAAGATATTTGTAGTTGATAACTTCTTTTAACTTCATGATTATCAATTTTTATTTTCATTTTCTGAGAAAATCCATTGAACATTCCTTTTGACTTTTTAGCATTTATCTTCAATCCTAATTTCTTACTTTCATCTGATAAGTCTTGCAATATTTCCTGAAGCTCTGATCCATTATTTGAAAAAAAAAATGCATTACTTAATCTCCATTTACTTTTATTCCCTTAGCTTCCCATTTCAATCTACTAAATGCCTCTTGTAAAACTGTTGTAGAAAGTTATAGTGGAGATAATAGTTAAAAAAATCTACGCTGTCCTAAACATATCCATCATAGCTCATAATTTTCATTAGTGAAATATTTTGAATTTGGCAGTAATGTACCTAGATTTTTTTTTCATCAAATGCACATTTTCTCCAGCATATATCTTTTATTCCTTTTTCTTATTATCAATTTATCAGCCCAAATTTAAAACACCCTAATGTTTTGACTCTAAGTTATCTTGCTCATATAATTATATAGATCTAATATCAGTTAAGTATCTATACTATACAGAAGATAACAATAAGAATTTCTTAAAAATTACTGTCTAGCATCTTTTGATTACTCAAGATTATACTTATCAAACACTCTGTCATGTGTTGAGGCTTGATCGCTCTTCAGACTGCTATCTTAACATTTGATTGGCTGTCTGAGAAGCAACAGTAGGTGCATGCGAGAGACTGAAAACGTCTCAATTTATTACTAAATGACATAACAAATATGAGAAAAAGAATTTGCTATTTAACAATGTTATATAAACTGGGATCATATGATGTTGTACTAATTTGATACCAAATCTAGCTAAAGGATAGAAATGCTTATAGTTATTTAAAAAGTGAGGATACCATTTGTATAGATGATGAACTGGTTTCACATTTATATAAATATACGAAGAAAGTTGGTTTAGATTGATAAATTAATATGTTTTTGAATTTGAGTTGGTAGCTTGATCGTAAAACAAAGAAATAAAAGATGGCTACTGGAGACAAGTACATTAGATCTAAAAATCCAGGTAGACAGCTCCTGATCCAAATCTCCTCTCCAATGAAAGCCGCAATCTAGAAAATAATCTGGGAATATTATACAGTACAATATTATATAGGGATTTATAAAGCACTATCATCTAGCATCTGTTCATTAATCAAGTTAACACTATGTGGTATAACTAGTGAGAAAAATAGAATTTTTCTACTAGTTTACCATGGACCAAGAAAAATAATAGGCATACTTAAAAAAATGTTTGCATGCTATGGTTTACCAGTAACCAATACCCAAGATATGATGTACAATTCTATAATATCACATGCTCAGATTACCTATATGACTATGCCAATAAGTTGGTTTGTTCAATATTGGGTTTATTTAAATTCAAGGTAAGAGCTTGAATAGTTGGATAACTGAATTAGCATTAAATTTGAATCTTAATTTCTCACTGATAACAATAAAAGCCTGAAAATAGTCTTGATGTGGCGTTTATAGCCCTAAATCAGTGAATAGATGATTCTAGTCTAATGTGATGAGAACTTCTCTTGAATGAGAATAACTTGTGATATTAGTATTAAACTTCAATAGTCATTGATAAACGGCCTCTGTGATTTCAGAAAATGTGTTCAATAAATAGAAACTAGTCTATTTATATATGTGTTTGACATCTTGAGGCAAACAGATTGGTTAAAAATGTCGTTTAGCATTCCAAACAAATGTTAAATGAGAACATCATATTAAATTAATACAATGCAAACTTTTATTGCTACTTTACATCTATATGTCACTGATTCATTAAGAAGGCTCATCTGAACTTCTATTAAATAAGAAACTAAGAAGATATCTCTTCTGTTATATTGTCAATCAATTAACCCAACCATGAACCAAACTTATTGGTCAGATTTTCAATATGTAAATACATTCAGAGCATGCATGGTTAAAGATAAGTATGGATAAAAGGAACAACTTAAACAAACCATAAATGACTAAATTGCCATTATTGTTAAGAGATGGTCAGAAATGCAGATATCTTACAACTGCTTCCAAAAGAAAATGAAATTAGAAGAAGCTGTGGAAACTCCAGTGAGAAATGACATGCCCAAGGGCATACAACTATATCATACCACTTAGACATGTACAATAGAATCTGCAACAGATCCAGGAATATAAGCAACTGAAATGGTACCCACCACTGAGCAACAAGCACCCCTAACAGAATAAAATGCAAATGACAATATCATATGAACTGTCTCATATGTCCATTGAATACTCTGTAGCAAATAGCTACAGAGTTGGCTAATAACTGTTCTTAGAACCAAATACCTGTATGCTGCTTTTCCTAAAAAGATAGAGATGATTAGCCTACCTAAAACATTACTTTATAGCTAATAGATGCCTAAATAACTACAAAAATGTAAGCTGTGATCTCCCTACATTAAAGTGCAGAATTGCTACATTTTACATTAAAGACAGTTCATTTATATATAGCTCGCTGGATCTTTTCAGTACTCTGCATTATTTCATTTAATTTGGACTATTGAAAAGTTTAGAATTAGTTATTACTAATTGCAAGACAAGAAATCCTGTAAATAAATAAAATAATAAAATGAACAACAATGTAAATATAATCTAATTTATATATACACCTATTTAGCATGACTTAACTTTGGGCGATAAATTCAAGATATTGTTATTCCAGAGAGCAATCATGGGTTCAGTAAAAAAAATACAAATACACCAATGAGATAAAGCCTACACATATGACATTAGTATTCTAATTATAGGATGGAGGCAAAATATAAAAATTCAGGGAAAATCATCCAAAAAAGGTTTCTGGGAATTCTTCAAGGGTAACTGCTCAAGATTTGTATTATATCAGTAGACTTAATAGAATTATATAAAGTTGATTAACTGTATTCTTCAAATGACCAATAAGATAAGATCTTAGTTTGCTTATTGCTATTCATTAGTATATTTTTCTATTCTCAATATTTTTAAATGCAAACAGCGCCTCATTCATAAAAGCTATAAGCTAGAAACTAGCTTGGGAATATTGGATAGGACATGACTGGATAGTGGATTTAAAACACTCCCATCTGGCATTGATTGATTATTAAAGCTTACTCTTGATGTTATAAAAGTAGTGAGAATAGAAAACTATGCTAAATAGAAGAATATGCTAATTGTATTTTTCATGCTTAACTTGTCAAATGTCCATCTATCTTTACATCAGTGTATTAAATAAAAATATGTTTAATTTGGGAAAAAGTCTATAAATATTGACTACTCAGATATCTTAAGAAGACTATATGATCAGTTATGGAAGTCATGTGATGTGTAAGCATCTAAATAGCAGGGCTACTACAACAATTTCGGATTTTTAAAAATATTTTATTTTATTCACCTGTATATCAATGTGCCTCCTAAGTCTGTTTTCTACTGCTGATTTAAAGTGCCTTGGGCAATAAAAAGAATATCTGCCAATCTGGCCATAACTCTTCCCTTACACCGTTTCAATAAAGGACCATTTTTGGTGATTTCTCTTAAAAATATTATCACTGAATGATATATGTAGATAAAATAAATCATTAAATAAATATATAATAACTAATTAATGAAATCAAAATATATTTAAAAAAATGAAAATCTGTTTAAAAGCATTACTACATTTATAAATAAAATTAAGCAAATACTCAGAGTGATAGTGAAGAAGAATATGCCAGCATAACAGCCAAAAAAGAGGTCTCGCTTTATTTCTATAAATGAACTACAGAGACATTAGTACTCAGTTATTAATCAGGATAGTCTAATTATTATTAGTACTCAGAGTTATTAACAGAGAACCAAACTCTCTCTACAGTAATGCCACCAAGTGCATCGATAGGAATTTTATGCACAAACTTTTCTGCAACCATTGATTACAAAAGCTTGCACTTGGTGGCATTACAGTACGGTTTGGTAAAAGATAAAGGGGATTTAGGTATAAAGGCCATAAGAGTTGACAAAGATTATGCTGTGGAAATGGGATGGAGCAGAATATGAGAAAACTTAGAGTGGGAAATGGAAAATAAAGTGGCTAACAGGTTTCTCTGGTATAATTTCTGAGAGATTCCTGACTCCGTTTAAGAAGCCACAGTATATCACATCACATCTTATTAACAACATGTATAAGCATATGAAATGGTAATCATGTGATGTTTTGATGGTTTTATACCTATCCTTCCCATAGGATAATGATGACTGTGGTTTTTGAAAAACCAAAGACACCAAAATGTCTAGATGCTGAACTGAGTTCAGATCTATATGGCTATACAAATGAATGAACTTGAGTTGGAAACATTATGGTGTTTTCATCTTGGGCTCCTAGCTTTATAATTAATCAAATAGGTAAAAGGTGGCTGCTGGAGGGTTGCATTAGGTCCTAATATGTAAGTGCAGTGCTCTCAATCTAAGGCGCTTCACTGATGAAAGCCACAAGCTAGACACTAGTCTGGGGATGTTAGATGAATAGGCATTAGATAGAAATTTTATGCATAAACCTTCCTGCATAGATTGGTTACAAAAGCTTGCACTTGGTGGTACTATCATATGGAGAGTTTGGTACTCTTATTAACAGTATGTGTAAGCAAGTGAAATGTAGATCATGTGATGTTTTGATAGTTATTCATCAGGACAGTCTAATTATTAGAAGTCCTGTTCCAGATATCCTCAGGGTAAATAGCAGAACAGCAAGTTCTAATTTCTATGAAAATCTTCTATCGTACGAAATTGGATATTTACTTCCTAATAAATGTTTTATTTCATGCTATTGTCATCATACAAGATTTACAATTTTATGGTATACTTTTGCTTCTTTATAATAGCAAAATATATCATAAATCTTAATTGTGGACCTTGGCAATGGGATAGTCAAAACATAGTCTACACAATACATAAAGCCATAGATATATATAACATGTGACCATTTTTACAAGTTTGTAATGAAGAGAATATGTTAGAAAAAACTCATTCCAGTCAAAACAAATCAAAACAATGAGATACATTAATAACTTAAAATGCTGGATCTACAAGTTTAGATTAATTAGTTAGCACATCATTAACTTTAGTAAATTAATATAATAATGAATCTAAATAAAACTGAAACAAACAACTAATTATATTTATCACATGATCACCATCTCTTATACTAGCACATAATTGTTTATAAACAAGGCAAAACTCTCCATACAGTAGCGCCACCCTGTGCCAATCAGAGTAATCAATGGATGCCAGAAGGCTTGTGTATAAAATCTCTATCTGGTGCAGTGCTCTCAGATCCAAAGCTTCTCACTAACGAAGGCCACAAGCCAGAAACTAGTCTGGGGATATTGGTTGAGTAGGCATTAGATAGGAATTTTATACACAAGCCTTCTGGCATCCATTGATTACTCTGGTTGGCACTACTCTATGGAGAGTTTTGCCTTGTTTATAATTAATTATATTTATGATTATTTAATTATCTACCCGGCTTTCATCTCTAATTGAGACCTTTTCAAGATATAAAGTTTTATATATCACATGACCTATTAATTACATTTATTCCACCTATTGGACATTATTTTATCTTCACAATATAATTAACATTATACATATAATTAAACTTATATAAATAAATATTCTATACTCCCCCTTACTTTTATAAATTCTCATTCACAATTCTACCATAATTTAAAAATCTTTCAATTATCTAATAACGCCCATTTTCCATCTAATTTTGCTGGACCTTCATCTATATTTACACATCTATCCAAATTTTTCTGAATGTATAAAGTTTCATAACATATCCATGTTCGATAATCTTTAACATGTTTTATAACTCTAATATTTTTCTCACACTTGATTTTATGACCAGTATCTAAATAATATATATATATGGTTCTGATCTAATATCTCTCCTACTAACTGCTCTATCATGTTCCTTTCCTCTATCACTTATTGTTCTTCCTATCTGTCCTATATATATATATAAAATAATCCCAGTGCATAACGCTATACTGAAATAAATATACAAATATTAAGCAATTAAATCATCCCACATGATTAAGAAATCCAGTACTGCCCTCTGTGAACTAATATATAAATATATTAGAGTTCGTATATATATATATCATATTACAATTTACACAGTCAATTTTATTTAAATTGATTATTATATTAAGTATATATTTATAACAACAATATGGACAGTTACTTTTATGTTGAATATTTGTCCATTGTATCATCATCATCAACCATTATCAATCCACTGCAGGATGGTCTCTCAAAATTCAATCCATCTTCTCCAATCTTTAGCTTCTCTTCTCCACATCATCCCTGCCAATTTCTTATTTCATCCATCCATGTCACATGTGGTCTCTTTCTGGGTCTTTTACAATCACTCCATTTCAGTCTTTTAATTTTTTCAATGAGGTCAGTAACACCTGTTTGTTCTCTTACCCATATATTGCACTTTCGGTCTCTTCTTGTTACTCCCAACATGCATCTCTCCATACTTCTTTGAGTGGTCTGAAGTCTCTGTATTGCTCTTCTATTAAGTGACCAAGTCTCAGTTCCATAAGTAAAAACTGGTAAAACACATTTATTAAAAACTTTTCTTTTCAAACACATAGGCATATTTCCTTTTACTATCAAGTTATTTCTATCAAAAGCACTCCAACTAAGTTTAATTCTATGATTAATTTCATCCATTATGTTTCCATCTGTATTAATAATCTGACCAAGGTATTTGTAACTGTTAACTTCTTCTAACTCATCATAATCAATCTTAATTTTCATACTTTGAGAAAATCCATTAAACATTACTTTAGTCTTTTTAACATTTATTTTTAGTCCTACTTTCATCTGATAACTCCTGCAACATTTCCTGCACCTCTAAAGCATTATTTAAAAAAAAAAAAAAAAAAACTATATCATCTGCAAAATCTAAATGACTTAAATAATTTCCATTTACTTTCACTCCTTTAGATTCCCATTTTAATCCAAAAAATACTTCTTGCAGCACTGCTGTAAAAAGTTTTGGAGTCACTCTGTCTTATACCCTTCTCAATGTTGATTTTCCTAGTATCATTATGTAATCTAATTGTTAATGTTACATTTTTATAAAGATTCTGTAAAATATGACAATATCCTGGATCTATATCTTGATGATCCAATGCTTTAATCACTGAAGAAATGTTTATAAAATCAAATGCCTTTTCATAATCTACAAATCCAAAGCATAATGGCAACTCATATTCATTTGTCCTGTCTATAATTTCTCTCAATACCTGGATATGATCTACTGTATTAAAACCACTTTTAAATCCAGCTTATTCTCTTGATTGGTGTAAATCCAATGTTCTCATAGACAAATTGTAATTATCTTGATAAAAGACTGATAGGTCTGTAATTTCTAATATCATCCTTAAAACATTAATACTGCATTCTTCCAATCATCTGGTACATCTTTATCATTTAGAACATTTGGTATATAACTTTGCTAAAAAAAAATTCTATTTCTTCACCTGCTTCTTTTAATATATCAATAATAATTCCATCATTATCTGGAGCCTTTCCTTTCTTCATAAATGTAATTGCATGTCTCACTTCTTCATTTAAAATTCTGGGCAATTTGGAAGATATAATAGATATAGAAGGTACTTGTTCTTTATTACTATATAATTCTTGATAGAAGTCTTCTACCCATTTCATGATGTCATCTCTCTTTTTAGTAATAATTCCATCTTTTTTTCTTATTGCAGATATAAATTTCCTACCAATATAAAATGTTGTTTTACACTCTTGAGACTTCTGTTCTCTTCTATACCTTTTTTTGCTCGTTCACAGTTATAATTTCTTTTATCATTTTCAACTCTTTTCCACACCATTTTACAAAATTCAAGATATTCAATCCTTTTTAATGTATCATTTTTGTATATCTTCATATTCCTTCTTTTCTTCATAAATTCTCTAGTCTCAGTAAAAATTTTATTGATCAATTGTTGCTTTTTTCTATCAGCTACTTTTGTATATATTTTAGTAAATTAATTCACATAATCTATCCTTTTTTAATATTATTTTAGGCATAGTATCCACATCAAATGATGGGAACTATTTTCAAAATTTATGTTTTTATATCATTTTAAAAATATTTCTCAATTAGTGTATTAATTTTTCTATATAATTGAAATTGCAATAAACAAACAAACAAAAAAAAATTCTACACTTTGAATTTGTGATCTACATTTTTGATCTATAATTTTAGGATCCCTAATTGTTAGAATGAATTAAAGTGTGTAGTAGAAGATAATATAATATGGAATACTTTCTGTTATGGCTCAATTTGCTTTCAAGCAATGGACTTATCCCGATAGGTATAATGAAAAAATTAAGCAAATAGCTGAAGATTCTCTGTGAATACAATTGCTTCCATTAAGGAAGAGGATCTATCTATAAATTGAAAGTTCATTTGGAGGTGGAGTGAGGCAACATCGTATATTAAAATGATTGCCACACATTTGATTGCAAAAGCAGTGAAGCATCTCATCGAAGCTGAAAGATACTAAAACTGACACAAGAACAAGCTGCTATGGTGGAAATGTTAGACATGCTTAAAAGGATATCTGAAGCCCTTTGCTTCAATAGTTGTACGGCAACTAAATGGTATACCCTACTAATTGTATCAAACAAACGTATATGAACTGTATATAAGTTCTTAATACAATATTTAACAGTATAGGCAGGTTTGTTACAGATATATTAACTTTTCATCTAATTTATTGTGTAAGGTGGTTGGACTGCTTTGAGCCACTGCCCAATTGTATACAGTGTTATTTTTGTGAACTATTAACTCATTCTTGTTATTGAGATATGAATAAAATTTGGGGTTTTTGAAAGATAATCAATCTATAACCTTGAATACCTATGTACACATTTGAATTGCAAGTCAATGCTGACTATATTATTTGTATCTTATTGATGTAACTTTGTTTGTTGCTCAATAGTTTTGTTTTGAAACATTTGCAGATTTGTGTTTATTACACTCGCATATAAACCCTTTCATTATAAATTTATCTAAATAGAAGACATATACGTATTAAAATACTAGAATAAAAAAATATCTTCACCCACCTATCAAAAATTCTACTTCTGAAAAACAAATTTCTAGATGAACAATTCCCTAATAGTATTTATAATTAATGATATTTTCTGTCTTTTTAATTTAAAACTATTTATTCCATTCACGTTACTCGGTACATATTTCTGGATTTGGATAAATTAACAACCTATTTGCTATTAAGAAAAAAAAAACTTCCAAACCATTTCTCAGTCCTTTCTTTCCAAAGTTATATATATACGCAATTATATTTTAGTCAATATAATCGTTCTTTTGAAGAAAAAAGTTATAACGTTAATATTGTTTTCAGATCGATAAGAAAATTATAATAAAACTATATATTACATTTTTCTATGTGTTTAAACCTAAAATAAACATTATAGAATATGGATGATATTTATTTCATTAAATTAATAATGTATGAAATTAAAATATGTAAAATTGGTAAAATCAGTTGTAAAATAAAAGTAACAAGCTTTAGATTACTAGACTATTATATTCTAATTTTTAAGTTTTATCTTTAACTGTACTGTGTAATTACATAACATTTTTAATGAGTTTCTTTAAGAAGAGGAACATTTTATTTTCATTCAACAGCTCATAGATAGCAGCACGTTATACAATATTTAAAAAAATGGGATCGGCTGCGTGAAGAGTATACTACAGATATAATTATGAGGGGTGGAGAAAAGGGAAGATAAGTTGATTAGGAAAAAAAGATATAAAGCTATGGAAAATAAATAAGCACTAAAAGAAGTTAAGAGTTACATAAGTTTTAAAAAATATATAAATAAAGTAAGAAACATTTCAACACGAGAGGGAGCTAACTATTATTTGAAAAAAGCTAGTCTAATTGGTAACTTTTATGGGTCGAAGTTTAAATAAACAATTTCAAATAAGGATTAATAAAATTAAAAATCTTTAAATGAAATGTAAGAAATAAAACTAAATTAGAAAAATATTCTGGTAATTAGCAATACATTCAATTACAAAGATTGATATAATGAAGTTAGAAAAATAGATAATAAATGTTTATTAGAAAAAAGAAAGTAATTTCGTTAATGTGATGGGGAAAAAAATAGTATAAAAAGGCAGTAAAGTAAAATTTGCAGTATGTGGGTAGAAAAGAAAACGAGCAAAAATACGAATGAAGAAAACAGCTCAACAAAAAACCAATATAAGAAACGTAATTAGAAATACAAAATTTTGGTCATATTAAATATGGAAACAAGTCTGAATTGATTGGAGAGGAGAAACAGAGAGAAAATAATTAAATTTCAAAGAAAAGTTTAAATTTGTTGCTAATAAAGATGAAATTAACAATATATATATATATACAGAACTATCAACACAAGTTTTTAAATAAAAAAATATAATGGATTTATATGAGTAAGATTAATTTTTAAACAAGAAAAGAAAGTATAAAAATTTAGATAAGTTTAAGCTGTTAGCAATAACATCAATTATGATTATTATACATACATTTAAATAAGGACAAACAAACACATGTTCATAAGTAAGGCAAATGTGTTCTTATAATGTGATCAGGATTATGTGTTTTTTTTTTAATCAAGCAAATAAATTGTTTTTACAGTTTGTGTTTAATTCCCTCAATAGGCAGCAAGATATTCCAGAATCAAAGAATTGTATAAAATGTTAGACTTGAAACAAAAAAAAAGATATTGATTCAATGTAAGTCCAGTATCAAAAGATGTTCATGAATCAGAGATTCAATCTGAACATTAAGCAATAGATTAAGAACTGAAAAAAGTTGCATTGATTCTTATTCTGATTTAATATGTTTAATCAGCTAAAAATACTATGTATACTTTATTTATATTGTATAGCTGAAATAATTTTCGAAGCAGGTATAAAATTGGATAAATTTGAAGTAGAAAAATTAAAATGTCTTTTTCTGTTGTTTTCGTTAAAAGATATTTGTGCTTATTATATATTTGTATTGAACTAATTCTGTTTTTAGTGTGTGTGTCCAATTTCCAATTAAATTGAAACTTTGAATATATAAATTTCAATGGCATTTCTTTAGAGTTTTCAAAGATTTTAGCAAAATATTAGTAAAAAATTTAAATTGTATGTGGGATTCAGTAGTTTATATTACAGCCATCTAGCAATATTGAATCATACCTAAACTTACTTCATTCCTGATTTTTGGAACTATATAAAACTAAAAGTAGAAAACAATTTTTTTTTTGACAAATGCTTTTATTCACATAAATGTGTTTAAAATGTTTTTAAAAAAGTGTGTTAAAAATTTAAAATTAATTCTCTTCAAGTTTCACAAATAAAATTGGAGCAATAATGTTAGAAATCCACAAATCAGATTTTCAAATAATCATTTAACTAAACTTGTAATTAACACCTGTTTCCTTTATTATTGCCAATCTGTTTTAAATGAGTATTTGTTGCAAGTTTATTTCAATTATTTTTTTTGAATCTGGCTTATGAATTTCTAAATATGATGTCTTTGCTTTTATTCATGAAAGCTGACAAAAATTAATTTTTTATTTTTTAGGCATTTTTACCATATTTATGTAATTTAATCAGAAGGTAATCAGTCTTCGATGTGCACTGTTGAATCATGTTATTAAACTCACCGATGTTATAGTAAATATGCAGAACATTCTCAAACTCAATCACAAGATAAGCACTTTTAAAAGATAAGAAAGGCTTCTTATCAATACCTAAATGCAATTATACAGAACATTCTAGAGCATTTGGAATGAGAGCATGAAGATTTAATCTTCAGAACTTTCTGTTCATTACATTATTAATTGTGTTTAAATACAAAGATAAAATGCAGTTCTTATCTTTTAAATGTCTCTGTCTTGTGTTTGAGTTTGAGAGTGTCCTGCATACTCACTGTAATATCAGTGAATTAGTAGCATGATTGAACAGTGCATGCCAAAGATTGATTACCTTCTGATTAAAGAATTACTAACAAAAACTGCACTTAATAAATTATATTATATTGTTATTTAAAAAAACATATGTAAAAAAAGGCATTTTAAAAAAAATTCATATTTTTTGTTATTAGTGACTACTTTAAAAACATTTGATTTAATGTTATGTTTGCTAATTTATTTGAACCACAGTCATAACATCTTCCATATAAATTAAGTTAGTCTAACTTCCAGACATCAATAGGCAACTATTCTTGTTAGACATTCTAGACATAAGCTGACAGCAATGTAATAATGGACACATGTATTTCTAGATCATACTACAGTGGGTCTCAGTGAAAAGAAGGCTGATTTTCTCTTATTCTGCTTGAAATGCCACCTGGGAATCAACACGTGTTATTCAGCAATATACTGTAGCTATTTACAACCAAAAGTTTAAAGTTCTAATGTATCTGGACCACAAGTTACGATATGAAATGCTAGTGTGTGTAATACCTTAATCCACAATAAAAGTGCTTAAGATTAAAGTTTGTTTTAAAATTGAGAAAAATTGCTACTGAAGCATTTGAAATGATTTAAACTATATGACACTGAGATCATAAGTCATCAATGTTTTCAAGTGATTTGCAAGATTTTGTAATTACAAGGTCATAACTCATGATCCAGACTTGCTAGCACTTCAACATTTTTTTGGGTGAATAGCTAATATATGCTAATGTGTAACTCATTTAATTCAGAGAGGGCACTGAAAGCAGTTTGGAGAGAGAACCAGTCAGTTCGGTGGTATTCATTGCTTACATAAGGCAATGGAGAACAATAATATAAAATTGCTATATTATTCTACTTTAGAATAGAGCTGTACAAAACATAGCCAATGGCCACATGCACCGCCATCAAGGATTTGTGCACTCTGTCTATAGGTTTGGAAACTGCAATTGACAATTTGAAGCATCGAAAGTGATATAAGCAGTTTAATAAATGAAGCTGAAATATCATGAAGCTCTTGCTAAAGTGATATATACAATTATTGTATATATCACTTTCAATAAAGTTTTGTTTTTTATTTATTTTTGAAATGCCTGCTAAACATTACTAATGATAGGATTTTTCCATAATTTAATGTATGTAATGTATTTATTATTTTGAATGTGGCTTTTATATAAATATATTTTTTAAATATGGCCTTTGGATTATCTATGATTGGATAGCTCTGCTTTATAAGAAAGAAAGTAATAAAATAATAAACTTATTAAAACAGGCATAACTCTCTATACATATTGCCTCTCAATGCAAGCCATAGTAATCAATGGATGTTAAAAGGCTTTTGCATAAAATCCCCATCTAGTGCCTACTCATCCAGTATCCCCAGACTAGTTTCTGGCTTGTGGCCTTTGTCAGTGAGGAGCCTTGGATCTGAGAGTACTGCAGCTAGATCTTAAGATCTAATGCAGCCCTCCAGCAGCCACCTTTTATCCCTATGTAACTACAAAACTATGAGACAAACTGAAAACACTATAATATTTACAATCCAAGCTCATCAGTTTATATAGTCATATAGGTCTGAACTCAGTTCAGTAACCATGCATTAGATCCTAAGTCTAGCTGCAGTACTCTCAGAGCCAAGGCTACTCACTGACAAAGGCCAAAAACTAGTCTGGAGATATTGAATGAGTAGCCACTAGATGGGGATTTTATGCACAATCTTCTGGCATCTATTGATTATTCTGGCTTGCACTGAGTGGCAATACATATAGAGAGTTTTGCCTGTTTTAATAACAGTTAAGAGTAAGCATAAGAAATAGTGATCATGTGATGTTTATTGGCTTAAAATAATAAACTTAATATACAAGCCTGTACAAGAAGATTTATTCAACGAAGAAGTAATTAGGAAGCAAAATTACTAATTTAGATAAGTTACCACATCATATAGTGTGGCTCTATTTTTGCAACAAAGTCAAGGAAATGAGGAAAAGATTAGATAATATAATATACTTTTTCAAAATCTCCCTAAGAATGATGCATATAAAAACTTCCACAATGATGCTTTACTATGGGTTATGTTAGATGATAGATTCAGAAAACAATCACTAACAAAACCTAAATTGCCAAATGGACTATCAACTTAAAATGGAGGGGTGTATGAATTCATATTGGTACAATCTCATAAATTCCAATTATTAGTGAGAGGCAGCTTGCAATAAACTTTGAAACATCCAAACATGGAAATAACTCACTAAGATTGATCCAGTGAAAATAGAATAATCAATTACTGCTGTGTAAAATTAGGGCATAGATTTAAAAACCACAAGGAAGAATTAAACATAGTAATTGCAGAGTCAAAAGACTTCTAGCAACAATCTGATGAAAATTTCATAAAAGAGGAAAAACAGTACCTGCTCGCCATTTTCATTTTTCTTAGAATATTCGTTTACAAATATTGATACTATAGGGTTTAGAAAATTCAAAGTTTATGGAAAATGGGTTAACTTGTGAAACTAAATAAAAGCTTGGGGATATTGTTATTGACTAGACAAAGTTGGGGTTCCTTTATAAGTAACTTCCTGCCAGATACAACTATCAGAAAATGATTATAAATCAAGATGTTAACAGTTGTATACTTAAACTAGAAGTGTTCTAGCAGATATTAAGGAAAATTATTCTAGTCTCGGTCAATGCCAATGATTAGAAAAAGTTCAAAGGAAGTATACTACTTTATTTAAAGGGGAAAAGGTTGGTGTTCAAATGTATCCTATAGAATGGAATTGTTAGATTATATGCATCTGATAGTTTGATAACCTTATAAAGATTTTTTCCATACAGAGAGTAAAAGAACAGGAAAAAATTAGAAGAACTGATACTTAAGAGTAGTTTTGCCTTATCTGAGATTTAAGATTAAATAAGATCAAAGGTAATGGAAAAATATACATTTTGATTATTTACGGAGTCATTGGTAAAGATATAATCAAAGAGGCACAATCCAGTATTGGATGTGAGATGGGTATTAATGAAACAAAAAACTCTTACTTTAGGAAATTAAATCTGAACATCATCTAGATATCCATCAATAATAAGTCAGATAAAAATTTGCCATCCATGATTGTCAGATTATTCAAATGCATTTGATTAGCATTTACTATTGCATCTGCAACAAATTCTTTTCAAACTAAAATAGAAGTATGATTCCAAGATTTAGAAGGAGAAATATGAACATTTAAGTCATTTTCATTATTTAGTAACAAACAAATATATTTTTATAAACTTTTTACATTGCAATAATTTTTAACTTGACCAATCATTACAGTTTCGACTGATCATTCCTTTTTTTCAGAGTTGTAACATGTAAATATATATGAAGATACAACATATATAGCATAATATTTAAACTACATATAACTATTACTGTGAATACATAGAAAGTTTTAATCAATGACTGTTTTTGGAAGACTAAATTCAGATCAAAACTGAATGCAACCAAGTGTTTGTGGTCCACACGAATTAAACTTTTTTGATTCATAAAATTTCAACAATATAATACTAAATCATCCATGCACTTTACTACTATTATGCAATGCTTTATTTACCACCCTCTTTTACAGTTTTGATTGCCCCAGAAATCTTCAGAACTTTTATATCTCCTAACTTCAAGTAGGAGATATAAAAGTTCTGAAGTAGTTTGCTGGGGCAATCGAAACTGAAAAAGAGGGTGGCAAATAAAGCATTGTGTAACAGTAGTAAAGTGCTTGGATGATTTAATATATGGTATACATTTGGCAATGCAATAAGAAAGAATAGTTATTAAAATCTCAACAAAAGAGAAATGTTTAGCCTTTGACAAAGTACATATAGTAAAAAGTGCAGTCAAATGAAAGAATGGTACAGAGCTTCAGAAATTTTTTGAAATAATTAATTATTTTGATAGTTTTCTAAAGAATAAGGTTCCAAATAACATTCACTCTATGAATTATTAAAGAATCAAAAATAGAACTGGTAAACTAATTCTAAGAGACATGTAAAAGAACTCTTATTGTCATCAGACAAGCTATTGATTCACTTTGATAATAGTCCAGAGGAAGTAAGGGTCGATTACTGATATCTCTAAAATAGAGATAAAGTTATTTGTTAGCTGTATTATATTAGTGCTTATCCCTTGGGTTATCCACCTAGAACACTATTAAATGTGAAAAAGAACTATAGCCATCTTGGTAAGAAAGCATGAAAGTAAAAGACTTTTATCAATAACTTTTTTAGTTCCCATTTCAAATAATCATTGATTATAAGCCTTTATTGAGAATTTTGGCCAGTAACAAACTAGTGCAAGACTACATTAATCCATGTATGTTAGGATTGGGAAAATGTATTGATAAATGATTATCAATTGACTTATACACAAAGAAAATATAGTAAATGTGGATTCATCTTTAAAAAATCTGGATAAAAAGAAATTTCATAATACTAAGGTGGCAAGTAAATTATATTGACAGATCCCAAAATATTTTATAGCTTAAAAAGTCATGAACTGGATTAAAGTGGATAAAGATTACCAGCAACTGATAAGTTGGATCAAGGAAAGATGTAATTTCCACCAAAATGAAGGACAAACTCAGGCAATCCAAGGACAATTTTTCCTGATATTAATAGGTATGAATTAACATCATTATTGAACGGTTAAGAATACTATTGCAGTTGAAGCAGCTACTAAAGTTTTGTACAACATAAATTTTCTGGATATTACTATGTCTGACAGTGATGTGGAGCTCACTGCATAGAAAGTAGGAGTATTCAAAGACAATGCTTTCTCACTATAAATCAAGTAAGTTAGTAAAATTTCCATTTAACAACTTCAATGAGGATTTTAGATGAAAATTATATATATATATATATATATATATATATATGACACACTACATTCCTCTATGCTACATCAGCATGTCTGGGTCATGATGTTTTCAGGAAGAACTTAGCGGAACTGTTGATGGACAGAAAATTAAGATTTGGAATGTTAATAACAGAAACATTTGTAATTTAGGGGAGAAATTGTAATAAATAGAGGGAAAAGTTTATATGAAGAATAGTTTAAATAAAATATGGTTAAATAAAACATGAAAGGTTTGGGTTTATTTATTAATATTCAAAAAACCAAACTTTTTTATTAGCAACTGTTGGAAGAAAGTCTTCAGCAATTTTAGTTTGGACGGTGTTAATCAATTTAAACACCTTCAATATTTTATAGGGTTGAAAGATGGTGAAATACTTGACAGACTCCACTGTACTGTTGCTCTTTTTAATAAGCTAAAAGATAGAAAAGTTTACCAGAGGAAAATAACTATTGCAACTAAGCTGTATGTAGAAATGTTATTTTTCCTAATTTGTTTGAAAGTGAAACTCAAGTCCTCTATTGACACAATGTAAAGGGATTAGGAAAGTTTCATTTAAGAATATTCTGTAAAATTTTAAAAATACTATGGCTAAGTCATAAAACCAATCGATATGTTCTTCATTTTGCTGTTTGTGATATCATATAGTCCACTACTGTGAAATCAAACCATTAGACCGGAAATGTAAAACAAATGAATAATGCTAAACATCCTGAAAGAGTAATCTATGGTGAACATAAGTAAGATTTTCACAGAAGTTGATTCCTTATATCTTATAAGAATTTTGCCAACCACATTCTAAAACAGTGCAACGACATTGCACTGTTTTAGAATGTGATTGGCAAATACATTGGAATACTACAATTAGACATGGTGTTGAGATATTTCAGAAATGGAAGTTTTCTAATGAAGAAATTAAGATATGAGCAACCATTTTCTATATGTAGATATATTTGTGTTTCATGGAATGGTTTGTATAATCGTCATAAAAACATTTCTAGTTTTTCTTTCTCTCACCTCCCCACCTTTTTTTTTTGAGTTATAATGACATTAC
The DNA here is from genome assembly GCA_028023455.1 of Epiperipatus broadwayi. Classification (NCBI taxonomy): domain Eukaryota; kingdom Metazoa; phylum Onychophora; class Udeonychophora; order Euonychophora; family Peripatidae; genus Epiperipatus; species Epiperipatus broadwayi. Next base: position 263,010 of record JAQFVV010012661.1, on the reverse strand, counting down.
TTGTTTACGAGTTGTTTATTTTATTTATTAAAGGGAATAATCATAAAGTGATTATCCAAACAGAAAAATAGCAGCATTAAATATTGCATAAGCCAGAATTATCTTCGTAGGCAGAGCATTGAAGAATTAGGCCATCCTGCGATAAAACACTCAATAAGAATGATAAAATATAAGAATGAAAAGTGAAATTTTCACAACAAAATCAGATACAGCAAATTTATTTACAAAAAGTTGATTAAATTGGCATGCAAAAAGTAAGCAAGAAAACTCGGAGGAAATGCAAATGCAGTGAAAATATCAAGCCAGAGAACACTTCAAAACAGAAGAAATTCCAGAACATAAATAATGAAAATCAGAAAGTCAAAGATATCCAGAATATCTTGAACATTACATATAAAACATTATCTGGATTAGAAAACCTTATCATCATATATAAAACATCATCTGGGCTAGTTTCTGATGAGATATATTTATAAATAACGATAAATTTGTTTAAATCCTAAACTACATCACATAAAATTTAGGAATAAGTTATTAATTTGTCTTCACTGTTCAATAACATATTCCAGAAAACAATATGTCATACAAAACAGAACTTAAAATAAAGAAGAGAAGTATTAAATAAGCAGAAGATAGTACCACAAAATTCCCGTAACCCAGAGTTTCTTTCTCTGAAGGGTAATGAACATATTAAGGACTGAAACATGTTGCCATGACTTTTGTTATAATTTAATATACTGAATTGGCTATAGTGTATATTAATTATACTTGATATGTACGAATATTTCCAGACATATGTGGTTTAGTATAATGATTGAGTACTGTTTTCTTGAGTTCATTGCCCACGGATCTTGACTGGAATCAAATGTCTTATGAATTCTTGAGCAATAAAGAGTTTGATTATTTTTTTAACAAGAATTTCCAAAACTTAAATACTAAATTATATAAAATCAAAGTAAAATACTAAGTGTTAATTTTGTAATTTTAGTTTTATTATCACATATGTACTTATGATTAACCAATTTTAATCATTTGTGTTAATATTACATTTGTTTTTACTAGGATATTTGTTCCATATTCAAATTTCTCATGTTAAGTGAATTTAATATCTGAAAAAGGATTTGTAGGATGGTTAGAACAATTATAAAAATATTAAAAGGAGAATTAATGAACAAGTAAAAAAATCTATATAAGCTGTGGCCAAGAATTAATAAGTCAATTGGAAAAATAGGGTTGCAGAAGTTAAACAGTAGTCACAAACACAAAATATTAAGAGAAATGCAGAAACGTTTTAAGAATGTTAAGACAATCATATTTTGCTCTGATTCAAACTATGTATATCATTTATATTTAGCCTTTTCAGATACTAAAAAGTATATGATAAAATGTTTATGATTTGTGATAGGAAAGCGTTAACACAGTTATTGGACAAATGGTTGTAAAACAAAAATGAACATATGTGTCAATTGAGAATTTTCACTTATACTGTTGTATTATTTTTAAAGAATATGTTAGGAAAAGATTAGCACAATTATTGGGGAGAAAAAACTATATAACAAAAATAAATATACTGTACATGTCAATTGAGAATTATGAATTATATAGAGTAACGAATATAGATGGGCCTCAAATTGAGGTTGTTTCTTATCACATATACTCTTGTATTTTTTTTGAGGAAATTACAATGAAAATTATTAATTATAAAACTGTAATACCTAAATCTATGAATGATGCAATTTTTCTTGATAATATGGTCACGATTCTTTTTGTTAATAGTTTCTTTTTGTTAATAGCAATGAAGAGATAAAAATGTTAATTAAGATTTAGCTGGAAAAGGGATAAGAAGATAATAGGCAAAGCTCATGTGAAGTCTTGTTGATGTTCTAACAATCAAGGACAAAGAATAAACATCTACAAATATTAAAAACTTCAGAATTCTAAAATATTGATACTGAACTGGTGTCAAATCTATAATTACACAATCATGTTAGCTTTTATACAAAGTGTTATGGTGCTTTTATCTTTCAGGTTGGTAACTTGATGATAAAAAAAATAGTGATGATTTCTGGAGAAAAGTGGATTAAATTCCAAAAAATACATGCTAGATCTTTATTAAGTACTACCATCTAGCATTTATTGATTACACAAGTTTACAATATGTAGAAAGAGCTTGATGCTTTGTTAGGTTTTTAGAAATAAAAATCTGTCTAAATAAATTAGAAAATATCACATGATCATTTCTTATGCTTGCTCATAACTGTTATTAAAACAGGCAAAACTCTCCATACAGTTGTGTCACTCAGTGCAAGCCAGAGTAATCAATGGATTCGAGAAGACTTGTGCATAAAACCCCTATTTAGTGCCTACTTATCCAATATTCCCAGACTAGTTTCTAGCTTATTGCTTTCATCAGTGAGGAGCCTTGGATCTGAGAGCAATGCACCTAGATCTTAGGATTTAATGCAGCCCTCCAGCAGACCTCTGCTTAACTACAAAAGTACGAGAATAAAATAGAAAACCCAAAAATATTTTCAATCCAAGCTCATTAACTTATATAGTCATATAGGTCTGAACTCATTCAATACCCATAGATTTTAGCTTGCAATGAGTGGCACTATTGTATGGAGAGTTTTGCCTATTTTAATAAATTATAAGCAAGCATAAGAAATGGTGATCAAGTGACATTTAGTGGTCTAATACCAATCCTGCCTAATAGGATAGTGGTGGCTATGGTTATTAAAGAACCAAAGACATCAAAATATATGTATGGGCACTGAACTGAGTTCAGACTTATATGACTATACACTGTATAAGCTAATGAGCTTGGATCGAAAATATTTTTGTGCTTTCAATTTTAATCTCATAGTTTTGTAGTTAAGTAGAGACAAAAGGTGGCTGCTGGAGGGTTGCATTAGATCCTAAGATATAGATAGGGTGCTCGCAGATCCAAGGCTTCTCACTGACAAAAGCCACAATCCAAAAACTAGTCTGGGGATATTGGATGAGTAGGCACTAGATAGGGATTTTATGCACAAGCCTTCTGGCATCCATTGATTACTCTGGCTTGTATTGAATGGCACTTCTGTATGGAGAGTTTTGCCTGTTTTAAGTTAGAAAATAAAATGTACATTGGAATGAAAAAGGATTTGATAATAAGAGCAAATGTGTTATTAATTTAGGACTATTTGCATAAAATAAATAGAATATAAGTGAAATCTTATAAAAAAGAGTATCTATCTTGATCTCACATATGGAAAACTGGTTGACAGTTGTGACTACTATTAAGAAAAAGTAAGAAATTATGCAGAAGTTTTTCATCGTAATGGAAAAAAAAATCCATACTGAAGTGCTTTTTTTTAAAATTTGTATTACAGTACTTTACATTTATGTTTATTGCTTATGTGAAATTATTCAAATTAAAAAACAATATTTAATTATAAATTATTTAATTGAACATAAAGACAGTGAACTTTAGGAAAAAAATATCAACTTATTTTAAAAGAAAAAAAAAAAGTTCTAATTTTATAAAACATATGCTAAGTTTATTTTTCTCACTGTATATTTTTACTAATGTAATAGTGCCTCCCCACCCCCTGCTCGTGTAGAAAAATTATTTATTAATACTTATTTTAAATGCAATCTGTTTTTCTTTTTAATTTTTTTTCTAATTCAACATTTCTCATTTTAAAATGTTATTTTTCTTTTGACTTGAAACCAAACTTTATTTAAATAATTCAAGTACTGTACATTATATTTAAATAAAGTTTAATTTTTCTAAAGACATTCAACACTTATATGTATACAGGATTATAGATTCAGTAATTATATATATTTTAAGTTTATACGTTTTATAATCAAAATACTGAATGCAGCACTAACATTGTGCTTTATGAATAAAACATTGTATGTGCTACACAATTACAGCAAAGAATACATATACCTGTATACGTATTACAGTAACGTACTTTTGCTTTTGGGTAAAATGTATTTAAAATATCTATTCTTTGATGTCATCAGTGCCGCATAGTTCAAGATGGCTGCCGGAAAAAAAAATTAAAAAATTTTTTCCCGATCGTTATAGCGAGAAGTAGTGGGTACAAATTGATGATGATCACTATTGCAAAATATCGCTAAGTAGACAATCTCTAAGGAGGGTAAAGGTGTATATGTATTGCCACACATAGCAATTTAGAGTAATCAATGAATGCCAGAAGGCTTGAGCATAAAATCCCCATCTAGCCCCTACTCGCTAGATGAGGATTTTATGCACAAGCCTTCTAGCATCCATTGATTACTCTAGCTTGCTCTGTGTGGCAATATGCATAGTGAGTTTTGCCTGTTTAAGCAACAGTTATACACAAGCATAAGAGGTGGTAGTCATGTGATGTTCTGTTTCTTGTTGAAACTTGCTGCAATGAGATTTATTGGAAATGCAAATGGATGCTTGCTGTTGTTCAAGATGATCTATGGTAGAATTAAAATCCATGTTATATCCCTCTTCTTTTGGGAGAGAAGTCATCATCCTTAATTTATAAGGAAGAGTAATAGTTAAGGAAGTTATTTATTAGGTATTCCAAGTGAAAAAAAACTTTTAAAGAGCAGAACTTTATATTATCACTAGAAATGCAAGTTGTGTTCCTGCCTGCGCCCTCTAGCGACCTAATATTACTGTGATCAGGAGATTGAAAATGAAATAACAGAAGAAAAAAAAAATCAGATTTTTCAGAAATAATTTACTATTAAAATGAAGATACGATTAAATACAAAAAAAATCCAAGCAAAAGTATATATATATAAAAAAAGAAACATGTGAAATAAATTGTAAAAAAGATTGATTGATATTTGGATGGAAAGAGAAAGAAAAGCTATAATTAAAAGTATGACATAAAAAGAAAGATATATATATGCTGCAATGAAAAAATGGAATATTTTGAAAGATTACTAACAGAAAATAGGACAGAATTTGAAAAGATGGATGAAGAAATATATATATACATATATGATAAAATATATAACATTTAAAGGTACTTAAATGATTATGTTATGTTAATTACTAAAAACCAAAAATATTTTTGGACATAGTGAAATTCCATTTAAAACAGAAGCTAAACTCTCCATACAATAATACCACTCAGTGCAATCCAGAGTAATCAATGGATGCAAGAAGGTTTGTGCATAAAATCCCCATCTAGTGCCTACTCATCCAATATCCCTAGACTAATTTCTAGCTTGTGGCTTTCATCAGTGAGGAGCCTTGGATCTGAGAACATTGCACCTAGATATTAGGATTTAATTCAACATTTTTATATTTCCTTTCAGCTTTTTAATAATATTAAACAATTGATTATCACATAATCATCATGTTCCATGCTTACACAAACTGTTAAAAACATTGACAAATTCTCCATACAGATGTGCCACCCAGTACAAGCCATAGTACCCAATGAATGCAACAAGATTTGAGCATAAAATCTCTATCCAGTGCCTACTCATCTTAAGATCTGGGCACAGTGCTTCCAAGGCTTCTCACTGATGAAAGCCACATGCTAGAAACTAGTCTGGGCATATTGGATAAGTAGGTACTAAATGGGGAATTTATGAACAAACCTTCTTGCATCCATTGATTACCCTGGATTGCACGGAGTGGTGCTACTGCATGGAGAGTTTAACCTCTGTGTAAATAATTTGTGTAAGCATAAAGAATGGTGATCATATAATGTTTAATAATTTAATATCAGTCCTGCCCAATTTGAATTCCATTTAAATTAATTAAACATGTAAATCAGACACTGTTTAAACAGTTAATTGTGTTGTTCTAAGGCTGCATTAATGTTAATGAAATCTTCACTGAATGAAAAACATCGTTATTACAAATTATTTAAAAAGCAGAATGAATAGTTGTAAAAATTATAGAGAAATAGTGATTATCAGTTTATTGGGTTCTATAGTGTGCCGATCAGATTTGTATGTTCACGTAACAAGATCTAGCATCTAGGCAAAAGTACCTCGAATCCAATCGTGCGCAAGATACACAGGTCAGGAACACTTATGAACTCTGCCCTATTTGCCTATTTCCCAGATTTGTAACATTATGAACAACAATCTCGATGACATCGATCTAATTTACTTCTCACCACCGGCATCGATCATTGGAGACACAAAAAGACTCTAGGCTAAACTTTGATGATAGACTAACTTAATAACTAGCTATATTTCATAAGCAATGAAGGCTCGTGACCTAGCATATTAATTATGTATTTAGCGGAGGTTATCTAGTCATATTGAGCATAAGTAATAACTTCATATATTAACTTAACTAAAAGAAAGCAATGGTTCGAATTGATATATATATATTTAAGATTTATTAATAACAAACATTATGTCAGGTTATTTATCTGACATTAGCCTCACAAGTATTATATATATATTTAATTCCTATTTAACAATAACATGATATTTGCGGCTATGCTAATAATATATATGTGTGACTTAATGAATTAGTGCTGTTGGGATACATTACTAAAATACTATTACACCCCCAGAGATGAACGGACCATTTACTTGATTTAAAAGGAAAATAATTTTACAAGCAGATATTACATTTTGTTATATTCAATATTATTATTAATTTGAGTTATAAATAATTAAGGTGTGTGGTGGATAATGAATAATTAAGGTGTGGGGTGGATAATGAATAATTATATAAACGATACTAAATCTATCGCATTAATATGTATAGTCAACTAATGGAAATATATCTGTTTAAAGAAATCATCTCATTATGACTTATGGCTATTTCTCGTGCATGGCGGCAGATTGGGTTGGTCCAATTATGGATCCTGGAATGTGCTTCATGAATTTTAAGAATGAAGTTGACCGATTTCCTCTGCAACGTAGGCACAGGGTTGGTATTGAGACGAAGAATGGTCGGCTATGTCTTTATTGGGCTGGATTTTCCAGAGGGACTCCCGTATAAAGCATGCACATATGACCAAGTATGTCCCCAGGGTGGTTTTACAGCCTGGTTCAAGGACATGAAGAACGTTGATGGGGCTCGACTTAGCGAATACCTCCATGTGAGAAAGAAGCACGAATATATATAAATGAAGTACTTGGCCTATATGCACGCAACGCTCAATAACATACTATAAATATAACTCTAAAGATTATCGAAACGTATTTATTGCCCATAAATTATGAAATACTTGGCCTAATGATATGATTTCTTCATTAAACAAACAGGAATAATAATTCTAATTAAATATAAAACTAAGATATGAAGACCCCCCCCCCCTTACATTATGTTACTTAATATTATTCATTACTTCCCACACATTTAATAAACTCAATCTTGGTTAATAAGTGCCCTTATGAAAATATATAAATTATTATAAATAAATGGGTAGTGGTAATAGCTACGATGGGTTTGACATATATAATATATTTTAATAATAAGAGATAGTGCATTATTTAGGAAGGAAAATATAAAAAACAGATGTCAATCTGTTTTTCTACAGTAAACATAAAAATATAATTAGTTTGTTTATCTAAAATCGTGAGCACCTGGGCAAGTCGAATAAAACTTGTTTTGGTTAAGTTATAAATTAATTACCCAATAAATGATGGGTGGAGAAAACGAAAATGAATTATATGCTTGCAATTTTGGAATATCATTGGCATTTCTCTTTAAAATATAAATACAAAAATCTAAATGAAAATTATTTGCCGCTTGGAAATAAAAAAAAGAAAAACATTTTATAAGAGGCTTAGTATTGATTAGTTATATAGAGTTATAAGAATTACATATTTTGAAGACATTTAATATAGGTGATTATAAATATTACAGAGAAGGCAGGATTTAAGAATTACGAGCGGTCAAAGTTCTCTTTACCTTGCTATTTGGGAAGAGCGATTTTACTACGAGTCAGTCCATCAGTGTTGTTTCACTAGATCTAGGGTAGCATTATTATTTGATATTTAGCATTTCACTTTCACTGGAAAAATATATAAAGTTCATCAGTATGGGATGCAGAGCTTCGTTTATGGGAACAGCATATTAGAACGGAGGGAAAAGGCAAAATTTCCCCTACTCATGGCACATTGAGTGAGAATCAAAACTGGCATGGAATATGTCTAGCAACCTAATTATTTAGGGGTCTCTTTTCTGTGGATTCAAATCCAGCAGTATATATAATTTTATTTTGAAGATGTAACTTAGCAACTACTGCTGGACCTGAGGCAGTTTAAGCACTTAAGGTTAATCTGGAATAGTTTGACTGGATACTCTTATCTAGTAAGATGTTTGAAACAATGCAATTTTGTTATCAGTTTCTCGAACGATTGTTTTAAAATAAATCTTATGATTTTAAAACAAGCTAGCGTGGACAATTTCCACTAATGGGTTTATTTTATTATTACAAATTCGTAATCTTTTACTTTTATCTAAGGGATCTTCCGGGTAATTGTTTTTCGAGAGACTTTTTAACAAGATTGCATCATTTCTGGCTACAAAATTATATATAAAAAAAATAATAAGTTTCATATATGATACCTTATATATAATATAACTTTATTAATTTATTCGCAATCTTCTACACTGAAATATATATAGATTTATTACTTACGCCCGTATACACATGAGAATATTATTAAATAAAATATTTTAAATTAAAATACATAAGTGTTTACATGATTTATGTTAAAATACTAAGCAAAAGAAATATATATATTATTAGCTATGTATATACGTGCGTAAAGGTGGGTTTGAATACAGTTAGATGGTAGGAGATTAGATGTGAGCTGTGAAGCAGGATCTGAGCATCAGATCATCTGCTTCATTAGATCAGAAAAATTCTAAGAATTAAATATAAATTAAGATATTTGGAAAGAGAGAAATTAAGAGATTTCAGAAAAGAAAATTCCACAATAGATTACTTCTTCTGTATGATCCAAATAATAGAAGTCAAGAAATACATTTTTTATTAAAAGTCTGTGCAAAACACTGGAATTAACAAATATAACTGTTATTAAAATGGGCAAAACTTTCCATACAGTAGTGCCACCCAGTGCAAGCCAGAGTAATCAATGGATTCCAGAAGGTTTGTGCATAAAATCCTCATCCAGTGCCCATTCATCCAACATCCCAGCCTGTGGCCCTCATCACTGAGTAGCCCTGCACTTGAGAGCACTGCACCTAGATCTTATGAGCAAGCATAAGAAATGGTGATCATGTGATGTTTCATGGTTTAAACATAACTCTTATTAAAATAGTTAAGAAATTATATAAAAATAAGAAAAATGGATTCAGATTATTTAAGATATATCTAAAACAAGTTTTTAAAATATGGAAAAGTGAGAAAATAAAAATTCCTCTGCATAACAACAAAAAACTTTAGATATTAGACTATGCTGGTAATATATTGAGTTAAACCACTAAACATCACATGACACCATCTCATGCTAGTACATAACTGTTAGTAAACAGGCAAAAACTCTCCATATAGTAGTGCCACCTTGTGCTAACCAGAGTAATCAATGGATTCCAGAAGGCTTGTGCATAAAATCCCTATCTAGTGCCTACTCATCCAATATCCACAAACTAGTTTCTGGCTTGTAGCCTTCATCAGTGAGGAGCCTTGGATCTGGGAGCATTGCACCTAGATCTTAGGATCTAATGGGCCCTCCAGCAGCCACCTTTTATCTCTACTTCACTACAAAACTATGAGAATGAAATTGAAAACACAATAATATTTTCAATCTAAGCTCAATAGCTTATGTAGTCATATGGGTCTGAACTCAATTCAGCACCCATACATTTTGGTGACTTTGGCTCTTTAACAACCACAGCCACCATTATCCTATTAGGCAGGATTGGTGTTAAACCACTAAACATCACATGATCACCATCTCATGCTAGCACACAACTGTTAGTAAACAGGCAAAAGCTCTCCATATAGTAGTGCCACCTTGTGCTAACCAGAGTATTCAATGGATGCCAGAAGGTTTGTGCATAAAATCCCTGTCTAGTGCCTACTCATCCATTATTATTATTATTATTATTATTATTATTATTATTATTATTATTATTATTATTATTATTATTATTATTATTATTATTATTATTATTATTATTATTAAATATATAAAATGAAAAAAAAAAGAAGTGAAAAGTTGTGTATATAATTATATTATTATTATTATTATTGTGTTTTCAATTCCATTCTCATAGTTTTGTAGTGAAGTAGAGATAAAAGGTGGCTGCTGAAGGGTTGCATTAGATCCTAAGATCTAGGTGCAGTGCTCTCAGATCCAAGGCTCCTCACTGATGAAGGCCACAAGCCAGAAACTAGTCTGGGGATATTGGATGAGTAGGCACTAGATAGGGATTTTATGCACAAGCTTTCTGCAATCCATTGATTACTCTAGTTAGCACAAGGTGGCACTACTATATGGAGAGTTTTTGCCTGTTTACTAAGTTATGTGCTAGCTTGAGATGGTGATCATGTGATGTTTAGTGGTTTAACACCAATACTGCCTAATAGGATAATGGTGGTAAGAGACAAAGTCACCAAAATGTATGGGTGCTGAATTGTGAGTTCAGACCCATATGACTACATAAGCTATTGAGCTTACATTGAAAATATTGTTTTCAATTTCATTCTCATTGTTTTGTAGTGAAGTAAATATAAAAGGTGGCTGCTGGAGGATGCATTAGATCCTAAGATCTAGGTGCAGTGCTCTCAGATCCAAGGCTCCTCACTGATGAAGGCCACAAGCCAGAAACTAGTCTGGGGACATTGGATGAGTAGGCACTAGATAGGGATTTTATGCACAAGTCTTCTGGCATCCATCGATTACTCTGGTTAGCACAAGGTGGAACTACTATATGGTGAATTTTTGCCTATTTACTAATATATTGAGTTAGCATAAAACCATTAATTAAGTTGCTCTTTTCTTTTAATTTTTTTGTATTCTCTATTAACAGTGTATTACAAAAGAATCCAAGGGTTTTTATTTATTTATATAACGGGTAACCCTTAGAAGTTACATGGATGAATTAAAATTATTATCAATATCTGTAAATAAAATGCTAGTCATTTAATCTTATGGTTTATTAATATTTACAATTGTCAAAAAACTGTTAACAGTTTCCAATCTCATGGATACGCATAAAAGAATGCTGCTACAATTTCCCATCTAAGCAGTATAGTAACAATGCACACACATAAATGGTTTCAAATATAATGTGTAGTGTCTCAAAATGTTTCATTTGATATTTAAAAATACATTTTAATTTCATACTGGTTGAGTAAATTAAAAAGATTTAAAAAAATTATATTTAATAACTAATACGGTTAATTCTTCAAATGAGAACTCAATAAAATTTGATTATATCCTAAGTTTTCATCTTATTTAAAATGAAAATGCCTTTGCATATAACTGATATAATACTAACACATTTAATTGCTATAGTCTTATGACTTGCTTTCAGAGAAAATTATTTTAACTATTAAAATTTACAATTAAAAAAAAAAAAATTAAGATATGGTAAAATTTTGAAAAAAAAAAAAAAGAAAGTCACATTAATCAATTTCCTTTGTATTTTAGAAATATTTTTACAACGAACTTCCTGAAATTTTTTTTTTAATTCAATAGCTGTCGTTTAACGAGAAGCTACAGTACATCACATCACATCACATATTCCGTTGCGTAATCACGCCGATTCTCGTGATGCTTATATTTCGATAACTAAGGCGTGAATCAACATGGCGGATGTTGATGATCTTTTCGGCGCTGATTCCGACAATGGTATGTTTGTATAATATCATAGTATCATTTAATGTTTTTTTGTTTAATTCTCGCTTTTTTTAAACAGTGTTTTTTAAAAAATTAAATTCGTTAAAATCCTTAAAACAATAAGTAATTATTAATCCTAACTTTAGTATTTGAAATAACCAATTTATATTCTATTATATACTGAAAAAGAACCTTGTTAGTTAGGACTTGTGAAGCAAATGAATAATAATATATATTTAAAGTTTTATGATGTGGACTTTTTGAGGTAAAAGCAAGTTCTGTTTATGTTATTTTTATTGTAAGAATATTGGAGTAAATAGTATCGTAAGATGCCAAATAAACCAAATGACCCACGTATATTTACGTGAATGCATTTATAGTTCTCGAATTGATTTGTATTGTCAGCGTAAAACTCATTTCATATTTTTTGTTCCTGTATATTTTCTGCGATAAAATATCCTTAATGTTTATGAGTAGCTGATAATATAATTTTTATGTCAGGTCGAGCCGTCCTATAAGGACCTAAAGTCCTGCAAAGTTTTATAATTCTACAAATTTTAACATATACTTAAATGTTTTTGATTATCATTTGTATGTTTTATATGTTATTTTAATTTTTAAAAATGTGCATATGCTTTTTTTTTGTTTGTTCATATTAATAAACTTTTTATTTGAGGTGGCAAAGGACGCAAAGATTATCTTCGCGGTAGGAAAATCATAAAACTTAATATTTGTCAAAATCTGATAGCTTAGCTCATCAAAGATCTATTTATGCTTTTATTTATTACCTGTTACAACTTTATTCTATTATGGGACTAAACTTTTATCTGTTATCGAATTTTTCATTAGATATCTCCATGCTCTTCATCTCTATACTTACTGAATTTTCTGTTTTTTCAAGTTTTGATAATGCAATATTTTATGTAGCGGTCTTTTGCCACGTATGAAAATAAAACTAAATTTATATTAATTCTGGTATTATTACTGCCGATTTACGTCTGTAAAATTTAGGTAGTATTCCTGATGACTTATGTTGGAAAATGTAGTAATTTAGTTTGTTTAGAAAGTAAATACATACAAATACTACTTGTTTAATTAATGGTATTTTGAAGTTGATTTGTTACAAACAGTAAAAAGTCAAGTATTACAATATTTACGATAGATAAATAGATTATTAACTTTTTGTAGATTCACAATGTTACCTAAGTATCCCAAATAATTACTAGTCATAAAAATAAGATGATCCTATACATGCCATAGTTGTTATTATTACGTATTGAAGGTAGAGTCTGTGTGTTCGATTAGCTTATGTCTTGTTAGTTCCTTATCTGGCTAGTTTTTGCTTAATCTTTTTATATCCTGCCATCCATCAGATTACTTGTGATTGGCAGCTGGAGTAAAAAATCTTATTTTTGAACTCCAAATCTAGTTCTGATGTTGTTTAGAAAAACTGGTATGTAAACATTTTATATTGAGTAAATCCTCATTAATTAAATTATTATTGCTCCAGCATACTATTTGTAGATAAATATTAAAATATAATTACTAAAAAAATGAATGCTCTTAGCCACTATACTCAAAGTAAAACTGATCTACGGTTGAGGGTAATCAAAGTGAAATCTAATCAGTTCATATAATATTAAGTATAGGGATTTGAACTCAGATTTTCAAGCACCCTTCAATTATCCACACTATCTCATACAACTGATACACATGACCACACACATGTAGAAAAGATAAATAATCACCAATATACGTATTTCATGCTAAACCAGCACTCATCAGTTGGTCCAGATTATCATCTCCCACACATATATATAATCAGTGCTCAGTTTATATTAAGATAGCAAATCTTCATACTTTAATGGACAGGCTTCAATCCACTCCAACCTCCAACTTTTCAGCCATCCATATCATTGAAAATCTGATGATGAAAACTCAAATCCCATGCTGATGCTAATATTATTGCCATGCCCATGTTGACCTGAAGTCACTCTGACCCCTCATGTATAGGACCGTATCCATTTACATACATATAAGAGGGATGGACAGAGTGACTTCAGGTCAACATGGGCATGGCAATAATATTAGCATCAGCATGGGATTTGAGTTTTCATCATCAGATTTTCAATGATATGGATGGCTGAAAAGTTAGAGGTTGGAGTGGATTGAACTGGCCATTAAAGTATGAAGATTTGCTATCTTAATATAAACTGAGCACTGATTATATATATGTGTGGGAGATGATAATCTGGACCAACTGATGAGTGCTGGTTTAGCATGAAATACGTATATTGGTGATTATTTATCTTTTCTACATGTGTGTGGTCATGTGTATCAGTTGTATGAGAGAGTGTGGATAATTGAAGGGTGCTTGTAAATCTGAGTTCAAATCCCTATACTTACAATTAAAGCTCCCAGGTTTGTGAAGAGTGTCTGGTTTTCAAATATTTTTATATAATATTAGTATAAAGGAAGTAAAAGAAACTGTGAATAAGAAACCTCCATCCTCATAATAAATGATACCTTACAATATATATATATTATGACACATACCTGTATATGTGTTACGTAGAACGATTTAAAAATAAAAATTAGAAAATGAAAAAGAAAATGATATATATATATATATTTAAAATAAAAAAAAGGAGACTGTTGATTTAATAGATAAAAATAATAATATATTTTTCTTTAAATAAAATCAAAAGGCAGGGTAAAGCTTATTAAAATATAGGATTTTTTAAAAAATTTAATATTTAAAAGAACACTTACTAAAAAAAAAAAAGAATTCAGATTGATTATAAAAAACAAAAGAATAAATTATAAACTTAACTATGTAAAAGTAATTATAAAGTTACTTAGTAAAAGAATTTCATTATGTAAACCATAATTGAAACTAGATAATTAACAACCTAATTAAAGATCTTTAATTTGTGTAAATTATCTAATTAGAAGTACTTTGGTTTTATTAGAAATAAGTATTTCCAACTGATTAGATAATAAGTTTGATCAAATTGTAATTAAAAATTTAGAAGAAACAATTAACTAATTAAAAGAATTTGCAAAACTAATTAATAACATAGGTAGTCGCTGACAATGGAGGACAAAAGGTATAAAAGCTACAAATTTCTTATTGTTTTATTCTTGTGATAAGTCTTGCTGTAAGAAGTCTACAAAGTTTTGCTGAATTTTCTGTTAAGAGTTGGTCATTTAGTTTGCTGTTAAGTCAGTATTACTCTGTTAAGCATTCTGATGCCAGTTTGCTATACAATTTTTCCTATTCATCAATCAGGAATGTATAGCAATATTCATAGATATGTTAACTTTATTGTGCACTGCTAAACCACAGAAGGATGTTTATTCAGGTTTCATCACCCGGTTTCTTCAATATCTAATGCCTGACATGTAACAAAGACCTTTGTCTACCACTGTTGGGATCCATGCCTGTAAATATAGATGTTATTGCAAACTAGACCAAGACATGTGCCAATCAAGACTAGAGGAGCAAACAACTGCCAAAAGAAGCTAGGAACACCCGCTAATGAACTCCATTATCTTCGATGAAGAGAAGGGTGATCACTCCAGAAATAAAGCTACATCAAAAATTTAAATAAATATAAAATACCAAATTTGATGTCTGGACAAACTTATTCTTTTGAAACTTTATAACTAAAAGCAATTGGGTTGTTTACCCTTATTTTAGAAATGGACTAATCCTTAGCAAAGCAGGTCATAATTAATTTACTTCATTTTTATTTGACTGTTATGTTAATGTTTTTTTTTGTGTGTGTGTGTGTGTAAATAAACATGTTATTTTTAATTTGTTAATTTGGCTTAGTTTTCTTTTTATACTGCATAACACATTTTTAATTACCATATAATAGGAATAAATAAATTTAGAGTTAATTATATACATGCATTATTAATATACTTGTTCTGATAGTCTGATTTAACTATATTAGGGTCTTTAGCACCACATTGAATTTTAAAAAACTGCCTTGAGATACAATTTTCTTAGTAACTTCAGTTTTAATAATGTTAGAATAAAATGCTATATATTGACAGAAAATAGAAAAAACTAAGAAAAACAATAAGGCTAAGACAAATAGTGATTACTATTAAAAAAGTAAGGAAGAAAAAAGCATTTTCAACATCTGAAATAATTATTACTTTATTGTTTGTTTATAATTTCTAATTTATCATTAATTAATTTTAAATTACATCTTCATTGATAATTTCTTTATATTCCTCACAAAATTATCATTCAAACCATATGTAATACTTCTTACCTGAGATAATCTATAGCTTCAGAATCTACAAAATTAGTTACATAAGAATTCTTCATTTTTATCTTGTACCCCAGAAGTAAACAAATCTCAAGGCATCTATAAGAAAAAGATTCATCCTAATGAAAGATACAAAATAAATCATTTCCTAAAGGTGATTATGCATTTGTCATAGCAATTGGTTTCTTGTCTATCCAAAACTAGAAATTGAAGGCTACTGTCTATATCAATGATAAAATGAGTTTCATCTCTTCATTTTGTACTTTTTGTGCACATCTGTGATGATTATATTTTTTGTCACACCAGTGATGCTATCTTGTTATATTTATTGTCCCACAGAGATATAATTTATTTGCATATAGCTCATTTGCTAGCTGTACACTTGAAAATAATGCAATGCGAGATATGTTAAAACTGCTGACTCCACAGCATGAGTACCAATGCATAGGCAAGAATCAGGATTTGATTCTTTGCCTGCATACAATTTTATGTGGAATACATAACCATTGAGGCTATCACCATACACACCTCCTGAAACCTCTCTATTGGTTTTAAGAGCTTATATTTTCACATGGTACTGTGTCCAGTAAATTTTGTGATTGCTTTATCAATTGCAACTGTATCTGATAATCAGTCTTAAAATTTACACTGCACTGCTGTATAATACCTTAATTTTATATATAAAAATCATTAATTGTTATACAAACACACTAATACAAATATAAACACATTAATATATTATTAAACCCGTTTGGAAATGTCGATAAAATAAGGTCGTCTCAAATTTAGATCAGAACTCCAAAATTACATTGTGCAGGCTTAAATAACCCACCACTCAAACTTTTTATAAATAGTTGAGCAATAAAATCATTTATTTATTTTTTGATATTTCATTAATGTAGACTTAGAAATAATGTTTTAGTTAAATATGAAAAAGAAATACATATTTTTTAACTAAAGATTTTACTTTTTTTTTTTAGATGTTCCCAAAACACCCGGACGTGGAGGACATTCAGATGGAGAACAAGCTGATAATTCAGATGATGAAGCACGAAATGGATGGAAAAGTGATGCCAGCAATCAATCAGAACCAAACAGGCGAATTGTAAGATCTGATGATGACAGTAATGAACGCTCTGCTCATTCTGACAATGAAAGTTCCGCTCATTCTGATAATGAACGTTCTGCACATTCTGATAATGAGCATTCTGCTGCATCTGATAATGAGCGCTCTGCTCGTTCAGATAATGAAGGATCAGGTCACTCTGAAAGGTCAGTTCATTCGGATAATGAAGAATCTGTTCATTCCGAAAATGAACGTTCTGCTCATTCTGACAATGAACCATCTGGTCATTCTGATAATGAACAATCTGCTCACTCTGATAATGAACGCTCTCCTCACTCTGATAATGAACAATCAGTTCATTCTGACAACGAACAGCAGAGTCAGTCTGATGCTGAACGTTCTGATCAGGAATATGAGAATGCATCAGGAGATGAGGTAGAAAATCGTTCAGAAGAGCATTCTCGATCAAGTGGTCACAATAGCCCATCTGATAGAGGAGAAGCTATATCAGACCTAGAAGATAGAAGCCAGGGTGATCCTGACGATCGAGAAAGTCGTTCAGAACGAGGAAGTGATCATGACAGTGAAGCAGAAGATCGTATGGAACAGGATAATTCAGATGATGATCGAAAAAGTGTTGGTTCTGCAGATAATTCCCAGCATGGAGAAAATCATGAAGATGAGAATGACGATCAACAAAGCAATATGTCAGACCGAAGTAATCAGTCTGCTGCTGGCTCTGAAGGCAGTGCTCATTCCAGGAAACATCACCAATCAGAATCAGATGGTGACAACAGATCAGAAAGAAGCCAACCATCTTCCCCAAAAGCTTCTGATGAAGAGGATAGAGTCTCCAGTAATTTTTTTTTTTTTAATAATAGAATACACCTGGGTCTCTTTTTATGCGGACTTGTTTAACACGATTTTGAAGTTACGCGATTATATGTTTCACCGGAAGTCGAACTCCGATATTGCGCTATTACTTTAAATAATAAATTTTGCGCACTTACGTTATATTGAAAGTAATAGCACATTATTGGAATTCGACTTTCATCTTAGTAATTTCAATATTTTCAGTGCTTTATAATAATAAGATTTTATGCAATAATGAAATTAAAATCATGATTTCCACATTTTATGTATACACACATTAAATTTTACAAGATTATAATGTAAATTTATTCAAACATTGTGCGTGTTAATTTTGCATTTTAAATCACATTGTTTTTGTTTTTTAAAAAAGAACGTAATCAATTATTAATCATTTAGTGTCCGCAAGTTTATTTTTAAAAGGTGAGTAATAGCAGTGGGCACAATTAAATTTGACAATTAAAAATTAAAATCTGATTTTTAATTGTAATTAACAATTTAAAAATTACTTACGGCGACTTGAAATTAATGTGATGTAAAACGAAATTTGATTTTTAAACGCAATTGAAAATTAAAAAATTAAAGACAAAAATAAAAATTTAATTTTTAGCTGTTAGTTTTAATTAAATTTTTCCTAGCAGTGGTGAATAAATGTCTTTTTATTATCATAAGTCTAAGTTCATAAACAATTAATAAAATCATCATCTCAAAGATTAATTACGTTGTCAACAGAAAACCATTAACACAACATGAGAGTGCAAGCGAACGTGTTTTTCGGCAAATAGCGCTAATAATTAAAACATGTATAAAAAAATGTAAATTACTGTACTGTAAATTATGCATAAAAATGTATATTATTTTGAATAAAATTAAATATTATAGTTAAAAAAAGTTTGTCTTGTATCAATTTTTTTCAAATTTGAAATTTTTTATTAGTCATATTTTATTTCCTTATTTTTTTTTTGTGCGAATTTTAAAGTAATTTTACGTTGGTGCTTTGCTTTTACGTGAATTTTGAAAAATCACAGACCGCATCCCCCCTTTTTCAATGTAAGTTACGTCTATTTTTGCGTGTGTTTTCTGAGAAACCTATCTATCGCATAAAACGAGACCCAGGTGTAGTTTCTTTTTTAAAATTATGTTTTAATTTGTTTTTTTTTAATCATCTAGATCGTTCAGGATCAGGGGGAAGTGATGTTTCTCATCGAACTAAGAAGAAAGTTGAATCTGATAGTGACGATGAAAAACATGGTACCGAATCTGATGAGGAAAAGATGGGTGAGGCATTACTGTGATTAAAATAAATAGATGCCTTTTAATAAATATGTTATTAATTATTTGTAGTCATGTGACTTCGCAGATGAATGTTGTAAATTTATCAATATTTAGTTTTATTAATGGAATTATTTACAACTAAAGTGATTTGTACTGCAATATATTAGAAGTTGTTTTCAATTGTACCTAATGGGAAAATATATATATATTTATATCTTTGTTTTAGGAAAATTTTATTAAAAACATATCTACAAATTAAGAAAAAATTATTAGAAATAAAAATATAAACTTTATAAGCCTAAAAAAACAACAACCCAGTAATAATGTCATCAATACAAAAGATAAGATAATATATTAAATGAAAAAAAAAGCTGATTTTTAATCAAATCTTTATTTTTAAAAAAAACTTATACATAAGTAACAATATTATTAGAATTAAAGTCAATTCTATAAATCAAAATGATACTAATAATTTTATTGATACAAAATATTTTTTATCTGACAAAAATAAATGTAGATTGTTTTATTTTCCTGTCATCTTCCATATGAACAAGTAAAATGTCAAACTCAACTTGTGTTATATAAATATAGGAGTGTATTTTCTCTCGATTAACTTATTTTTCTCATTTCTTGATTATTGCTAACTTTTAGCTTCAGCAGCTGATATTAAAGTAATCAACAGTTACTTGATTAAGTCTGTGACGTTTAGGGAAAGATTATTGATTCAAGGACCAGTGCCTAGAGCACATAAAGATCATGTATTATGTGAGGAGTTTTGAAAGGGTTAATTTTAGCAGTCGTGCTCTACTTACTTTTTGACATCAATATTTGGGGGGGGGGGGTAAATGAAAAATTTGAGAGAATGAGATCAATTGATAATTAAAAGAGGACCATTTGAACAGGTGTATTCTTAGCAATAGAGACATAACAAGAAATATATTAGTGATTGTGAAACCATTTTCGTAGATCCTGGTTTTCAAAAATTAATAAACAATAATAAGCAACTTTTTACTTTTTTATTTACAGCAATGTTGGAAAATAACACCTTTTTATAATTGTCCAATTACAATCAACATTACCAAGGTATTTTATATCACATGGAATTATATGTGTAAAATGGTCATGCATAAGTTGTCTTCTAAGATTAACAAATATCTCGGGTCTGGATTTTGTCTTGGATTTTCAAAGAATTATATATTGAAATGAGAATTCATATTTCTGTCTTATGAAATGTTCCTAGCTGTTGTCTTAATTATAACCTTAGTTCAATTTGTAAAAAGTATATTAATTGACCATATGCAGGATTCGAAGATCATTTTTTCTCAGCGTTTGGAAGTAGATTCTTTTTAATGTCTTATCCAAATATTCTGTTAGTTTAAAATTGATCTAAAAGTATCATTTCCAGAAAAATCACACGATTCTTTTACAGATCACCTAAATAATGGAAATGACCATAATAGGTTATTTTCTCTTTTTCATAAACAATTCTTTATTCTTTTCTTTCACATAGACTGCTTTCTATTAGAGATCCAAATAATAATTACTGGTTGGTGAATCACACCCATTAAGATTTATAATTTCCCCATAATATCTTACTGGCACTGAAATGCATCCAAATATATATATATAAAAAGCTTTTAATTAAGTATGAGATTCAAGAAATGTTCTAAAGAGATTACATTAGCATATAAAAAAAGAAAGCTTCTAATATTTGTTTTTCATTATTTATTTTTAAATTCATTAAAGTGATGAACCAAAACATATTTAAACATTACTTTCATATATAATTTCAATAACAGATTATATAAAAATAAAAAAGACAACAAAGATAAAAAAAAAAAAACATACAATAATAAAAAATAATTTATAATGCAAATCCAATTATATTTTTGAGTAAATAAAATATTCACTTCTTAGAATGTAAACACATTTGAGAAGGTGTCAATTCCAATGATTATGCATAATAGATTTTTTTTACTTTGATTGTCATACTAATTGCCTTTATCAACTTTCTTGGAACACTACCGAATAATCCATGCAAATATAACAGCTGCATGAGTAAAGATGACTGACTTTGTATCGAAGTGTGAATATTTAGCGCTACGATCCTGTACCGTAAATTAATCTATTCCAACATAGCTATATGTTAATCACATGTGGGAATAAACTAATTTATAGGAAGTGATTGTAGTGCTGAATATTTACATTTTGATCGTGCAACTGCTGATATAATAGCATGGATTGTTGGCAATGCTCTAAAGCAGCTGAAGAAGGAAATTGTTCCTAAGTATATGCATGTATACTGTAGAGCGATTTGTCAATTTTATTATAAAATACGGCAGCTGTAGTAAAACAATTTATTAGTCATGATGATTGGAGTTGATATCTTTTCAAATTTATATACATTAATTTATTAATCAATTTACTGAGCACATAAATAATTTTACGACCTATCATATATGTAACACTAAGAATTTAAATTTCTTTCACGGAACAACAAGTCCGAATATGTTATTAATGCGCGTTACAAGCAAGATTCCTTAAGAATTATTTTAATAAATCTGTGTATAACGCTTACTTTTTGTTATATCAATGATAACTCATCACTACATTTATAATCGGACAAGGCCCACTATCAAATTACACATTTCGCAAATGCAAGCATTTTTTTTTTTTATCATGACATATACATTAAGATGTATATATATCGTAATATAATATTTTTTACAAACAATAAATTTTTGACTTTAGGACCACATTTTTTGAAACGTTGTATTAGGGGAAATTAAAATAAAATGGGAAAGTGAAAAAGTTCGTGAATGATATTAAAAGAAAGTGGTTATAGTGGGAAGCTATGAGTATGTGAAATACACAACAAGAAATATAGAAATTTTAAGAGTCTTCTCGAAAGACTATAGAATCTGACATTAATTAAGTAGCAGCTATTATTTATTTCTAGTACTACTAAATGTCTTTGGTGTATTGAGAATGTATACGTATATTGTTGATTTGTTTTAGCTGTATAATTAGAATATTTTTTCAATCCCATCACTACAACATACCATTGCTCGGAATAAATTTATTTTTAAATTAAATATTGCAAGCAAAGACGTATTTTAAAGTTTTATATATATATATAATATTTATCCTGTTCACACTTATGCTTATATTGTAAATAATGAAATAAACGTATGTCTTTCAGAATCTTATTTTTAATTTTTCCGTTTTTCCCTGTCTTTTTCTATTAGATATTAATATCTTTAAAAAAAATTTTCTGAACTTAACGATAATTTATAGTTGCCAATTTATGATAATCAAAAGGCTATTAATTGCCAGCTTATATTTTAACTAAAGGTAGGATATTTTTTATATTTTAGTTTATTTCTTCATATTTTTCTCTTTAAATGGGTATCTTCCTTCTCAAAATTCTAGAATAAGTAAAAGGAATTAAACACTGTTTCACAATATTGTTCAAATGTAAATGTATTAAAATATCTATCCGAAGATATTTTGCCAATACTTATCTTGTTTTTAACAGTTTGTTTTTAGCATTCAAAACATAAAGAATATTGTATTAATTATTTAATGAGTTGAAACGAAAAGCACGATTATCAGTACGCTGTAAATCCAAAAGCCAAGAAGATCCTGTTTAAATCAAACAGCTCCATCAAACTTATCGCATCTGTTTGTCTGCTGTCATAAAGTCACTTATAAAAATTTCCAAAAAATGTTGTAATAAAAATTGAAACAAAGTTGGAGATAGTACAAATCCCTGTTTAACGCCAATTTTCATTTTAAATCCACCAGCTGTTATAACACTTCTCCTTCATATGCATGTTTGTGGACAATTACCTTATTTCAAACACTGCCACAAACCTTTTTCATCAGAAAAGACAAATGTTTTAATGAAGTCAATGAAAGCTAATAAAGAAATTGCAGCATTGATCTCAGTTTTGCATATTTAAAGTATTATGTTTGAAAATAGTTAGTGTTACTATCAGAACGTTTAATCACACTATTCTGTAGATGACATATATAAAAAAAAAAACAAATACAAAGTATACATAAAAGAAAATTGGCTTATCGTTTGAAATGAAAAAGTGCGAACATTTTTAACTTATCTTATGATTGGGAAAATTAGTAGAACAAGAATAATAAGAGGAATCTATTTTCCCTACTACAGTTCTGCCACCTGTATAATTAATAGAGGACAGGTGTTTTTGAATTTTAGACTGATAGCTTGATAGTAAAAAAAGAATAAATTATAGCTTCTGGAGGAAAGGTGCATTAGATAAAAAAATAGTTCTATTAAAAACTTATTGACAATTCTAGGGATATAGATAGGATTATAGTCGATAGGGATTTATTAAGCATTTATCATCTGCCATTTCCTAAGATACACAGTGTAGCAGAATTTTAATAGGAGATATATTTGCTATTTAAAGGTATAAACAGAGATCGGGTGAAGTTTAGGCATTGTTACAATAATAAAGGTTGGAGATGGAGAGGGCGGATGGATACTTAAAAGTAATGCGTAGACGGAGGTCAGGTGATGTGTTATCATTATTGTAATAATAATAAGGGTTGGAGATAAAGAAAGGAGGATGGATAACCAAAAAGAATGGGGAATTTAAAGATCAAAAACAGGGAGAGGAGATATTTTGCAAAATGCTTATCATTTGTGCACTTCATTAAAAAGTTATAGAAATAGGAGTTACTATGAAGTTTTGATTAGTTACAAGTTTTATCAATTAAGTACATAATGAATTGTATTGTAATTGTCAGAAAATAGCATATAAGTCAATTTCAGGTTGGCTTCAATGTATAAAGAACTTCTGGATTACTGTCAGCCTCTTTTCAAAGTTATTGAATTGTATTTGATTAATTTCAGAAAACATAGTGCTTAAAAAAAAATATGTGGCATTAAAAACCAAGCTTCTACTTTAAAATCCTATTAACCCTATCAAAATTTCAGTTGCTCTGAGAGATACATTTCTTAAATATTGTTATATAGATGCATAGGTTCAGATCATGACTAGCAATGTGTTTATGCATGATTAAATATATTAAGCCATAATGTTTTCACCATCATCTTGGTTATAGCATGTATTCTATAAACATTGTTTACGATGACTGTTACAAAGATTTTGCAAATCCAACTATTGAAGATTCAGATTAATTTCAATACTAAAGGCATTCTTTTTAATTGTATTTTTTAACAATATTCATATTTCCTTTGTTTGATAAGAAAATTTTTTATTCTTTATATTTTTATAATTCTTTGTTTAATAATTGTTAGATATAATTTAAAATAAAAATCATGTATTTTATTATGTATAAATAAAATAAATGCAAATGGGGAATGTTTAAAGTTTTTTTCATGCTTCACTACTTATTAGTAATGAATATATCTCTCAGCGTATACTGCAATGTTTTGACCACGACCAATGGATGAAGTAAATTGATAATTGGTAAAAGAATTGGATTCCTCTGTTAATACTTTTAGAAAGAGATTATATTCCTAGTATTACAAGTTTAAAAAAAATATAAAAACATTTTAATGTCAAATTGCTTTTGTATATCACTGACATTGGCTCGACCATCCTTGATAATGCTAATCAAGTTGTAGCTATATTATTCTTGATAATTATCAAGTCGCTGAAAAGGAAATTGCAAAAAAAAAGAAAAGAAATAACGACAAAGCTAATTAAACTGATAGGAAGGAAGCAGTTTCCTAAAATTTGTCGACCAAAAGTTATGATTTCAGATTTTTTTGCCTTTGGTAGATATGGAAGATTTTGTAAAATCTGTCAGTACTCCAAAATTCAAAATAATCACTTCATTGTGCTTATGTTAACTATTAATCATTGAAAGACTAATAAATAAGAAACAAATTGTTTTTTAAAAAGTCATAATGAGACAATGACAAAAGTGATTACATTATCCTTCTCTGTTAACATTTGAGCATGATTATACCTTTTAGGTATTAGCTGTGTTTTCCCATCAGCAACTTAAGGTACTATACGTATAAAAAAAAAACAAATCAAGAAACTATCGCACTTTCAAAGTACTGTGTACAATTTTATTTAAATGTATTAAAATCGGTTTCATTGGTATTTCAAACATATCAATACTTTGAAAACAGTAACCTTATTTGACTTAATTATTTGTATAGAAACATCATCAATTCTCTAGTTCTATGTATAATGAATCAGTTTTAATAAATCTAATTAATGTGTGTTTTCTTCATACACTCATGTTCAGCTATTAATGTTTATATTTTTCTTTAAAATCTTCAATACTTTTTTTTGTCCATCATTACTTATTTTTAAATAAGTGATTCCATCTTTCACATTGTTTCTTTCCAATATTTATCACAATTTTGACTAGCAATTTTATTCATGATAATTTATTTTAATAGTAGTGTGGAATCTTTCTCGGAGTTTTTCTGCTTTAACTAACAAATTATTATTATTATTTTGCATATATTCTTTTATTAGTGGCACAGTTTTAACTTTTCTAATTATCAAGCAGACTGTTTATGATCTTATTAAAGAATCAGAAGTAGTCAATAGTTATGAATAATGATGATACAGTTTTCAAGACAATCGGATTTTTGGAGGTAATATATTCTTTGCTATTTAAGCTAATTCAATGTAGGATCTTTATTTTAGTAATTGTATGATGTTAAGATATATTTGAAGCTGTAAAAACATACAGCCAATTCTTTTATCTTAAAAAGCTGTGTTTAAAGTTAACTTTCTGTCTTATGGAAGTATCTTTAATTTTCATTAAGATTTGACATAAACTATCATTTTTTATAATGATAACAGTTTTTTTATTATTGCAGTATTTGGATAAAAACTTCTTTTTAATAGAATTTTGTGGAAACAGTAAGTTTTTAAAAATAATAGAAGGAATTGCTTTTTTTTTTTAAGTTGTCAATTATTTTAAAAGGATTTCAAAATGGAGATTTGGTTTTTAGTAATGTTGGTATTTCTCAAATTAGTTTTTGCATGATGTGGGATGTTTTGGAGATTTTTGTTTTCGTTACTCTCTGGAAAAAAGTTCCTATAAGTTATATTTTGGATTAGATCTTCAAATTAAAAATAGGTTAGCATATCAATGTCATTATTGTTTTACTACAGGATTCTTTAAATACAGAGGGCATATTTAAATTAAAACCTACACTAATACAAAATTATTCAATGTAAACAATGTTAATCTCTTTGACTTCTTGGTAGGTTATTATAGCACGTTATTGATTTTATAGTTCGTATTTAAACATGGTGGGGAAAAAAACTGAAGGAAAAAAAAAAATATTTGTTGAACTCATTAAGGTAATTATGATATAAAAGAAAAGTCTCATTGTTTTTGATTGTCTTTCAAGAGGTATTTCTTTCTATGATATGTCATCAATTTGATTCAGAAGTTGAAAGCCATTATTATCAGATACCCAAAATAGATAGAAAGTTCGACCTTTCTGTATCCTATTGTCTGAGCTGTTGTTTGAATAATAACTTTTACTATCGCAAATACAAAATTATGGTATCGATTCCTGGTTGAGAAAAATGAAAATAAAAAAAGAAGAGTAAAGGAAAAGACCAATTCTGACCAATTGAATATTAAAATAAATGGTTAGCATACTATTTTATTGCTCTTTAGGATGTGCGACTTTCCAAATGACTATTTGCAATAAGTATAACTTTGCTATCAATGAACTGGGAAACGAATAAAATTTAGCAATGAGAACTTGATTACACCAATGCTATATTTTATTTTAAAAGCAAAAACAATCTGTTGAGTTTTTTTACTTTAAAAAAAAAAGAAGATAATAATAAACGTAGTAAATTTTAAAACAAATTGTTTTTTTTTTTTTAAAAAAAAAAAAAAATTAGATAAATTACGGTTAATATTTTGCTTATCTGAATGTGCAACTATAATATTTTCTAATTATTATTATTTTTTCTATATAATGGTAGACCACTCGGGTTCTGATAGTAATGTTTCTGTTCGAATGAAGAAGAAAAAGAAGTCTAGAGCATCGGACAGTGAAGAGGAAGCACATAATGGCGATGCTGAGTCAGAAGATGACAAAGCAGGAAGTATGTTAAAATACATTAATATTAAATCTAAAGATTGCTTTAATTTTTTTTATTTACATTTTTTCATTTTCTAACTGATGCTTTTACTCTTAATATTTTTTTTTTTAATACTATTTTTAATAAAGCATAATAATTTTAAAATTTAATTGTTAAATCATCATGTAATGTTTCTTAATGTGAAAGGAATTTGTTAAAATTCTTGATTTAGCTTTAAATATTGAGATGTTTAAATAAATTGTTTACTTGATTATAGTCTGTTACTTTATCGCTTCCATCTGCTATCGGGCAGGAAATTTAGTTCAAAACACAAAGACTGGAGCTAATATCCTGTCCCTCCCCTCATTTTTATTATTCTCATTGTGATTAATATTTCATTGTCCTACATAATTTACTGCAGTATTAGAGTGTCAGACTCTGAAACAACAGGTCCTAGATTCACTTCCAAACTGACAAATTTAGTGCTTGAACTTCTTATGAACTTCCAAACAATAAGTCCGGTTAACTGGGGAGCACTTTTTTTTTCTTTTGTTTATTAGTATTTTATTTAATTGAAATAGGTTTTATTTTTCACACCTAAATTTTAAAGGTAAGTTACTATAAAAAAAAAAGTTTAAAGAAGTTAAAGGTGGCTTCTATAGATCTTCACTGATGAAGGCATAAGTCAGAAACTAGTCTATGATTTAAATATAATATCATTTACTATACTTCTACTATTTACACTTAGAATATATGGCATTGGAGTGGAGTGAAGAGAATTGCTCCTGAAAAAATTTTTTTTTTATTACTTTAGATTGTTTAATTTACTTTAAAGTAAGAGATTTGATCATTTTGATATAATTATTCCATTTAAATCATGTTTTAGATCGTTCTGAATCTGGAAGTGAAGCTTCACTTCGAGTAAAGAAGAAGAAAAAAAAGTCTTCACGAGAAAGAGAAGAAAAGACGAATCATATTGCTGAGTCAGATAAAGAAGACAAAGCAGATGGTAAGTTTGAGAACTAATCTGCATTCTTAAAATGTACGTGATTGTTCATCTGTAAAAGATGGCCTTGTGGGGGGTTGTGGTTTACATTGTTATGCCCACAACCAAAAATTCACACCCCGAATGCACCTCTTGAATTTTTTTTAAGTTATATGAGATTTTGTAATTAAGATTAGGATTTTTTCAGGTCTCCCTAATCTGCTATTGGTTGGAAAGGGATATTTATATATTCTAAAATGGGAAAACAATGGAAGTTCTAAATGAATGGATCTGGCAGCTGAGTGCCCATTCGATTTTCATAATTAATGAGAAGATGAAGTGGAGAAATAATATAACTATGGGTGCACAGTTTTTGTTTGATTTCTACCTTTTTATTCATTATCAAAATGGTGATAATTTTTAAAATTTGGAATAAAGATATTGCTAGATTTATTTATCCGTATTTTGAGAATGAAATCTCAAAAGTCACAGTTATTTTGAAATTCCCACCCATTTAGTTAGGTTCTTCCTGTCGGGAGTTGAAATACAGAATTTATAACAACTTGTTCTTATCATCTGGTAATTATAATTAAAAAGTTATACTCTCAATTTTTTTTTTGCTGATTCAGCAATTCGATTTTTGGTTGATAAGTGTGTTCTTAGTTGGAGGGTAAGAGTTTCACGTTACGACGGATTGGGCCATATGAGTATTATCACTTCAACTATAAAATAAAATGTGAAGCAGCCTTCACCACTGAGAGAGTGTGGGGAATGTGTTGAATGTCTATACTTGCAGAACCAATCATTTACCATTACCTTATTTTTATTAAATGATAAAACATTCGGACATTAATAAGGTAATTATTACAATAAAATACATAATTACAATTATAAATTTTTATTTATTTACTAGATGGTTTAAAGTAAATATTATCCTTTAAAAAAATTGTGATTTATTATTGTGTTAAGAATATCTTTCTTTACTTGATATTTCTGATAAATTTTCAAGTAAAACATGAAGCTCTGTGGAATTGTTGTCATCACTTTGGTGATAAATATCCGATGATAGATTTTTGTCATCGAAAAAGAATAATTTGTTCGCAATTCATTTGTGTTAGTTGCTGTTGAAATTCTTCGAGATTTAATTAGTTTTATTCAAAAATCTAGTTTAATGAACAAATTAAAAGGGAGGAAAACTTAATGTACAAGTTTTAGGTTCTTTTAATATTTACATAGATAATAAAATGTAAATATTACTCCAATGTTACTGAAAGATTAAAAAAAAGCTGTGAGAAAGGGTGCATTTCCACAATACCTGCAGGTACACAAAATTCCAACTTCACATTAAACTCAATCCTTTTATTCAATGTAATATTTATATACTTTAAACAGGCTTTAACCTGTGTTCAATGCGCTTTAAAATTCGTAATAATCAAGCACATTTTGCTGACAGAGGAACCTTCCAAACCACGACACAAGATAGCGACTTTTATAAAGATAAGAGTGGCCGTCTTATCTTTAACCTAAATGACCACTTATATAGGCGAATCTGAAGCATCTTGATTTGGAAGTGTGAAGTTGTTGTTTTCTCCATTGTTTAAGTCCACTATTTCCTTTACAAATTAACATTTGCAAAATCTTGCGATTTACAGCGAGTTAATATTATGATCTTAATGTTGGAGATTCTATAAACTATTGAAGAGTAGTAATTAGTTTATTGAGCGCAGAGAAAGCATATGTAAATACTTTAAACAGGCTTTAACCTGTGTTCAATGCGCTTTAAAATTCGTAATAATCAAGCACATTTTGCCGACAGAGGGACCTTCCAAACCACTTTAAAGCTAACCCAATGCTTTGATTTTAAAATCATTTATGAATTTTGTGATTTATTCACAGATTTAATTCACCATAGATTGACCTAATGTTATTGAATATGTTATAATTTCAAGAACTACAGAAATTTGTAGGCAACTAGTTTATCAATAATCTGTGAAGAAATTATGTAATGTTTTTATATAACTTTTATGCCAATTTACATCGTGCTAAAATTTGACATTAATTCAATACTTAGCGTCAGTATTTAATTTCTTTTAGTTCTGGATTACCAGAATTAGTTTTATTGCAAGTTTAAGAGAAATAAGATGACTTATGTAAAGTAAGTGGTGATCACATTGTGACCTGCAAGACAGAATCTGAACTGTCACCTCTAGCAGCTGCCTAGAATCACTCTTTCATTTGTGATCAGGTGTGTAGAAAAATAATTTGGTAAATTGTTTTAATTCTATTTTGATATTTTTATTTAGATCATATGTTAAACTTTTAATTAATTCTGTTATCATTGATAGCAATAATTTTTTTTACACGGTTCTAAAGTAGGTAAATTGATGTATTATCTGAAATTATTGTATTTCTAGGTCATTCAGAGTCAGGAAGTGATATTTCTGTCCGTGTTAAAAAAAAGAAAAGACCAACAACCCCAGAAAGTGAAGAAGACAAAATGAACCATATTGGGGAATCAGATCAAGATGAGAGAGCTGAAGGTAGGTTTGAAAGAAGGAAATCTAAGGCAGATCAGAATAATTTATGATAGTTACTATTTTGAAATGAAAGTTAAAAAATGGTGTGTGTGTGAACATATGTATGTCTGTAAAATGAACGTTATTGTACAAATAATGAACGAATGAATAGGCAATATATATATGCACATGTTCACATAAGTGCCTCATTTGTGAAACAGTTATATATAGTCATGCACGTTAAAACATTGAACTCAGTGTTTATTCCTTTATTTAGGAAATGGAAAAAATAAAACGATAATATCAGCAATCTATTAAAAATCATAGATAAGAGCAATTTAATGCTTATTCACTGAAATATATGCAAAACACAACTCATATTTTATTATTCAAAATATAATATATCTATTGTTTGCAAAAAAAAAAGAATTTTTAAACATTCATACCAGAAAACTTAAAGTTTGAAAAGTTTAATCGAGTATCTGAAACGAGTAATGTCAAGTAGAAGTTACTGTATATATTTCAAAGTCACTGTGTATAAAAATATAACAACTGTAAAGGACATAATCTGTTGATAACAAAATTGCTACTATGGTTTCATAAGCAGGGGGAAAATGTTATTGAAGAAAAAGGATATTATCCAGAGCATTAATTGCGAAGAGAATCTGATACGTTGCTATTCAATTAATTTGAAAGAATAAAGATTTGATACAGCTAAGTTTAGTGTGTGCTCAATTGTGATGAAAGTCAAGTATTTTGCTAGTTATTTTATTTGAAAAAAATAAAGATATGATTCAGTAATTTTTTATATTTTTTTTGAGTGACTGTTATTGACAGAACCTGCACATAGTAAATAAATATGGTACCTCAATTTATTATTATTAATTCCATTATTATCTTATAAATATGTTGTTTATACCATAATCTTAATTTTTTAGACATATTACTCACATAAAAAAGTGTTTGTGTTATATATATGTCTGTGTTGAATAATACTGACACTTGCAGTTCATTATTGTAATCGGGGTTTATCAATACAATTTCTGCTATTATTTGTGATGTACGATAAATTCAAAAGAATCTTGGAACAAAATACAGAGGATATTGCACTCTATTATATTAAATAATATAAACTTGTGAACAGTTTAAACAGGCTTTAGCCTGTACTCAATGCACTTTAAAATCGCATTAATCAAGCATATTTTGCCGATAGAGGGAACCTTCCAAACCATGATACAAGATAGCGACTTTTATAAAGATAAGAGTAGCCGTCTTATCTTTAACCTAAATGTCCACTTATATAAGCGAATCTGAAGCATTTTGATATGAAAGCGTGAAGTAGTTGTTTTATCCACTGTTTAAGTCCACTATTTCCTTTACAAATTAATTTATGCGAACTCTTGCGATTTACAGTGAATTAATATTACAAATGTTGGAAATTCTATAAAGTTGTGTTTTTGTAACTAATCCCTAAGCTTGCTTCTAGGATGTTTGTACATGAGAATAGTTTGAATTTCTCAATTTCATTATGAGTTGCAAGGAAAGTAGACTGTTGGAAGACTTTTATAATAAGTGTTAATTGGACTTTGATTCAATCTGTTTTTATTTTAGAATTATTATTATTATTTTTTGATTAATGAAGGTATTATGATGTGATGAACAATGGCTTTTTTCTCGGAGTCAGGAATCTCTTAGCCATCATACCAAGGGAAACCTGTTAGCCGCAACCTTCCCTTTCCATCCCATTTCCACATTATCTTTGTCTATTCTATGACCTTTATATCTAATCCCCCTTATCTTTTTCCAAACCCAGCATCAAAAACAAGAACCCACTTTCTGTATAATCACTTAGTTTATATTTTTATTCTCCAACAACTTCATTATTTATACTCTTTCTGCTTGTAAGCATTTTCATTCAATTAACAGATGCCTAATATTTTCCATAACTTCCTTATATAATTTGCAAACTAAATTATCCACATTTCTCAATTTATGTGTATATTCTCTTGTTGCTAATGATCCTGTTCGAGCCTTAAATAGTAAACTACTTTCTTTGCTATTATCATAAATTGACTCACACTCAGTATTCTGTTTACTTCTATATATATTTGCATTCTTTTTACTCCCCATACTAGTTCTCTACTCTCCATCTCCCTATTTTTTATTAATGCATTTATTTTTCTATTCTATTCCTTGTCACTATAACACTAAACAATTCTCCTAACATAATCATTCCATCTTTTGTATAAGTATGCTAAGATAAAGTCTTTATCCAAATCTTCTGCATACTGTACTACCTTTCTCACCTTTCTTGTTGCCTGTCATTTACTTATAACCCAATTAAATACTATTTTGGCTATTCTCTTATTATCTATAAATTTGCAATCAACCGAACATTTTCATTTTGCTTTTTGCATCTCATATAAAAGTTTTGCCCATCCCATTTCTCCTTGAATTGCCTCCTTTGCTGTCCATACATCTGCATCTAATGCATGTCTTCCTACTTCTTTTTGTACTGTTTCTAAGTAATATAACACTCCTTTACTAACACATAACACATTGTTACCATAAGTTAACCTTGCTACTGCCATTCTCTTCCATACAATTCTTGCTACCTCATATTTATTATATGAAATTTTGCAGTTGTATGTGGCATCTTTTACCACACAACTTTAAAAACTATTGGCGTTGGATAACCAATCTGAATGTGAATTTGGAATTGTTGGCAGCCGAGTATTTTCTAAGCAAATATAATGAACTGAAATAGCCATCTCATATTGGGTCTGTATTTGAGTATTTAATGATTAATTATGCTCTATATTATTTTTTATTGTTTACTTACCTTAATACTGATTAACTACAAACTGATGATGATGTGATATACTGCGACTTCTCCTTAAATGGAGTCAGGAATCTCTTAGCAACTATGCCCAAAGAAACCTGTTAGTCACTTTATCTTCCCCTTCCATTCCCCACCCTAAGTTTCCCATAATCTGCTCCATCCCATTTCCACAACACAATCTTTGTCAACTCTATGGCCTTTATATCTAAATCCCCCTTATCTTTTTCCAAACCCAGCATATAAACCAATAACCCACTTTCTGTATAATCACTTTGTTCATATTTATTCTTGATGTGATGTGATGTGATGTATTATGGCTTCTCCTAAAGGAAGTCAAGAATATCTCAGCAATTATGCCCAGATAGACCTGCTAGCCACTTTATTTTCCATTCCCCACTCTAAATTTTCCCATATTCTGCTCCATCCCATTTCCACAACATAATCTTTGTCAACTCTACAACCTTTATATCTAAATCCCTCTTATCTTTTCCCAAACCCAGCATAAAAACCAATAATTCACTTTCTGTATAATCACTTTTTTCATATTTATTCTTCCATAACTTCATTATATGTACCCTTTCTGAGGAATATGATTGCAGTGCCACCTACCATTAATTGATATATTTAATTTCTTATATATTTCGGCTTTTAAAGTTAAGGGATAGATATCATCATTGTTTAATAAATTATAAGATGAGGGAGTTTTATAATGCTTGATAATGGTAGATAACTATATATGTGTTTTATATATATATGTGGAAACATGTTTTATACATCCATGTGTGTTTTATGTATGTATGATTTTATGTTTGTGCATGTTCATTTCAATTAGGGAATACTATTTTTCTGAATTTTTTAGATCATTCTAAATCTGGTAGTGAAGCTTCTGTTAGAATAAAGAAAAAAAAAGTTATCACTTCTGATAGTGAAGGAGAAGGAAAGCAGCATGAATCAGATGAGGATAAGCTGGATGGTAAGTTAAACTGTTCTTCATCTTTACTATATGTAGTCAATACTTTAAACTTTTAGCTAATCTCTGTGTCATTATTTTATTTTGTTTTATTCATATTTTATCTTGTTATTGTTATTTTACTTCCGCTACAGAACACTAGATAGCATTGTATCTGTACTAATTGGTTAACGTTAAAATAGATGTCAAACAATCAAGAAGGGCACAAACCATGTGCTGAAAAAAGCTTTTCATATATAGTTAATAATGTATATATTTGTGTAGTTGGTATATATATTTTTCTTTTTTTAAATTTAGAAAGAATTGACATACAATAAAGATATAGGAAATGCATGTTGCTGTATACCAGTACCTAATATGACTGTACTGAAAATGGTGTATCATGTTTTTAAAATTAAATTATTATTTTTTTTTGGATTTCATTCAGTGAACAAAAGACATTTCAGAGTTTCAGTATGAGATTGTAAAACTTTTTTTCATGTTGTAAGAAGACATGATAGATTCTCTGGAATAAGATCATTGTGAAGTAATATTAGATTGGTCGTGGTTTGCAGACTGTACTGTCGCCGCTAGAGGCGCTGTTTCTGTGTCTTCACACAGAACATACAGGGTAGGGGCCTCAAAAGCAGACGACGCTTTTTCTGCCGATAGGTGGCGCTGTTCACCATGCGTACGCACAGGAACTTTCCACAAGCTGGCTGGCAGCTTGCGTCGTCTGCTACCAAGAACCTAGGTGGCGCTGATTGCCGTAAACACATCGAGCTTATGTGTCGTCTGCTATCAGAAACTACCAAGATTCTAGCCCACTACGCGGCGCTGTTTCTCCACGTTACACACGGTAAAAACAGCAACCTCTAAATGCCTCATTGCTAACGTTTATGAACATAGTACTTAAAACATTCAGGGCCTATAATGTACAGGGGTGAATAATTTATAAAGTCATAACTATTTAAATATACGGTCAAACGTAATAATTTTACATTCTATTTCACTATTTCATGAATCGATGTATTTTTAAAGTATGACTTTGTAAAAAGCGATCTGTTTTTTTAATTATTTACTCTAAAAGTGGTTTTTTTTTTTTTTTTTTGTAAATAAAACAAAACGTGATTTTCGGTCTGTTTTTTTTTTAATTTTTTTCCCTACGGCAGTATATCGTTCAAAAATATATTATTTTAAAAGATTATTGTTTGTAAAACTTTTTTTTTTACACTTTCAATTAATATTTTCAATAAATTTTAAAGTAATATAAATTATATTTCGGTTTATAGATTACTATTTCGAAAAATAAAGTGTTATTTGCGTGCTGGAAATACCGTGTGCTTGTTACTCGCGAGCAATAATTCGAAGATATGTTTATCAAAACTTCCTCTCACAATAATATTAAAGGCATAAATATTTATTGAAATTGTATTTAAAATTTTAGAATCATTTTAATAACTAAAAATATCATATACTCACAAGGAAATTTCAAAATAATAGGTTTAATATGTGCCGTATGAGAAAAGTAAGAGTCAGAAAAAAAAAAGATTTAGAGCAAAATATATATACATTTAATATCTTTATTGATGGTTGGAATTTAAAAAGTTTCTTTCAAAACTGATGCTCGTGTTAGGCTTGTATACTGTTAAAATTAAAACTATTCGTCCTCATAAATAATTTGGAAGACATTGCCTGTCAAAATTGGATAATCATTGAAAATTATATATGATCTTAATAGCCTAAAATTCAGAAGCCTGATAGTACTGTCTTTGCCAGTGCACTGTTTCTTTCTTTCATTATTGATACATAAGTAAGAACAGGTAAAACACATTTATTAAAAATCTTCCTTTACAGACACGTAGATATATTTCCTTTTAGTATCAAGTTATTTCTACCAAAAGCACTCCAACCAAGTTTAATCCTATGATTAATTTCATCCATTATGTTTCCATATGTATTAATAATCTGACCAAGTTGTTTGTAACTGTTAACTTCTTCTAATTCATCATAATCAATCTTTATTTTCATATTTTGAGAAAATCCATTAAACTTTACTTTAGTCTTTTAACATTTATCTTTAGTCCTACTTTCATCTGATAACTCCTGCAACATTTCCTGCAGCTCTGAAGCATAAGTTGCAAAAACAACTACATCATCTGCAAAATCTAAATGACTTAAATAATCTCCATTTACTTTCACTCCTATAGCTTCCCATTTTAATCCACAAAATATTTCTTGCAGCACTGCTGTAAAAAGTTTTGGAGATATGGAGTTACCTTGTCTTACACCCTTCTCAATGTTGACTTTAATAATCTTTGTTAAAAAATAAATTTACTGATAAAGATTTCATAAGTTTTCCAATCAGCTTCTAAAAGCTTATAACTAAATCCTCTCATTCATTCCCAGACAGAATTATTTAGACTGCAAGTGAGACTTTGTTAAGAGAAAGCAAAATTACGCTGGAAAATGAGACACCAACAATACAAATCTAATATCACTTATGTTGAGAGAAAAATCTATTAAATCTTAAACTAGACAAATCTATAAGCATTCTTCCTGCTAGCAAGAGCAATGTAACATTTGTAAATGGATAATAGTAATTATGATACAATAAGAGCTTCTCCCAACAGACTAAAAGTCCCATACTAGCTATGAATCACAACTGTAAATATTATTCAGAAAGCATCCCTGATCACAACTATTTCAATGATTCAGAAAAAATTAGATTGACATATTTTGGCAAAAATTCCACATCTTTGTGGTCATCTAAAATCAATAAAGGCCAGGTTCCATTAAGATCTATTGTTAATTCTGAAAACTCACTATATCAAAAATTCTAATGTTCTTAGTCCTTTGGCATAGAAGAGACAGTTCTATGTTAGAGATTCTAAGAAAATTGTAGAATTAATCAACATGAAAAGTGAAAGAACTAACATATTGGGAAATTTTGATGTGAAAAACTTAATCACAAAAGTACTCTGTGATAAAGCATTATCTAATGTAAAAAAAAGATTAAATACCAATAGTAGTGTACAAACCAGAATAATTCTTCCAATTGATAGTTTATTACACTTAACATTCTGCACAGCATACTATTATTATATACTATAGAATTCTTCCAACAAAATCAAAAGATGCTTTTTGATTCCTTATTGCTATCTCTGATCAGCAATATTTACATGGAAGAACTTGAAACTACAACCATAAATAAAATTCTATCTACAATTAAAGTCTGGCTTTTCTATGGCCATACGGTAAAGCATTTCTACAAACATTCTGGATACTATCAATAATTATGTTCTTTTAATTAAGTTCACAATAGAATTAAAACAAGAACAGACATTACAGTTCTTAATTTTCTTTTGACAAGATTCCCTCATAGCAAAATCAAAATTACAATCAACAGAAAACTCACACACTCTAATCAGAATAAAAATTCTTATTCAGAAACCAATAGCTTGGAAAAAGAAAAATCATAAAGCATAAACTCTCATGAAAAATACTTATCCATCAGCTATCATTATGAAATAGCCAATTAAAAGAAACACCATAAAAACAATTATAGGTATTAAAGCATATCCATAGATATTAGTAATTGCAGCTAAACTAAAGTAAATCTGTGATCAGTATATTAAGATTCCTTTCCAAAGTCATAAGTGCCCTATGAAAAAGTCTAACTTCTATAAAACACAGACTGCAAATATTGAAAAACAAAAACTGCATCTATGAAATACCATGTGAATATGGAAGAACATATATGGCTGAAATCATCTGACTCATTTCAAAATACGTAATTAAAAGAACAAAAAGTAATGATTAAAAAGAAAAACCAAATGGACCTAAAATACATTGGACAAGAAAAATAACAGGCAGAAAGTAAAAAGTAAAATTTGTATAAACCATTCACATTTATAGTAGATAACTTTATAAATCAGTCTAATGTAAATAATTCATAATATTTCAAAACTACTCATTAACCTTGCCCTTAAAAAAACTGGAGAAACCAAGAGAATGGAGAAACCAAGAGAATCTTCATAGATAAATATATAAAATTTCTAGTGACTTGGTTTTTCAGAATAGCCT
This sequence comes from Epiperipatus broadwayi, assembly GCA_028023455.1. Taxonomy (NCBI): domain Eukaryota; kingdom Metazoa; phylum Onychophora; class Udeonychophora; order Euonychophora; family Peripatidae; genus Epiperipatus; species Epiperipatus broadwayi. The sequence goes on along the minus strand of JAQFVV010012661.1, from coordinate 224,258 downwards.
AATTAGTAAGAGCAAGCATTATCTTAAATTCACAAAACTAAAATCGAAGGTTCAATTTCCATGCTAGTACTTTCACTGGTAAGGCCAGCAACATTTGAAGAAGAGATGAGTAAAAAAGAGCACTCAAAATGTTGTAATAAATTAATCTGTATGCTTTGCTAACAGTTGAATGTATTTAAAAGTTTAAATAAAGTTAGATATCTTTTAAAAATATTTCATAATTATTAACAGATGATGGAAATAGTTCAATATATAATTACAGGTAAAATCCCTATCATCACAAATTTTCAGATAAACATTTCCTGTTTTCAAGTCAATATGTATAATGCTTGGGACTGTTTTTGTTTCTCCAGAATAGTCTAAAGACTTATTTGAATTGAAACACCTAATGTAGTAAGGAATTTGACTGCAATGGTATGTTGACTAGATATTTTGAGGTTTTATTAATCAACTATCTGGCTGGGGGATTTAACTATTAATGGGATGTTGTTTATACATGTATATCATATTTTGAAATTCTGAAAAAGCTAAAATCAGTAACTTTTCCTAAATTCATTTATTTTTGTTTTTATAGAATATTTGCTTATCAATAGTTGTTCTTTATTAAAATTAAAACTGCAAAATTTTTATATGTTCATTCATCACCTGTGTTATTCATCTCCAAATCATAAGTCTTTGACTTAGTAAATGAGACTTATGCAAAGCATTACAATCAGAATGGCATTGCTTTGGGTGAGATGAAAATCTATCAGAAGATAAGTCTGTTTTATAGCAGTCAAGATAATTTCAGGTCTAATGATGTATATTAAAATCACTGTTATTAAAAAGCTAGTAATTGTATTTGAGTTGACCGAATGCCAGACCATTGATTCTCCCTCCCCCAACACAAATATTAATTTCTTGAATATTTAGCACTGCACATCGTGCTCTTGATTGAATGCCTCCAGTAGTTAAGTGACCAAATTTATACTTAAATAAAATTGGAGTGAATAAGGCATGGGCATTCACTATTTCATCCTAGCTCAGATTAATAAAAAATGATCAATGGTCAAAGATTTTCTTTGTCTGTTTTCTTTTTTTCTCCTGAAAATTTTTTAAAATTATTTGTTCCCTGATTGTTTTTAATTAAGATATGAGCATTGAAAGTCAGAAATCCAATGCACACAGTAATTGTTTTTACTATAAAGTGCTATTAAAATGGTTTAGTATGTTTGGACTTCTCCATAGAATTTCATTTATAACTTGTACTGCAGCTACACCTGAATTTTGTGACTGAGCAATTATGTAGCCTACAACTATTGTAACTGTCCAATTTTTGTATTCTTGAACCTAAATATTTAAATTATTTGACTAATCTCATAAAAATAAAAATTACAAACATTCTCAAATTGCATTAGGGAAGGGGGAAGCATAATTTGTGATTCATTTTAAAGATAATAATATACAAAATAAAACTCTAATTTCATTCATATCTAATTATGTACCAATAAAGGCTAAATACCTAAACATTTAATAACCTCTTAATTCTTATGATATTTAAGATAATTTAGAGTTGAACCTAACAATATGAAAAATTAGGTAAAAATATTATTCATTAGTAACTTTTTTGTCTTACTTTCAAATAATTCAAATTAATGATACGAAAACAGATATAGAAAGTATCTTTCATATTAGGAACAAAGAAATTATAATTCTTTAACATACCACTCAAAAGAAAATTACTTCTTATATTTATTTATATTCATTAATTATAAAATTGTTAATTATAAAGCACCCATTACATTAAATATTAGAAATATACTTCAAATAATATATTGAAACAGTCAGTTTTCAACTTGACTCTTTCACCTGCTATATATGCTATATAGCAGTATTCATTTATATATAAATACCACCAACCCTCGTATATTTTATAATAATAATACTAATAAATTCCAGCTAAAATTGAATCTAATTAAATCTATCATATGTGTGTGTGTGTATCGTTTAATATGTACTAAAGTATTCATTTATATACTCCTTTAGTCAAAATGCGCACATATATAGATTATTAATAATTGTTAGATGAAAAACTAATTGTATGTGTAACTGTAGACTACATATATGCTAGAATATAAATGTTAATAGATTACAAAACATTTCTTTTTCCATAATTTTAGATATTTATTAAATTATGCATTTTCAAAATTATATAATTCTGCATATATCGGTAAATTAGAACGGTCAAGTTACATATATAATAAAATGTTTTTCTTAATCTTAGAGTTGTTTTTCTGGACATACTGTCGCCAATATAGTTAATCCTTACAAAAATACAGTAATTAAAAATGTAAAAATAGAGTAAAACGGGGAAAACTGAATAGATTATAGCCTGTGAATCGCAAATTTTGACCTATTTAAAATTAAAAACAATAGGCTCCCATGGTGATTGACCACTGGCGTACATCCCAAGAAAGCAATTCTCGGAAAAGACAGCCAAGAAAACAATTCTTGGAAAATACAGTAATGAAAAAGAAAGGGGGGGGGGGAGTATGGTATAAAAGAGGTAGCAGCCACCTTTGGAGGCACTCAATAAAAATTTTCTAAAGAGTAAAAAGAAAAAAATATTAAAATACAGTAAATTAATAAAATGTCGGAGTAGAAAGGCTTCAAACCTAGCCTTCTGACAGGCAAAGAACCATCTAAGCCAAGAAGAGGAGCAGATCACCGTGAAAACATGCTCGCTGTCCAAGGAAACCCGCAGTACGAAGAAACACCAAGCTCAAATGGTAAATATTCTTCTCATCTAAAATCTTCAATCAAAAGCTAGCTTAACTTCAAACTAATGGCCATATTAAAACATGTATTTTATTTGACAAACTTAATTTAAAAGTCACCTAAAAATATAATAATTAATAACTAATTAAACCCTAGAGTCTTGCCTGATTTTAAATATGATAGGAGTCTAAACTTAAGTGTAAACTGATTGTGATTATAAAAATTATAATTTAAACCTGAGAGATAAAATGTTAAATGATTTAACGTATTTTAGTTGAATTAAGCTTTATTATTTTATGATCTAAAATACGCGCATTCACACACATCTTTTATTAATGAAATTGCATTATTTTATGTTTTGGTTTACTCGCAAAATATAGTTTGATTTGGTTACGTATTGATTTAAATTAAATAATTAAATGCTATCTATTTCAATTTGTTTAATGTGGAAATTAATTTTTATAATAATTTAAATAATATTTAAGATTTCTATAATAATTTGTATGTTATAAATCAACGATAATATCCGTAATCGTTGATTTCTAAGATAGCTTTAAAAGACCGAATCAAACATGTTTTAGCGAACTGTATACTACTTGCTCTTTTTAAATAAGCAATTAATTATCAAACTTCACTTATTTAAATTTATTATGATTTAAAATTGTATTTCTTGAGATTATCTATGCCAATATTATTATTATTTAGTTACATTATATTGTTTATGCTATAAAATTGCAAAACCGAGCTTTATTCTTAATTTAAACTATTCGCGAGTGTTAAATAAAAATTCGCTCGTATATATATATATATGTAAGTGCGCACATATATAAGACGTATAATTATATACGAAATAAAAAGCTCTGTTTTGGAAAGGATAATATGTCTACAATTAAGGGTTATTACAAACGTATCATCACCTTAAAATAGATTTGCATTTTAAATTGATATTTTAAATTAATATCTAGGTAAAGTGATATAACTTCAGCATAAATTTATATGTTTATATTTTAATTCCCCATATGCTGTAAATCCTCCTTAAGCTAAATAAGTCGTAGCCGATATAGCTAACTCTATAGATTGGATCCATAAATTCCCTTTATTTGTACTATTTCAAAGTACTATAATATGAACTGATGTGGGATAGTTTCATGAAAGAAACTTGATTTTTAGCGTCGTAATTTTAAAAATGATTATTAGTCAGTGGTGCATATGTCTCCTTACGAAACGCTACGGCGTATATTCTTTTTGCTGTATTTCTGTAATGGTTGCATACCGTCGCCCTGCATCATTACCTTAGTTCGGGCAATTATTACTTTAGATGGTGTCTGGTACACGCCAGCCCATCTCGCTTATCTTATCATGGAGCATGAGACTCAATCCAGAGCGTAAGTCTCCACATTCCTCGTCCATAAAAGGAGCATGTGACTCAAATAGAGCGTAAGACTCCCATATTTTATAAATTGCCCAACCTGCCGAACCAAATGGCCTCCTACATTACAGCAATGAGAATCAGTCCTCGGGAACTGTTACTTGGTAAAAATCCCATGAGTAAGGAACATATGAGACGCAATAAGACTTAAAAGTTATATGCTTTTCTATACGCACTAGTATCTGAAATATAACTTCCGTTAGTCAGTTCAACCCGCCACTTAAATAAGTAAATCAGCATTGATCTGATATAGAATCCAATCTAAGTAGTATTTTACTGTGTAGAGAATATATTGAAATATTCGCGCTAAGTAAATTAATGATAATTTATGTTCTTTACTAAATTAATTGTCACTTTTACTAATATGCAAATCTAAATCCTTATAGCATAAACCTGGCATAGAAAATAAAAACCCATGAGTAAATTCAAATCGTTCTGCATCAAAATTTATATTAAGCTCATGTATAAATTCACTGCAAAATTATTTTATCACCTGCGTGTGATTGAAATATATGTACATAAGCCAAATAAACCATTGTAATTTGCGTATTATCACCTGCGTGTGACATAAGGTTACACATATATAGAACGGAAATGTAAAACCTCTAAAACATTATTAATTGTAGAGAAAGCTAAATTCATTATTAAATAAATAACCTGTGTATATGTAAACCAAACCAGTTAATCATGTACATTCAAAATTATTACTAAACAGCATCACTTACGTGTGAACCCTTTTTAAACTGTAAATACCTTATTCACCTGCGTGTGAAATTAAACCCTTGCTTATTTATTATAATTTTAAATAATTGTTAGCATTTAATATTATTAAATTGATTTAAAATTTAATATAGTTTCTTGTCTTAGTCTTGCTCACCGACTCAATTTTATTTACTTATTAATACTTGATTTTGGTGTTACTGAAATTTTATTTATAATTTATAATGATAGGTGTGCCACATGATACCTATATAGATGTGTTATACAAATACCCATTGCTCCACATCTTATGTATAACTGTTGAGCTACTGCCGGCACGTTAGGGATTAAAACGCTGCTGTGACCTCAACTGTGTCATTTGTAAGGTTGTAAGTCTATGAGCAATGGTAGAGGAACTAAGGTTAGACCAGAGCCGTGGCTTCCACCACCGTAAACCTGGTCGGCCTTAGGATGATCTATCGGAGTTCTAGGTTTTGTTGCGCAAATGTACATATTTGACAGTTACAGTAGAATTTTTTTTCTTTCGGGTATGCCGCCGCAACGTGTGGCTTGATGACCTCTAAAAACGACCCTGAACAGAGTGGAGTGGAACCTTAGCACGGAAGGGCTGAAAAAGCAAAAGATGTATGCACAAATTTTTCTTCCAGGTGTACCGCAACAATACAGGGCTTGATAATATAAATCTATATGCCTGAGAAAGGAGATAGACAGATGTGTTTCATACTAAGTGTTATGAATATGTAGAGAAAGTTATTTCTTCCGAGTATGCTTCAAATCATGTATGCTAAAAAAAAAAAAAAAAAAAAAAATTTTTAAAAAATTTTTTCCTGCCAAAATGAATAAAACAGATTCATGTGCAATAAATGGGTATAGCTATGTGTATAGGATATCAATATGTGGCCTATCAAAATTATTATGTATGTCTTACCTGACGATAGCTGGCGCCCGAGGTGATTTTCAAAATAACTAAAATTATCCTCACATAAATTCGCTATCAGATGGAAAGAACAAATTTTAAATTTTTTCCAAAATCAAATATTTTATGACGAGGGGTGAGTCAAGACAAGATGTGAGCAATACTAAAAACCATTAGGGAAAAATCAGGCAAGACAAAAATATGCGAGTGTTTAGTGTTTAAAAAATTGTCAAACCACGGGAAAATAAATGAATATCTAACAATAAAATTAATAATAAACTGATTTTAAATTTAACAGAAAAGAAGTGAAGGAGAAAAAGGCAAGCCAAGGGTGAGTTTCATTTAAATATATTTTTAAAATTTTATTGTATTTTGTATTTATCTGAAGTTTGTGAGAGAAGAGTAAGTACTGAACGGGTTAAGTAATTAGTAGGGAAATGAGTTAGCGGGGATAATATAGAACAGCGACAAAGCTAGGTGATCAATTAGGCTTGGATGGGTTTGTTTGAAAAGGGGGCTAGATAGCCGTATGAAAATTTGAATAAATTTAGTAATGGAAAATAAAGAAGAGAATATGGATGGGATAATAGAGGAAGTACAGGAAATGAAGGAGGAAAGGAGAGAAAGGATGGAGAAGAGAGGAAAAACGCTTAGGTCGGGGAAGGAGATAATAGAAGAAACATATAGTAGTAGTACTGAAGAATCAGAGAGTAGTGAAAGGGAAACCGTAGATGGGGAACTGATAGAGAATAGGATACCAGAGGCAAAAAAGCCCAAAGTACAAGAAAATATAGATGAGAAACAGACATTCGATTGGTTTTGGTTTATGCGGTACTTGGAAAATGAAAAATTAGAAAGGGAGAATAAAGAAAGAGAAGATGAAAGAAGGAGAGCACAAGAAAGGGAAAATGATAAAAAAGAAAGAGAAAAACATAAAGACGAAATATTAGAGCAGGTTAAAACAATGATCTCGGCAGAAGGAGACAAGATGAACAAGAGGATGGAAAACATAGATAAAAAAATGGAACAGCTGAGCATAGAGTGTAAACAAAATTACGGTAGGGCTCTGGAAGAATGCGAAAAAAGTTTAGCCAGTCACGTAGGGCGTATAGAAGAAAATATTAGAGGAGTAGAAAAGAAAATTCTTGAAGTGAGAGACACTGTACAACAGCAAAAGGATTACGTACAGAGAGAAGGGGTGAACGTAAAAAAAAAGTTAGAAGGCATGGAGGAAAGGTTAGACGTAACTCAGACCCAACAAGAGAGGCAAAATAGAGAAATGGCTGAGCTGCAAGGGAAAATACAGGAAATTGAGAATCAGCGGAAAACTCAAACGGAGAAAGTAACAGAAATGGATACGTACTGTCGACAAATTAACGACAAAATATATGAGCTTAAGGAAAATGTAAAGGTTAGGCAAGATAAAGATGAAGAAAAGGCAAATTTATTAGTAAAAAGGATACAGGGTATAGAACGGGGTCTTCATAAGTTAGAAGAAGCAAGTGTGGGACCATCTGGAGAAAATGGCATAACGAAGTTAATAAACAAGGGAGACCAGGATCAAATAGAAAAGAGTAGAGCAGAGACAAATGTAAAGGAAATAAGCCTACAACAGATAAATACGGCGACGATGATACCATATCTTATTGAGGGATCAGAATCGATGGGCATTCCTGACCTTGATAGTTCAAGGGAAGAGAGGATAGGGAATAGCACTAGGGGTGTAGAGATGAACTCCCATTCATATATGGCCAAATTTATTCAGGTCAAAACATTCAAAGGTGAGATAGGGGAGAGTCCTAGGGTACATCTACAAAGTCTCAGGGAATTATTCCGGTTCCAAAACATAGCCGCTCGGGATCAGGTAGCTCTCGCAGCACATTATTTATATGGATATGCCTTGTCTTGGTGGGATTGTTATAATGAAAAACCCGAGACGTTTGAACAATATGTAGCTGCACTAATGAAGACATTCTGGAGTAACGAGAGGCAACATGCTATATACATGGCAGTTATGAGAGAGCATTATGGCTCAGTTACCAAAGAAACGTACACCCAGTTCTTTGTGAGACAGGTAGCCCGCCTCAGATCCTTGACTGCATATGTATACCCAGAGGCTCATATAATCAAGTTAATCCAACAGAATATGCCACCGCCTGTACAGCAGATGATGACAGGAACGCGCATACAGATGGTGGAAGAGATGTCAGTTTCTAACATCGGTAGACTATATGCCCTTTCCAAAGGAACCTCCAGAAAAGATGAGAAGGATAGATCCTAAGTGTCAGGCAATGAGGTTAGGAAAGGATAGCTATAGGAAAGGAACTGGGCCAAAACCTTTTAATACTAACCAAAATAGTTATAAAGATAATAGGAGGCCGTTAAACTCAAGAGGGTGCCGGTAGATAAATCCCTACATCCGACACCCGTAATAAAGGATAGGGATGAGACCAAGGACCATACAATGGGCACTATTAGAGAGGTAGTAGAGGAGGCGGAGGCATCAATGACTACCGCCGGATCCTGCCCCTTGGTGACCATAAATATTAACGAGAAAAAAGCAAGAGCATTAATAGATACAGGTAGCCAACTTTCATTTGTGGCCAAGGAGTGGGTGACAGATAGGGAAAAGGAAGGTTTTCTATGGCAAAAGCTACCATTCCGATCCCTCCAAATGTATTTAGCCAATGGAAAAAGGACGCCAACTGAAAATTTTCAGGTCTGGGGTGAGGTAGACTGGGGGTCTAGAAGGTTGGGTCACACTTTTCTAGTGATGAAAGGGTTATTGCAAGAGGTCATTATAGGTGCCGATTTCCTCAAACAATATGAGGGTGTTATTGATTTTACCAAGAATGAGGTAACCCTAGGTCGGGATAGCAAGCCCATGGATATTAAACGAGAGCCACTCAGCAGCGCCATGTATCTGGGTGAGGAAGATACAGAACAGATGATAAGCCAGAAAATAGATCAATCGGAGTGTAAGAAGGAAGTAGAAAGGGAAGAGTTAAAAGGGGTCCTAAAGCAGTATAAGAGAATCTTTTCCAAAATGCCAGGAGTCATTGTAGGATATACCCACCGTATTCATCTCACGCAGGAAACTTATTTCCAGGCAAAAACTTATCCAATCCCTTTCCAATACCAGGATGAAGTTCAGAAGCAGATCCAACAAATGACAGAATGGGGTGTGATAACCAAGGCATCTTCACCATACAATAACCCCCTAGTAGTAGTAAAAAAAAAGGGATGGATCTGTTCGCATTTGTTTAGACGCAAGGAAGTTGAACCAATTGACTGTGCCAGAAAGGGACATACCACCTAACATCAAAGATATATTCTTGAAACTGGCAGGAAAAAGAGTCTTTTCTACTCTAGATCTTACCTCAAGCTTCTGGCAAATAATGCTTGATCCCAGAGATAGAAAATATACAGCTTTCAGATATAGAGGACAAACACATGTGTTCAAAAGGGTACCATTTGGTTTAGTTAACAGCGCAGCTGCCCTTATGAGATGTCTGGATCGGGCATTACCGGACCACATCAAACAGCATGTTATTTGCTATATGGATGATGTAGTGATAGCCTCTTTGTCCTTTGAGGAGCATGTGGAACATTTAAAAGAATTTTTTGAGGAGTGTAGTTGTAAAAATATTACAATAAACATGCAAAAGAGTAAATTCCTCCAATCTGAGATAGCATTTCTGGGTCATGTTGTAAATAGCGAAGGTGTGAAAACACACCCTGATAAGGTTAAGGCTATTCAAGATTTTCCAACCCCAACCACAAAAAAGAATGTTAGATCATTTTTGGGACTCTGTAACTATTACCATCGGTTCTACCCTAATTTTGCACAGGATACCGCTGGGTTAGTAGAACTCATAAAGAAGGATGCAAAATGGAGATGGGATGAACAGAGAGATAAGGAATTTAAATACGTAAAAGCGAAATTCTTAGAAACCGTCATGCTCAATCATCCTAATTTTGAAGAGATGTTCTATGTACAGACAGACTGCAGCCGTGTGGGAATGGGGGCAGTGTTGTTTCAGATACATGCTAAACAACAAAGAGTTCTATATTTTGCCAGCAGGAAGTTAAGGGGGCCTGAAATAAACTATACCGTCACAGAGCAGGAGACATTGGCGATAGTATGGGCTTGTGAAAAATTCAAGCAGTTTCTCCTTGGCTCTAAGGTCACTATTATCACAGATCATAAATGCTTGCAGTTTTTCCACAAGAGCTATCTGACCAATGATAGGCTCATTCGTTGGAGCCTGGCTCTTCAGAGATTTGATTTTAAAGTGGAGTATTGCCCTGGTCCCCAAAACATAGTGGCAGATACATTGAGTAGAAATCCCATCAACATTACAAGAGATAACCCACGAATACCTAAAAATTCCAAGGGAATTATTATGAGTGTGAACCATCGGAAGACAGAAGAAGACCTGGTGAACTTACAGCAGTGGCAAGAAAATGATAGGGACGTTCAATGCCAGGTCTTTAAAACCCTGTAGAGCAATGATAGCAAAGACTGCAGATCCTACTTAGGATTCTGAAACCATGACAGTGATATATATAAGTAGTTAGTAATATAATTATAATCTTTCAGTAGTAGTATAGCTTGTAAATTGATATAATATTTTAGTTATTACGTAGTTATAGCATATGTTTTCATAGGTAGGAGAATAAGGCCAGAAAGGGTTCCCAAATTATTTAGTAAAATTAGCAATAATAAAAGGAAATTTCATTAAGATTAATGTTAAAGTTAAAAAAAAAAAAAAGGGTTAAATTTTCTCCCCAAGTAAAAGCACCAATTCATTAAATTTCCCAAAAATTTCCCGTGAGTTTGAGAATATGAAACAGTCAGTTTTCAACTTGACTCTTTCACCTGCTATATATATGCTATATAGCAGTATTCATTTATATATAAATACCACCAACCCTCGTATATTTTATAATAATAATACTAATAAATTCCAGCTAAAATTGAATCTAATTAAATCTATCATATGTGTGTGTGTGTATCGTTTAATATGTACTAAAGTATTCATTTATATACTCCTTTAGTCAAAATGCGCACATATATAGATTATTAATAATTGTTAGATGAAAAACTAATTGTATGTGTAACTGTAGACTACATATATGCTAGAATATAAATGTTAATAGATTACAAAACATTTCTTTTTCCATAATTTTAGATATTTATTAAATTATGCATTTTCAAAATTATATAATTCTGCATATATCGGTAAATTAGAACGGTCAAGTTACATATATAATAAAATGTTTTTCTTAATCTTAGAGTTGTTTTTCTGGACATACTGTCGCCAATATAGTTAATCCTTACAAAAATACAGTAATTAAAAATGTAAAAATAGAGTAAAACGGGGAAAACTGAATAGATTATAGCCTGTGAATCGCGAATTTTGACCTATTTAAAATTAAAAACAATAGGCTCCCATGGTGATTGACCACTGGCGTACATCCCAAGAAAACAATTCTCGGAAAAGACAGCCAAGAAAACAATTCTTGGAAAATACAGTAATGAAAAAGAAAGGGGGGGGGGGAGTATGGTATAAAAGAGGTAGCAGCCACCTTTGGAGGCACTCAATAAAAATTTTCTAAAGAGTAAAAAGAAAAAAATATTAAAATACAGTAAATTAATAAAATGTCGGAGTAGAAAGGCTTCAAACCTAGCCTTCTGACAGGCAAAGAACCATCTAAGCCAAGAAGAGGAGCAGATCACCGTGAAAACATGCTCGCTGTCCAAGGAAACCCGCAGTACGAAGAAACACCAAGCTCAAATGGTAAATATTCTTCTCATCTAAAATCTTCAATCAAAAGCTAGCTTAACTTCAAACTAATGGCCATATTAAAACATGTATTTTATTTGACAAACTTAATTTAAAAGTCACCTAAAAATATAATAATTAATAACTAATTAAACCCTAGAGTCTTGCCTGATTTTAAATATGATAGGAGTCTAAACTTAAGTGTAAACTGATTGTGATTATAAAAATTATAATTTAAACCTGAGAGATAAAATGTTAAATGATTTAACGTATTTTAGTTGAATTAAGCTGTATTATTTTATGATCTAAAATACGCGCATTCACACACATCTTTTATTAATGAAATTGCATTATTTTATGTTTTGGTTTACTCGCAAAATATAGTTTGATTTGGTTACGTATTGATTTAAATTAAATAATTAAATGCTATCTATTTCAATTTGTTTAATGTGGAAATTAATTTTTATAATAATTTAAATAATATTTAAGATTTCTATAATAATTTGTATGTTATAAATCAACGATAATATCCGTAATCGTTGATTTCTAAGATAGCTTTAAAAGACCGAATCAAACATGTTTTAGCGAACTATATACTACTTGCTCTTTTTAAATAAGCAATTAATTATCAAACTTCACTTATTTAAATTTATTATGATTTAAAATTGTATTTCTTGTGATTATCTATGCCAATATTATTATTATTTAGTTACATTATATTGTTTATGCTATAAAATTGCAAAACCGAGCTTTATTCTTAATTTAAACTATTCGCGAGTGTTAAATAAAAATTCGCCGCATATATATATATGTAAGTGCGCACATATATAAGACGTATAATTATATACGAAATAAAAAGCTCTGTTTTGGAAAGGATAATATGTCTACAATTAAGGGTTATTACAAACGTATCATCACCTTAAAATAGATTTGCATTTTAAATTGATATTTTAAATTAATATCTAGGTAAAGTGATATAACTTCAGCATAAATTTATATGTTTATATTTTAATTCCCCATATGCTGTAAATCCTCCTTAAGCTAAATAAGTCGTAGCCTATATAGCTAACTCTATAGATTGGATCCATAAATTCCCTTTATTTGTACTATTTCAAAGTACTATAATATGAACTGATGTGGGATAGTTTCATGAAAGAAACTTGATTTTTAGCGTCGTAATTTTAAAAATGATTATTAGTCAGTGGTGCATATGTCTCCTTACGAAACGCTACGGCGTATATTCTTTTTGCTGTAATTCTGTAATGGTTGCATACCGTCGCCCTGCATCATTACCTTAGTTCGGGCAATTATTACTTTAGATGGTGTCTGATACACGCCAGCCCATCTCGCTTATCTTATCATGGAGCATGAGACTCAATCCAGAGTGTAAGTCTCCACATTCCTCGTCCATAAAAGGAGCATGTGACTCAAATAGAGCGTAAGACTCCCATATTTTATAAATTGCCCAACCTGCCGAACCAAATGGCCTCCTACATTACAGCAATGAGAATCAGTCCTCGGGAACTGTTACTTGGTAAAAATCCCATGAGTAAGGAACATATGAGACGCAATAAGACTTAAAAGTTATATGCTTTTCTATACGCACTAGTATCTGAAATATAACTTCCGTTAGTCAGTTCAACCCGCCACTTAAATAAGTAAATCAGCATTGATCTGATATAGAATCCAATCTAAGTAGTATTTTACTGTGTAGAGAATATATTGAAATATTCGCGCTAAGTAAATTAATGATAATTTATGTTCTTTACTAAATTAATTGTCACTTTTACTAATATGCAAATCTAAATCCTTATAGCATAAACCTGGCATAGAAAATAAAAACCCATGAGTAAATTCAAATCGTTCTGCATCAAAATTTATATTAAGCTCATGTATAAATTCACTGCAAAATTATTTTATCACCTGCGAGTGATTGAAAAATATGTACATAAGCCAAATAAACCATTATAATTTGTGTATTATCACCTGCGTGTGACATAAGGTTATACATATATAGAACGGAAATGTAAAACCTCTAAAACATTATTAATTGTAGAGAAAGCTAAATTCATTATTAAATAAATAACCTGTGTATATGTAAACCAAACCAGTTAATCATGTACATTCAAAATTATTACTAAACAGCATCACTTACGTGTGAACCCTTTTAAACTGTAAATCCCTTATTCACCTGCGTGTGAAATTAAACCCTTGTTTATTTATTATAATTTTAAATAATTGTTAGCATTTAATATTATTAAATTGATTTAAAATTTAATATAGTTTCTTGTCTTAGTCTTGCTCACCGACTCAATTTTATTTACTTATTAATACTTAATTTTAGTGTTATTGAAATTTTATTTATAATTTATAATGATAGGTGTGCCACATGATACCTATATAGATGTGTTATACAAATACCCATTGCTCCACATCTTATGTATAACTGTTGAGCTACTGCCGGCACGTTAGGGATTAAAACGCTGCTGTGACCTCAACTGTGTCATTTGTAAGGTTGTAAGTCTATGAGCAATGGTAGAGGAACTAAGGTTAGACCAGAGCCGTGGCTTCCACCACCGTAAACCTGGTCGGCCTTAGGATGATCTATCGGAGTTCTAGGTTTTGTTGCGCAAATGTACATATTTGACAGTTACAGTAGATAAACATGCTTTATAAAAATGTTTTCAATTTAATAATTCAAGGAAATTACTTTAATATGTTGACTTTCCCAGTATCATTATCTAATCTAATTGTTGCTCTTGCATTTTTATAAATATTCTTTAAAATATGACAATATCTTGGATCTATACCTCAACGATATCTCTAGAATTGTCATTATGATGTGTTATAGCATTTGTGATCAAACAGAAAACAGTGGCAAACTTAAAGGAGATAATAAATATACTTGAATTTATTTACTGGTTAGAATCTCTACAAATTTTCTAATATAATGTTTGTGAGTAGTTAGGTGGTTTAATGAATCTATAAATGAATATCTAAATAGACAAATTTTAATATATATCACCCAACAGAGACACTTAAATATTTACCAATTTCACAATATCAACTAATAAACTATAATTTACTTTGATTAATCGTTAAGATTTGATTTAATGCAAGAAATTGTCTACACTCAGGAGGTTACAAATTTCTTGTCATCCTATTAATTGAAAGGAAACCCTTTGATTCCTCTTGGAGGCCTTAAAGAAACTGAGCAAGGCAAATTTTTAATGTCCACTCCATATGTTCTTGTCATTTGCAGCTGTTATTACTATGTGATTATTCATACAGTATATAAACATGGATGGGCTGCTCACCAACACACATTAGCCAGCGCGACGAAGTTATTGGATTTTTACCTCTGAGTTTAAGATCAAAAAACACCATGGACTTTCTTCTCAGTTGCCTGATAAGGCAGAATGAATGCTTGTGTAAATGATAATGGAAAAATGCCAATATATATATATGCAGTTATGACAGACAAAAATAAATCATGGCCCTTATTCCCAGGAGACTAAAGTCACCAACCAAGGTAGCAGTTGGTGGCCGAAGGCAGAGGCTGCACAGAATCCCCTGATTGTGGACACAGGCTGCCATTTGATGATGCCTTTTTTATTTAGGCACTTACAACAGCAGATCACTTTCAAGTGAAGAAAGATTGCAAGAGTTAGAAGAAAAACTGTCTTATATTAAATGGGATATTATTGGACTTTGTGAAGTTAGAAGAAAAGGCGAAGAGACAATTGTTTTAAAAAGTGAACATGTACTCTATTATAAAGGCACAAATATTGGAAATACAAGTGGAGTAGTATTCATTATAAATAAAAAGTAGAAGAACAACATTGTGGAGATTGATGGTGTATCGGACAGAGTGGCAAGATTAGTTATACAACTTAATAGCAGATACCAAATGCAGATAATTCAGGTTTATGCCCCAACAAGTTCTCAAAGTGATGAAGTAGTAGAAGATTTTTATATGGATGCACAAAAGGCTTTTGATCAGAGTTAACAACATTTTAAAATTGTTATGGGAGACTTTAATGCTAGAATTGGTAAACAAATGAAAGATGAAAGTGCTGGCGGTAATTTTGGTTATGGTAATAGAAATGAGAGAGGACAGAGACTTGTGGAGTTTGCAGGAAAAGGAAAACTTTATATTATGAATTATTTTGAGAAAAATTTTAAAAGGAAATGGACATGGAAGCATCCAAATGAAAATACAGCAGAATTGGATTATATTTTGACTAACAGAAAATACATATTTCAAGATTGTAATGTTCTTAATAAATTTAACAGAGGAAGTGATCATCGATTAGTAAGATGTGAAATACATGTTAATGCAAAACTAGAGAGACAAAAATTATTAAGAAAAACAATATTTACAGTTGATAATCCTAATTTTCAGAAACATTCTAATGAATTTAAATTAGAACTTACAAATAATTTTCAAGTATTAGTAGATTTTGAACATGATTCAGATTTGAATGAAATTAATATGAAAACAACTGATACACTTTTAAAAACTGCAACAAAAATAGCTGGTTGAAAAAAGCAGCACTTGACCAATAACATTTCTACTGAGACTAAAGAATTTATGAAAAAAAGAAGGAATATGAATATATACAAAAATGATGCATTAAAAAGGATTGAATATCTCAAATTTTGTAAAATGATGCAGAAAAGATTTGAAAATGATATAAGAAAGTATAACTGAACTAGCAAGGAAAGCAGCAGAAGGGAATGAAAGTCTCAAAAGTGTAAAACAACATTTTGGTATTGGTAGGAAATTCATATCTGCAATAAAAAAAAAGCTGGAATTATTACTAAAAAGAGAGATGACATCATGAAATGGATAGAAGACTTTTATAAAGAATTATATAGTAAATAGTAAACAGAGCAAAACTCTCCATACAGTATTGCCACCTGTGCTAAACAGAGTAATCAATGGATGCCAGAAGGCTTGTGCATAAAATCCCTATCTAATGCCTACTCATCCAATATCCCCAGACTAGTTTCTGGCTTGTGGCCTTCGTCAGTGAGGAGCTTTGGATCTGAGAGCACTGCATCTAGATCTTAGGATCTAATGCAACCCTCTAGCAACCACCTTTTATCTCTACTTAACTACAAAACTATGAGATTGAAATTGAAAACACAAAAAATATTTTCAATCTAAGCTCAATAGCTTATATAGTCATATGGGTCTGAACTCAGTTCAGCACCCATACATTTTGGTGTCTTTGGCTCTTTTACAACCATAGCCACCACTATCCTATTAGGCAGGATTGGTGTTAAACCATTAAGCATCACATGATCATATATAGGAAATGTGATCATGTGATGAATTATATAGTAATAAAGAAGAAATACCTCCTATATCTATGACATCTTCTGAATTACCCAGAATTTTAAATGAAGAAGTGAGACATGCAATTAAATATATGAAGAACGAAAAGATTCCAGATTCCAGGTAATAGTAGAATTATAATTGATATATTAAAAGAAGCAGGGGAAAAAATAGAATTTTTTTTTTGCAATGTTATATACCAAATGTCTAAATGATAAAGATGTACTAGATGATTGGAAGAATGCAGTATTAATATTAATATTTAAAAAAGGTGATAAAGAGGATATTAGAAATTACAGACCTATCAGCCTTTTATCAGTTACATACAGATTTTTTACCAAGATAGTTACAACTCGTCTACAGAGAACATTGGATTTCCCCCAACCAAGATAAGCTGGATTTAAAAGTGGTTTTAGTACAGGAGATCATATCCAGGTATTGAGAGAAGTTATAGAAAGGACAAATGAATATGAGTTGCCATTATGTTTTGGATTTGTAGACTATGAAAAGGCATTTGAATCTATAAACTTTTCTTCAGTGATTAAAGCATTGGATCATCAAGGTATAGACCCAAGATATTGTCAAATTTTAAAGAATATTTATAAAAATGCAACAGCAACAATTAGATTAGATAATGATACTGGGAAAGTCAACATTGAGAAGAGTGTAAGACAGGGTGACTCCATATCTCCAAAACTTTTTACAGCAGTGCTGCAAGAAATATTTTGTGGATTAAAATGGGAAGCTATAGGAGTGAAAGTAAATGGAGATTATTTAAGTCATTTAGATTTTGCAGATGATGTAGTTGTTTTTGCAACTTATGCTTCAGAGCTGCAGGAAATGTTGCAGGAGTTATCAGATGAAAGTAGGACTAAAGATAAATGTTAAAAGACTAAAGTAAAGTTTAATGGATTTTCTCAAAATATGAAAATAAAGATTGATTATGATGAATTAGAAGAAGTTAACAGTTACAAACAACTTGGTCAGATTATTAATACATATGGAAACATAATGGATGAAATTAATCATAGGATTAAACTTGGTTGGAGTGCTTTTGGTAGAAATAACTTGATACTAAAAGGAAATATATCTACGTGTCTGTAAAGGAAGATTTTTAATAAATGTGTTTTACCTGTTCTTACTTATGTATCAATAATGAAAGAAAGAAACAGTGCACTGGCAAAGACAGTACTATCAGGCTTCTGAATTTTAGGCTATTAAGATCATATATAATTTTCAATGATTATCCAATTTTGACAGGCAATGTCTTCCAAATTATTTATGAGGACGAATAGTTTTAATTTTAACAGTATACAAGCCTAACACGAGCATCAGTTTTGAAAGAAACTTTTTAAATTCCAACCATCAATAAAGATATTAAATGTATATATATTTTGCTCTAAATCTTTTTTTTTTTCTGACTCTTACTTTTCTCATACGGCACATATTAAACCTATTATTTTGAAATTTCCTTGTGAGTATATGATATTTTTAGTTATTAAAATGATTCTAAAATTTTAAATACAATTTCAATAAATATTTATGCCTTTAATATTATTGTGAGAGGAAGTTTTGATAAACATATCTTCGAATTATTGCTCGCGAGTAACAAGCACACGGTATTTCCAGCACGCAAATAACACTTTATTTTTCGAAATAGTAATCTATAAACCGAAATATAATTTATATTACTTTAAAATTTATTGAAAATATTAATTGAAAGTGTAAAAAAAAAAGTTTTACAAACAATAATCTTTTAAAATAATATATTTTTGAACGATATACTGCCGTAGGGAAAAAAATTAGCTTTTTTTAAAAAAAAAAAAAAAAAAAAAACAGACCGAAAATCACGTTTTGTTTTATTTAAAAAAAAAAAAAAAAACCACTTTTAGAGTAAATAATTAAAAAAACAGATCGCTTTTTACAAAGTCATACTTTAAAAATACATCGATTCATGAAATGGTGAAATAGAATGTAAAATTATTACGTTTGACCGTATATTTAAATAGTTATGACTTTATAAATTATTCACCCCTGTACATTATAGGCCCTGAATGTTTTAAGTACTATGTTCATAAACGTTAGCAATGAGGCATTTAGAGGTTGCTGTTTTTACCGTGTGTAACGTGGAGAAACAGCGCCGCGTAGTGGGCTAGAATCTTGGTAGTTTCTGATAGCAGACGACACATAAGCTCGATGTGTTTACGGCAATCAGCGCCACCTAGGTTCTTGGTAGCAGACGACGCAAGCTGCCAGCCAGCTTGTGGAAAGTTCCTGTGCGTACGCATGGTGAACAGCGCCACCTATCGGCAGAAAAAGCGTCGTCTGCTTTTGAGGTCCCTACCCTGTATGTTCTGTGTGAAGACACAGAAACAGCGCCTCTAGTGGCGACAGTACAGTCTGCAAACCACGACCGCTCAGCATAAGTAATAAAAGCATTTTTTTAAAAAAAAACTGGTCGTATGAATCTTGTATTGTGAAAAAAATTATTTCCTACGACCTCCAACAAATTGGCAAAAAATATGCTTTAAAAAACACTATTGTTCATTAATTGTACACAAATTAATTTGTTTACATTTATTCACTTATCTTTTTATTTTACGCAGTTTTTATGTAACATTATTTTTGATTAAAGTTCTAATTTATTTACTATATAATTGAATAAGTCCACATGCTTTACAATTTGTGTAAATGTTATAATTGCTTTTAAATACTAATTGTTTTTATTGTAAATAATAATAGTAATAATACATACACAGAAAATAGTAAAGATAATTGTTATTTAATGATGATTGTTTTTGGTTTTTGAACAATAGGGCTACAAACAAATTCATGCGCTGCGCGGCTTAATGTCGCGGTAGAATGGGAAATTTTTAGAGTTCAAAATCTATTAATAACAGCTCATCTTTGTAATTTCTTATGTTTGAATTTTGTGTGAACTCTTGGTCAACAAACAATTCTTTTATTTTTTTATTGTTTATAATTCAGAATTTGACTAATTTAAAATAGTAATAGAACTTTTTATAATTTTCTTAAAAAATTGCATGTATGGGTATTATTTTTCATCATCATTTTCAATTATTATCAAGCCATTGTTTAATTAAAGTCTGCTTCTCTGATTTACATCTTCTTGCCATGTTACTCTAGTGGTCTTTTTTTATATCATCCTTCCATCTCGCATATAATCTCTTTCTAGGTCTTTTACAATCTCTTAGGATTTGATTTAAGCCTTTAAAGGTTTATTTATTATCATCTTTTTGTCACAACAATTCCAGTCTAATTTCAATCCAGTCTCTTAATTAGCTTACTATGTGTTCTCTCTTTCCATTCTTTTTTATGCCCACTATAAAACAAAAGATTCTCCTTGCTCTTTTTTCACCGATAGTAGGTTCCCGTGATTAGAGATCACCAGATTGCAGTACATTTAATTCCCTATTTCTAGACCTGCTTCTACCTCATTAATAGCAGGAAGCTGCTCTTGTTTTAGCACATTGTATAAATTAAATAACAAGTGATTTTATTTTATTCTGTATTTGGCTTGTGCTAGTCTCCATATTTCTCTTCTAATAATCATCAGGTCTTAGAGCTGTTTCTAACTAGTGGTAAAACACGTTTATTGAAAAATTTATTTTTTCAAACACATAGGCATATTGTCGAATATAGTGAAACTGTGAACTGTGCTGTATCGAAATAAACAATTTTTATCCAAATAAAAATGTTAACAATAAACAAAACAAAAAAAAATTAAAATTCGCAAATGTTTTGATATTCGGCAGCCAGTTCTTTTATTTGCTGTACACAAATATATATATATTAATAAAATTTCTTCAGTTTATGTTGAAATCACATACATTTTATTCTTCCTTTATTATCCTTTCCAAATTTGATGTGCTGTATTTTGTGTAATAAAATATTTTCTGAGTGTAATGCTAAAAGTTTTCCATAATTTTAGAACATATCGAAAATGGAAACTGTTTGAAAAACATCACAATAATAATTAGAGATTCTAATTTCTTGATGACAAGATCACTATTATGTTTCTATAAGAGAGAAAAATTATTGAAAAAAAAGAATATTACCTAAAACATATTTAATAACTACGAAAGTTAGACTTTTTGCTATTTATTTTAAAAATAAAAATATGGTAGTTAATTTTTTTTCTTATTCTTATTGTTTCAGTGAATGTGTGACTGAACACATTCTAAACGTGTCACCTTAATTTATTATTAATAACTATTATTATTTTTAAAATGTTGTTTACACTATAATCTTGATTTATATTACTACTATACATATAAAAAAGCATTCATGTATATATATATGCATGTTAAAAAGTACTGTACATTTGCAGTTCAATAAACAATATGGATTCTTTTGCTTTTCAACAAAACATGAGCTATTATACACTTATTTACATTGAACATGAGGAGTGAAGGGCTTGGAAAAAAATATAGAATACTTCTTGTCTTCATTGTAACAATGTTATTTCTATCAAAGATAACGATTTTGGATTTAAATCTGTGATCTACTGTACTGCAGTCACTTTTAAATCCAGCTTCTTTTTTTAATAAATTTGAGTCCAGAGTTAGCTGTAGATGAATTGTAATGATGTTAACAAAGATCTTGCAGAGAACTGAAAGATTGTTAGTTCTGTAAATTCAAGAAGTGTTATCTCTCCCCCCTTTTAAATATGAATATTGCTATAGCATTCTTTTAATTATCTGCTATATCTTTATCATTTATGTATTCACTCCAGAACTTTGCCAGCGATTAATCTTTTTTATTTTTTCACTTTTAAAACGTCCATAATGATTCTATCCTTTACTCGAGCTTTCTTCCGTTCTTCAGAAATTTAATTGCATGGTTCAGCTCTTTATTTAAAATGCTTGGACTTTTCAAAGCTGTTATGATTCTTGGAGTTAGCTTATTTCTTTTGTTTTTTATTGCCCTAGAGTTTTTTGTGGAATTTTTGACTAGTTCGCACATACATACATGTGTATATATATATAGGTATGTATTAATCACTGAAACCAATTGCTATTGAAAAAACTTATATAAAATGATCTCAACTAACACAATGATAATTTTGTGTTGGCTGAACTCTTATTCCCTGGAGGGAGCATTTGCTTTCAGTGATCAAGACCATAGATTCTATGTAACAGTTAAAATAATGCTTTATTTATTATAAAACAAATATTTGACTTGAAATTCTTCACTTGCATGTGCTTTGAAATGAATAAATAATGGAATCTTCTGTGAAAGTTTGAATTAAGTCATATATAAGTGAGACTATATTTTTTTTAATCTTTATATATATATATTCAGGACAGCTAATATACACGGTGATTTTGTGTTGGCTAAGCAATGTAGTGTAATGGGAGTGTTGAGAAATGGTTGTGAACAGAGTCTGGTTTCATTGGTCAAGACCGGAGATTACATAAAACAATTGAACATACGCTATATTTATTAAATATATTCATATGTACTATATGTAAAACTTTAATATGTGTTAGTATTAAATATGCACACATTATATAATTCGAATATTATATATTGGATAATTATCTTGAACAATTCTATAAATAATAACAATTTATTGAATCTCCAAACGTTTTCGAAGGCTTACCCTTCATTATCAAGAAGTACAAACTCTCTTATCGTTTTTCAACGATATACTGATATGCAAATATTAAAGTTTTACATATTGTATCTATAACACACATTTATTTTGTTATATATATATATACCATATGTACTATATACAAGCACATTTAATACTTATTAGAAAAATCCTAAATATGCTTTATGTATATACGTTAATATATAAAAAAGATAGGCATTTTTTATGACTAATTAAACATAATTCTTGCAGAAATTGTGCATCCTTCAGTGTGAATTCCAATATCAGAGTAATTTTCCAGAACCAATTAAATATCCATGAAGATACCCCACATTATTGTTATTTTATCAGAATTAGGACTGATTAAGAGTACTATATTTGTTAAAATCTATGTTTTATTTGATTTGTTGTAGTTGTTAGAATTTTATTAGAATATCTGTCTGACAATTAATGAGTATTTTGTCTTGAAAAAATATGAACAGTTGTAAAACATAAATTAAGAAAGACACATGAATGAACACATGCAAATATACATTTGTTTAAATATTTATTTTTTATACTTACACAATTTGTGTATTTATTAATTTAAAGTTGTTCATGCACTCATAGATATAGATATTGAAATATTACAGGCATTTTGAGGTGTAATAATCTTCATACAGCTCCAGTTATAGTTTAAACAGGCAATAAACAATTGAAACTGATAATGCAAACCAAAGCTATATGATCTAGTAGTAATTAGCATTTATCTGAACCACGTTAAGTCAAAAGTGGAAACCATCACTTTTAGCTTAATACTGTAGCTGATAAGGACTGGTTTCCATTTTTAGCTTAGCATACAAATAGCATTGTTATTACTAAGTCACATGGGTTTTAACTTACATTACCAATTTTAATTGATTATTGCCTAGTTACACCATAGCTGAAACTTTATCTAGATTATGCCAGGGAAAAATTCCTTATATTTCGATGTTTGCATCTATAAGTCTGTGAAAATCCTTGTATTAATATGTATATAATTCTCAGCGGTGTTGATTTCCAGTTTTGACTTAATATAGCCCAGACAAATACTGTTGTTATTACTAGATCACATGATTTCAGCTTGCATTTCCAGTTTTAGTTGTTTGCAGCTGAATCTTTATCTTTAGATTGTTATATGCAAAAACCATTATTTTTAAATGTTTACATATTCACATATGTATGCTAAAATAAAGATTTTCACAGACTATAGATATAAATGACATTATCCGGGTTCGTCCATGTGTCATTAATAATACTGTCATAGTGATATTGTGGTTGGATCTCACCAACTGTCACTTCATTGCCTAGTTGATAACTGGGATGACCCAACCAAAATGTTGGTGATGCTACTATGAATCACACTCTGAACTCGGTTGTCATATATATATATTAAACATAATGGATTTGAAGACTACTCTGTATTATGTGAGCATGCTGTATTTAATTGTATTTATTACAAACAATGATGAGTAACTTATTTGTAATTTTAGTAATAGATTATAAATTAATGAAACTTGGATTAGATTGACTTTGTGCTTTTAAAGAAATAAAATGCATGTTAGTTTAATTTAGGCGTTAAGACAAGTGATTCGTGTATGTGTAAAATTCTTATTTTAATATTGTGCATGACTTATTTTTATGCATCTACTTTGCTGTTTGTCAAGATTTTCAGCATGAGCATGTGTAGAAAATACCAGAAGTAATCCTGATAATCATGTAAATTATTGTAAACACATACGTACTTTTTGGATTCTTCAGGTTCGGGCAGCGATGCTCCCACCAGCAAAAAGAAAAAAAATCGTATTTTATCAGATGGTGAAGATGAAAATCAAAAAAATGCAGATGATTCTGATGTTGAGAAAATTAATGGTAAGTTACACTCAAAGAAATATTCTTATAATATAGATGTCCTCATATCACTTTTTTCCTATATGGAAATACACTGCCTGATATGACAAATCCTTCTCCACTCCTTTT
Source organism: Epiperipatus broadwayi (assembly GCA_028023455.1). NCBI lineage: Eukaryota > Metazoa > Onychophora > Udeonychophora > Euonychophora > Peripatidae > Epiperipatus > Epiperipatus broadwayi. The sequence goes on along the minus strand of JAQFVV010012661.1, from coordinate 199,685 downwards.
TAAAAGCTTCTTTCCCTTTAAATGATATATATAATATGTTTATGATGATAGTTGTATTATCATGTAAATATACATAACTTATTTTTTAAGTTTTAATAGCAAAAAAGGATATCATCATTCTAAATATCATTGACTATGTTGATTGAATGTCACATGTAAATTTGATAGTGTGAAGAAATGGGAATGTATCAATAAGCTGTGTTAATATAAACTTTTGCTTTCCTTTTTATTATTTTTTTATGTTATTGAACTACAGTAAATCTGTACTAAAGACATCCAGTTCCTGAATGTGTAGTGGTTTTTTTTTTCTATGTAGAATTTCTAAGTGTCTAGTGCTTTTTCTATACAGTTTTGTGTACTAGTGTAAGAACGGTATGGTGATAAGTTGCATTCCCTTTGTCTTCCTTCTGAGAATAGATGAAACTGGAGGAGTTGGTGAAAAAAAGCTCCTGACACCTACAGATACCTGTGAAGACAAAGCTGAAAATTATTAATCTGGTAAAATTCTGCATCCAATAGTGACCAGATTAACGATGCTAATCATTCATAATATTTTATCCAATGATAATTCTTGTGTTATCCTTTTGCAAGTGAAAGCCAAATTATTTTTTTCTTTGTTCTCCATGGCCCATAAAGTATGTTCTCACCTAAAACTTTCTTGTCCAATCAATCTTATTTTATCCAAAACTAAAATGTGTATAGTGATCCATTTCTATCTTCACAACATTATGATTTCTTTGGTTTATATTCTGATTGTTCCAAATTTTAAAGGATGATTTTGTGGCTTCAGATTTTATCTTATGACAACTTTAAACCACTTATGTCCAAGTGACTTAAATCTAAATGTATCATATGAGATTGAATTACTGAGGAATATCTTGAACTTTTTCTCAGTAGACAATTTTATGACTTGAGTGATTCATCCTTTAGCATTATTTATATATATAGATTATTATTAATACAAGTTCAGGTCATGTGATATTCAATTCATTTTCATTGTCATTAGTTTCAACCATTATTGATTCATTGCAGGATGAAGATCTTCCAAAATTTAATCCAGTCTCTCCTATCTTTAGTCTCTCTTTGCCATATGTCATAGCAAATTTGCTTATTTCATCTATCCATCTTATATGTGGTCTTTCTATTTTTAGCACCATCCAGTCTCTTAATTCTTTCAGTGATGTCAGTTATATGCGTGTTTGTTTTCTCACACATGTATTTCATTTTCAATCTCTTTTTCTTATTCCTAATCCACCTCTCCATATTTCATTGAATTTTCAGCAATCTCTATTGCTCTTCTATTAAGTATCCAATCTCAGATCCATAAATGACAACTAGAAAACACACATCTATTAAAAACCGTTTTTAAACTAATACATATTTGCATTTATACTAAGTCATTTCTATTAAAAGTAGTCTGTCTAAGTTCAATTTTTTTGGTTAATTTCATCCAATATATTTCTATTTGTATCAATAATCTAGCCAAATTATTTTTAGTTGTAACTTCTTTTAATTCACAATTATCAATCTTTATTTTGAGAAAATCCTGTAAACATTATTTTAATCTTTTTAACATTTATATATTTAATTTTTGCATATTATAAAAATAATGCCATTTTCAATATTTTGTGAGCAAAATTCACCTAAAGTACTGCAGGGGCCAGTAATAGTCATTGATCTCAGGGAACCTCAGTGATTTCTTATGCATGACTGTATTTATCACCATTATTGTGCATATTAAGTTTTTCAATTTTATTTTTTTATGTATTTCATTTTAAAAGTTCTTTCTACCAAAAGATATAATTAGAAATAAGCAAAAAAGAAAATATAAGAGATTTGGGATTATATTACAACAAAAATGGATTCTACGAGGCATTGATAATGCGTTTTATATTTACAAATTCAATTATATTGCAATTTCTTTCTTTTATAAATTATCCAATTCAATTTTTAGCGTTTAACCATCAACTTACATTTCATATTATATGGTGCCTAGAACTTTCAGGATATGTATTAAAATAGTTATCCATTTTTCTTCACCCACATAGATAAAGGCTTCACATGCCATGCCTATAATTTAGGTTCAAATCCAGATTAGGTAAAATCGAAAGGTTTCTTAGCTTCTAATCAAGCATAGTTAGACAATCTGCATCTAACTACAATATTGGTTTTTTAAATTGGTATCTGCTTATAATTATATAGAAAGCAAAACAAAGAAAATTATTCCAACTTCACAATCTAACATTTCACAGACTAGATGAGCAATGGCATTTTGTCCACTGGTCCTCTGTGGAAGACTGATGAAGAGGTTTTCTCCCTACATTCCGTTATTTAAGAGCTATTTTTTTTTGCATTTTTTTTTTAAGGAAAAATATATATATATTCACACATGTTTATTAAAAATAATTTATCTTTGAAATTATATTTCACCATTTGAAATGTTTATTTTTAGAAAATGATCTATTTGGTGATGCCGGCGACATTAGTTCTGATAGTGATAAAGAGCAACTAAAGATTGCTGAGGAGCGACATGAAGACAGAGAAGAGATACCACAAGTAATGAAGATTGATTATTTACTATCTAAATTAATAAATTAATTTTATTTCGTTATGCAATGGGAAAACATCATGGTTGAATACGTATTTTAAAAATATTGTTTAAAATGTGAGAATATTGCAAATTTCAAGCACATATAATTTATAAATGCAATTTATCACTGTACTTTAAAGACTTTTTAACAAAAACCTTTTATTGTACATATATGCATACACAATCTTATATTTCAATTGTCCTGCAGTCTTTTCAGAGCCACTTAAAATTAAAGTAAAAGTGTCTCTGAAGAAGACTGCAGGACAGTCGAAACATAAGATTGTGTATGCATATACGTACAATAAAAGGTTTTTGCTAAAAAGGGTTTAAAGTACAGTGGATAAATTGCATTTATATAAGATATTGCAGCAAAACAAAGGAAGTGATGTATATGTAAATTAGAGATTCTGAAATTCTTGTCACTTTGGTTAATATATGAAATCAGTTTATACATGTATTACATTTTTTGTGTGTGTGTGAGGTTTTTGTAGTGATGTGTTATGACTTGATAAGGTTTTTGATGGCTTAAGTTTATGGATTTTTTTATTGTTTATCTAGAGTTCATTGATAGTCTTATTTGCTATTAAGTCTATATACTTACGTTCTTAAGTATAAAAGCTGTAAGTCCATTGATTTTTAGTATTAATTCTTAAGCAGCTTTCTTTGGCTCAAAATAGAATTCTCTTTGAATTATCCATGCACCCTGCAATGAATACTTAAGTTAGAATTCTCACCCGCCTTTATCTATAGCTCATAGTTTATAGTCATCCATGCAGCCTGAAATTCGACTTTCTGTATAGTTAGCAATTTATATTCGACATAAATTATTGGTAAGTTCTCTAAATTCTCTACGCTTGTAGTTATTCTTGAGATGAAATAGAGCAGATGATATTTATAGGTCACGTATAAGGATAGACAGCGAATAAGCAGAATTATTAGATGATTGTTGTTATAGGACAACTATTCCTTTTTTTCCATATGAGCAATATTTTTAAAATGAAGATTCAAATTTACAGAGATCTTTGATATGTTCACATTCTAAATCTGGCAAACAACTTTCAAAAACAAAAAAAAAAGATAGAATGATTTGTCTTCCAAAACCAAATTGAGGAAGTGGGATTTTTTAAAAATTAGATGCACAAAGAAAAATATAATATTTTTTTTTATATATATACTAAGAAATAGATCTCTCTTTCAAACCTAAAAAAGAAATCTTGAATATTTTTCCAATTAAGTTTAGGAATTAATTATTTTGAAATAAACTCCTATTAAATAAATATTTCAAAGGTATTTTAATCAAAGTAAGTATGTTTTTAAAGTGTTAATACAAAATCTATTAGTGCTTGTGTATATATATTAAATGAAATTATTATTATTATTTTTTCACAAAATAAAAATATTAAATTTGTACTATTTAAAAAAGTATTTTAGCAAAAGTTTACAATTGTTTATTTATTATATGTATATATAAATTAAATATTGCTTAACACCGTACTAATATTAAATATTAGCAAAATAACTTTTTTTTACTAAAATTCTCTCATGACCATGGTTTTGTCTATTACACAAATAGACCTCACAATCATCTAAACATAACACATGTATATCTATCTTTATAAATAGGACTCAGTCCCATAATTCATTTCAAAAAACATCTACCTTTAATTCAATTTGCACTGCTTTCTTATTGGGTCTTGAGTCAAGACTTAGACTACTGTCATAAAAAAAGAAATTTAATCGAAAGATTTCATGGATTGAAAGCTGTTAACATTAACATATAAGAGGACTTTTCCATGTAATGATTTATTTAATGTTTTAATTATGATGTAACCAGGTAACAAACAAAACCGATAATGCAAGCTGAAATCACATCATCTAGTAAAAACTAGCATTTGTTTGAGTGACATTAAATCAAAAGTGGAAACTGCTTTTAGCTATCTAGTTGATGTAAGCGTAGTGAATCATAAGATCTGTCTGAAAATTTGAAGTACAATAACCCTCATTTTTTTACCAGCAATCAAACCACTCGCACAGAGAGTTATATTTATTAATTCAAAGATTTTCTGAATAATGTAAACATTAAATATAATAAAATATTACTCTGCAATAATTTAGATAAAGTTTCAGTTATGTAACTTAAGCATTAACGAATTAAAATTGGTAATGCACTAAAGTTGCTGATCTAGTAATAACAATAGTATTAATCTGAACCATGTTAAACCAATAATAGAAACCTTTTCACTTACTATTCTAACTAATATAAGAGTAGTGAATGGTTATTTTATATGTGTGAAAATATAACTAGATCATTAAGATGCCTTCTTACAATACTATATAATAGTGAAAAATTAACATTAATATGTAAGAGTAATGCATAAAATATTCCATACAGATTTACTCATCTACATAAGGGTGATTAAATTCCATTTTAACTTTGAGATTGAACTTAAGAACCCACGAAACATACAATAATTGCAATATAGCACAGTTTTATATAAGTTTAGTAGTTACTTACATTGGTACAACCCAAACCTAAGGTAAATCACATTCATATCACTAATAATAATATTAAATAAAATATTAACCTGCACATGGTATACTAATATCCGAGAAACTTTATTGCATTATTAATGATGATGACGGTGATGGCAGTGGTGATGACGACTAAGAAACAATTATGACAAAATGCATTAAATAATCCCTTAGTGGTTATGATAATTTAAAAATTATCCCAATGAAGTATTGATACTTGCAAAATATTTCAGAGTTCTTGGGAATTTATAAGCACTTTTAAGATAACAGCATCATAGATGATGCAAAGCATATATAGTTTCACAGCGTAAAGATGAATAAATTCAATTTATCGTACTTGTTGATTCAAGGTAACACATTATTCCATTTTAAGATTGCTTATCACTTGGATGTTTATCATATTTAATATTTGCTTTGATAATTCACAATTCAGGAGTGGCATTTTAATATTTATCTTTCCTAATCCTCTATCCATTGAATATTATTTTAATTTTTAGCAATTCCTTAAGCACTGGATGCAAATTCCTAGTTTATTCCACATGGCTAATTTAATTCATTTGAACAGATGCTATAATTTTATCCAAAAGATTAGTGTTCATTACTTCTTTAATTTGAGATATAATATTAATCTATTCATTTATAGATCTCTAAACCACGATGCCAATTATTCTGATCATATCGCTGACAAAGCAAATAGTTTAACATTCATAGCAAAACGATTTCATAGCGATTTGAATTACAGCTTTTTTTCTCTAAGTTACAAGTGTATAGAGGGATATTTGAGTTGAAAAAATAATTGATTCAAGTTTTTCCGTACATAATTAAAAAAGAGAGTATTGAGGTGAATATGCATTCTTTGTTGTAGCAAAGAAAATAATTATTTTTACAATAATTTGGAAGTAAACATCAGCTACTTATTTGAAGTTAATCAATATAATTTTCCAAATCTATCAGTTAATTACCATTACTTTCAATTGAATAAATACAGCGATTTATTGTTGAAATAGTGAGCCAGCATTCCATAAGTCAATTTGTCCATTTTCCCACTAAATAGTTGATTGTAATAAATGAGATTTCTTGAAATAAAGACATAGTGAATTAATTAATGATGGTTTTTTGGGTTTATTTGTTGTTATCCATCGTTCTCCTAGAACGATGAGAAGTCATTTGCCTAGCAAAGCAACTGCCTAGTTGTTTAGTCTAGCCAATCATCATGTAGATGACAAACAAAATGGCTAAAAATTTGAACCTGTTTAGATCCCAAAAACAATGAAAATTTGTAAAGACTGTCTTTTCCAAATTTCAGCTTTTATACCTGTTATCACATGATGTCTGGATTACAAAATATGCTCCATCTTGCATTAGTGCTTTCTTCATTTGACCACGAAGTATTGGAAGAGGTCATAATGGTTACTCTCAGGCACAATGTTAGAGTTAAGATTTTCGAATCGAGATGATAAAACTTAAGAAACATTGTTCAAAAATGAAGAGAAAATAAAGTAATTTCAGTCTCAATTACTTCACTTTCATTTCCAGGTTTTAAAATAATATTACAGGCAATCATTTAAATTAAATAAATCATAAAACTATAAGGTTCTCAGATATTTATTCATGCAAATTTAAATTAACCTTTTAATGAATATCATTAAATAAATATTCCAGCAAACTCTCGATCTTTGCTAAATAAAAATATAAACACGTAAGCTTCCACACACACAAAATATAAATGTAAGAGCTGTTTGTTCTATTCCTCATTAAAAATGTAATGTGAAATATAATTGCTTTATAATTCTAGTTTTTGAATTATTTGTTTTGTGTGTGTGCGCATTTCTTTTGATTTATACAATTTGATAACTTTATTCCTTAATAGGAATAACAACAAAATATGAACATATATATTTTCTTTATTCAAATATAGAAGTTGATCAAAAAAATAAAAATCTGCTTGGAAAGCGATTCAAAAATGCTTCATAAAATTATATATTCCTCATCAACATTAGTATGAGAGACTATTAACATAATTATCATTATATTATATGCTATAAAACCAGTGATAGTTATGAATATATTTGCTTAACTATAAAAATTAAAGCCAATAAAATTTCTACAGTTTTAAACTTGTAATAGCCAATTTACAATGATACTGTATGGTTTTACAATATATACATTCTAACAGTTTTAACAAGTAAATAAATTACGTTTACAAATCAAATTTTGAAAATATTACCATTAATCAAAATGAGTCATAGATCACATGACCCTATACTCTTAAGCTTGTACGTTGTAAACAATGAGGATTGCTAATTCCTCGACAAGTTTTGTGATAAATGCTTAGCTAGAGAAAGCATTTAAAATATCTCTGTCAGCCCCCCCCCCCCAAACCTCTGACCATGGTTTCAGGCTCTGGCACTCCTCAGAGAGGTGCTAGATAACTTTTAGTTAAATGCTTGGCTTTGGGTTAGTGTTTTTAGATCTAGTGTCTGAACCTACCCTAGCATCTCTCTGAGGAGTGCCAGAGCACGAAACCATGGTCAGAGGTTGGCGGAGGGGGGTCCTGACAGATATTTTAAATGCTTTCTCCAGCTAAGCATTTATCACAAAGCATGTTGAGGAATTGGCAATCCTCATTGTTTATTACCATTAATGTTGCATTCTAATGTTTTCAGACTTAATTGTTTTTTGAAATAAAATATATGTATACATATATATGTTTGAAAAAAAGTTGTGAAACCATCTAAGCTTTAAGATGTAGTATGTTGGACTATTTCCATTAACCTGTATTGTCTAATTGTGTGTTATTACTAACAAGTTGTTTGAATTTGGAAAGTTTAAAAATTTCTATACATTTAACACTCACTCATAAATGATGTAAATAGTCCAACATATCACATCTTATAATATACCATCATTACAAACCTTCAGGAAAACATCTACGCTTTATATTATTCATTTTAATGTTACTTGAATTAAAAGTTAACAATCTTTAGACTTAGAATAATTATTTATTATTAATTCAAAAACTCAAATGAGGATACATTGATAAAGCAGATCTCCAGCTATTGTTTTAAAATAGGGTAACTATATTAATTTAACAAAAACCTAATAAACTTTAGTATATTTGAGAATGTGACTAAATATTACACATTATATGTATGTTTTGTTTACAAAAATTTTATTTACATAATTATTTATTCAATGTATGGATTTTCCTTTTTAGACAACTTAACTATTAAATAATCCTTAGAGATTCCAATAAGAAATTAAATTCTCTAATGGTTTTTGAAGCCCTTCATTTTTCCCATTTTGGAGGATCATTATTTACTTGGTTTATATTTGACATGTGCGTAGGTCAGTGATTTTCAAATTCTATTCATTCTGCAGATGAATGCAAAGACCATGGGTTATTCTAAATTTGTTGATGACTCTTCAGTAATGGTTAGGAAAATAAAATACAGCTGGCTTTACTAATGGATCTGCAAAAAGAAATCTAATCTTGAAAGAAGTCCATATTTTTTTACACCTTCATTTTTTGATTGTTTGAAAATATTCTTGGTTGAACATCCAAAAGAGATCTTGATTTGAGACGAATCGTAGGTAGAAATTTTTTATCTTGAGTTAGTGATGAATCTAATTTCTGTCATAACATTTGATATCTACTGTAGGAATGACAAAAAAAAAACAAAACAAAACTGGAAGTCACTTAATAGACTTGAATGTTCCCATAATATTTTTAATGGGAATATTTAAATGATTATCCTAAATATTAATGTCGACACTTTTTCTTTAAACTCCACCTCTAGAATATGCAAATGATAAGAAAGCTTTCTTAATGTATTTGCATTGCAACTCTAACTTATGCTAACCAGTTTTCTGTGGAAATTATTTCAAGAAATCATTTTCAATCTAATTTTAAAGAGATGAGGAAATTAACTTAGGTTGTGATATAAAGTTATTACTTATTGAATGCTGGTCTACAGCTACGAAAGATTATATTAAGATTACGAGATGTTTTCCTGCTATCAGAGAAAAAAATTAGCATACTGGATTTATACAATTAAATGTGTGCTTTCAGTTTTTGAAGGTTTTCAAACATTTCATCTCTATATTGAAAGATTTTTCTTTTTCTGGGGGGAAGGATCTCTTCTGTGAAATCATTATATTTATATAAGAAGTATGTGTAATAATATGTATTTATTTATATAATTTTTAAACTGTTAATATTGTATTAATTCCAATATTAATCAAGTTTGTACTGTGACACACATCTATCTCGAATGGTTTCAGCATTCTGACTGATTGTTGAGTGCTAAGTGTATTTAATACAGTAATAAACTATGGAAACTTTTGAGAATATATACATTTGCCCTTCATTAACAGTAAATGAGATTGACCAAAACTGAAAGGAATAAAGTTAATTATAAAACTTGAAATTTCTTATTTATCTCTTACATTAATTGTGATCTAAAACAAAAATTGGATTGACATATTTCCTCAATCTGCTTTTTATATTCTGAGTTGCACATATTTACTTCCTACAGTTTGACTATTCTTAATATTGAAATATGGCATTCAGTATTATTTAAAATGCAGTATTAATTTTGATCGATACGAAATGGAGCTAAAAGTAATATGTAGCACTTATAGCTATTATATCTGGAAATATATAAATATGATCTGATTAATAAGGATATCATTTAAATGTAAAACAATTGAAAAAAAATGGAATAAACCTTATATAAGAAATGTTTTTAAACTTTCACTAACGTTATTTTATTGATTCTGAATACTATGTAGTTTTGTTTCTTTTCTTATAAAATTATTATTTTTCATACATCTTAATATTTTTAATTGTGGTTTTTTTTGTAACTATAGCATGAAGAATTGCAAGAGGAAGTAGAAGAAGAGCCACCGGAGACTAAAATTGAAGTTGAAATTCCAAAAATAACAGCTAATTTAGGCAGAGACATTCACTTTGTTAAATTGCCAAATGTACTCAGTGTGGAAACAAGGTAAATGAGATAAAAATAAATAATGACTAAGACACAGATAATAATAATTTAATCACAAATAAAGTGGAAATCATCTCAACAAATCAAAAAAGAAATGACGGGAATGCGGTTTGGCTTTTTTAAATGGAGGCTAAAATTGGCATGTACTTAAATAAAATGCTAATTAAGCAAACTGTTACAGACCAATTGGTAAAACGGATTTCCACCTATTTAACTCACATTAATTACATCATGAGTGGCCAACATTTTACAGTAGTGCACTAATATTTTTACATTATAATTAATTTGCATCACACAACTCTTGGTGCTACTATTCAATTTTTATTTAAAACAGGGTCTATTTTTTCATAATGTATTAATGTACTGTATTATATCAAAATTTGATATTTAAATATTGCTTTAATGAGACTTCCGAATTGATTTTGCTTTCACTCAACTTTTAATGTTTGAATTTAAATTTGTAGATGAAAGCAGCAGAACATTTTTCCAAATTTAAATCCGTCTGTCATGAGGCTCATTTGTCTTAATTAATTTCATGATGAAAATAATTTTTCATAAAGAACAAAATGCAAGAATTACAAAGGACGAATAATTACAAAGTGAAAGCTAAAAACTATTACTGGCTTCTATGGATTAGCCACATATATATATATTTTAAGTGTCATAGCATTGGCTGGGACGCGAACCCGCAACCCAGGCAACTGCCTGCTAGTGCAAGGCAGTCGTGCTGCCAAATGTCAAATGTGTATTTACAAAGTGAACATGAAACAAAATTTTTTTTGACTTTGACTGGCTGCATTTCAATTTTTGTTATATTTTTTTTCTTCACAAAATTTTAATAAAAATTGTTTCTTGATTACAATATTACTTCACAAAATCCAGGTGTTTTATTTTTATAATCAGAAATCGTAATTACTACATTTTATATATGTGCCTTAGATTGGCCATTCCTGAATTGATAGTAGTGACATCTGTTATCAGTTGCTTAAACCATATTTAAACTTTAAATGAAATTAGTGGCAGTGCAATTTAACTTCTACTAATGGTTTCAACAATCTTGAATTTCTGAGAAATGGCACTAGTATACAGCTGGGGCTAAATGTTTTTGTTATTTTAAATTTTATTATAAAATAGAAATAACGTAAAGAATAATGAAAAGTGAAAGAAAAATAACTATTGTTTTAGTGATTTTAAGGAAAGTTACTTATTTTTTGAAGAAAGATTTGGAGAAGTTAGTTTCCTGTGTCATGTACGATCTTTCTGTTGGCAAATAATTAACTGAAAATTTACAAATGAATCTGGTGCAATTTAGCTTAGTGGTGTAAAGTGATGGATTTGAGAGCTGATAATTAGTGAATAAGAGATCAACTTGGCAACTCCTTGTGCTCAATCTTCACATGACATTTAGCAACAAAATATTCATTATTATATATATTAAGAACATCAAATATTGATTTTGACACATGACAGTGCCAATAGTAATGATATTCCTGAAAATAAATTTTTAAAAGATGCAGCAGATTTAAAAGTAATTGAGGCAATGGAGAATCAATCTGATGACAGTTGACCAACCTATCTATTTCAAATACTAACAATTCATTATCTAAAGCTATTTATTTTCTTTTGATACAATCTGAACATAAGCATTGCCATTGTTTCTGTAACAAATTGTGGAATTTAGACATTTTTAAATTTTATTTAGATTCTCTAGATAAAGTTAAATATAAGCTTAATCCCTTCAATTTATATTGATTTAGATATATTAAATATAATCCCATGACCAGATTATTACTACAGAACAAAACATAATGGATGAAATTAATTATAGAATTAAACTTTGTTGAAATGCTTTTGGTAGAAGTAGCTTAATATTAAAAAAAATATGCCTATGTGTTTGAAAATAAATATTTTTAACAAATGTATTTTACTTGTTCTTATTTACGGATTTGAGATTTGGTTGCTCAACAGAAAAGCAGTAGGGACTTCATACTGCTCAACAAAGTATGAAAGGATGCATATGAGGAAGAACAAGAAAAGATCAAAAATGAAATACAATGGTGAGAGAACAAACAGATATTATGTCATTGAAAGAAATAAGAGATTGAAGTGGAGTTAAGCTGGACATATTTCTAGAAGAGATGATAATAGATGGATACTTGAAATCTTAAACGGAGACTTCATACTACTCAACAAAATATGAAAGGATGCATATGAGGAATAACAAGAAAAGATCAAAATGAAATACATTGATGAGAGAACAAACAGATGTTATGTCATTGAAAGAAATAAGAGACTGAAGTGGAGTTAAGCTGGACATATTTCTAGAATGATGATAATAGATGGACACTTGAAATCTTAAATGGATTTCAAGAGTTGTAAAAAACCTAGAAAGAGACCATATTTTTGATGGATGATGAAATAAGGATGTATGCTGGGGTAATGCGGAGAAGAGAAGCTATAGATTGGAGATGGATTGAACTTGGAGAGACTTTCATTCTGCAGTGAATTGATAATGGTTGAAAATTGTAAGGAAATCAAGTGATATATCACGTGGTTGAAAATTGTAGGAAATCAAGTCATATATCACATGACTTAATTTAATAAGTTTGTGCTATAAATGTTATATAATGAGCTTAAATAGCTCTTAGCAAGCTTTCCGAATATATTGTCTGAATATCCTAGCGGCTCACTGATGACTGCCAACAGTTAGAAACGGTTCTGATGATAGGGATATTCAGAAAAAACTTGTTAATGTTTATTTAAGCTTATTAGACAATAGTTGAAAATGTTGATGATGATTATTAAAGAAGCTAAAGACTTCAAAAGATTATGTCATTGGAGGTAATGTTCAAATGTTTTAGATTATTCAGAGGGGGAAAAAATTTGAATTTTTCGTACTGGAACAATATTTTTTTAAAAGTTGGAGTAAATCAGCCATAAATGTGATTCTATTACAGTGCACTTGTAAATTGAATATTGCAATGCATGATTGGTAAATAATGAATAATGATGAGTGCATTTGAGAATGGCCAGGTCAGCGATTCAATCAGAAATGTATGATATAAGGTCATTTGCCTTTTTTTTCTTTGTTGATATCTTTATTCCTTTGTTTGAAATTTGAGAAGTAAAACTGGTTTTAAAGTGTATGTGAAAGTACATAGATTGTAAAAGTAAAAATGAAATTTTATTGAGTGATTTAAAATTTTGAGATTTTTTTTTTTTTGTATATACTGTATATCAGGGGTCCCCAACCCTATGCCTGCAGGCATCGTGGCACCCACAGACCATTTTACATGTGCCCACCGCTATCCGAACACGATGAAAAATTATTTATCTGATACAAATAATTTCTTATAAATTATTGTATTATATTGTAATCAAATTGTAGGGCATACTATACTTTTACAGCTTAAAAGAGTCTATCTCTCGGTCCACCAAGTGTGGTCTTTCTCACTGCACTAGCACAGAATAAATAAAGTTAATACAGATACCAATCTCTGCTTTGCGCATGTTTATAAATTGTATCTGCGCATACAAGTTTGCCATTTTGAGAAATACTAAGTTGGAATCGGATTCAGAATAAATTGAATTACTCTTTATTTTTCAAAGATCAAATTTCAGAAATTTTAACCCCAAAATGAGTAAAAGACAAAGAAAAATAGTAGTAAGCCTAGGGGGAAGATGACATCATATGCTTTTTTTGTTCAAGCTTGCAGAGAAGAACACGAAGTCAAACATCCTAATGAAAAGATTATTTTTGCAGAATTCTCTAGAAAATGTGCAGAACGATGGAAAACTATGACTGACAAAGAAAAACTTCGATTTAATGATTTAGCTGAGAAAGACAAAGTTCGATATGAAAGTGAAGTAGCTAATTTTGGTCCTATAGACTTAGGTAAGAAATGTAAGAAGAAAGATACAGGAGCTCCTAAACGTGCTGTCACAGCATTTTTTTATTTTTGTCATGACGAACGCCCTAAAGTGAGAGCTGAGTATCCTAATTTCACAGTTGGTGATATTTCTAAAGAGTTGGGAAAGCGGTGGAAGGATGTTTCAAAAGAAGTTAAATCAAAATATGAATCAATGGCTGCTAAGGATAAGCAACGTTATGAAAAAGAAGCAAGAGCGTTTAAATATGCAAAACAAGGTCCATCTGGCAGTGAAAAGTCACATAAGAAAGTGAAAAGAGAAGAATCTGAAGAAGAAGAAGGTGAAGAAGAGGAAGTGGAAGAAGAGGAAGATGAAGAGGAGGAGGAAGATGATGACGACTAAATGTATTTTTTATCTCATTAGTTTTTTTTCCAAATTTAATATTTTTTAAAAAATGGTTTTACAGAATTATTTGTTTTATTATACATTTCTCATATTTTGATCATTGAAAGAGTTCTTTAAAAAAAAGAAATTGAAGGAAGTTTCAGAATGAATATTATACAGTTCACTATAGCTTCCTTAGTTTAAAAACATTGTAAATTTTGTTGAATATTATATAGACATAAAGGTAATTTAAAAAAAAAATGTACATAATAAAAGTATTTTTCTCTTTTTGGAAAAAAAAAAAAGACAAAGAACCTATAATTTTAATACTGACTGGGAAGAATCACATTGTGTTGTCAATAATAAAGATAAATGTGTTTGTTTGTTGTGCGGCAGTAGTGTTGCAGTGGCAAAAAAACATAATATTGAACATCATTTCCAGACAACCCATTCCACTTTTAATACCAGCTATCCACTTAAATCTGAATTAAGAAAGAAGAAAATATCTCAACTAAAATCGAACTGTCTGCTCAACAGTCAGTTTTTACTGGGCCTGAGGTAAAATCTAAAAATGCCACTATTGCTTCTTTGGAAATTTCTCACATGCTCACAAAGAAGGAAAAGCCTTTCCAGTATGGGGAATTGTTAAAAGAAGCATTTCTGACTGGTGCCGATTGATTATTTGAGGGATTTTCCAACAAACGTTAGATTATATCTGCAATACAAGCTGCAGGGGAAAAACTTACATATATCTACAATGATATGGTCTGTAAAGTCTTTAAAGCCAAACTGGTTTTGTGGATATCACATCTGCAAATGAAGTAACTTATACATTTTCCAAATATGAAAAAAATGATAGGCAACACTGAAATTGACTTTTCATCATTTCTTGTCAGTCTTCAATTACTTCAAAACCAGTTTGGAAAATGATTTCAACAGTTTAATATCATTGAGCCAATGGTCATTTTTTTATCAATCCTTTTATTTGCCAATTAAATGTAACCGAAATAGCTGCACAAATCGCAGAGCTTGTTCAAGTTAGGGCAGAAGAACTGGAGTTAGAAATTTTGAATCTTCAGAATGACATTGTCCTAAAATTCAATGTATCAGATGAAAATTTCTGGAATATAGTTGACAAATAAATTTCCATTATTGAAAAGAACATCATACAAAATAAAATCGTTTTTTGGTTCCACATACTTGTGTGAATCATTGTTTTCAACTATGAATATCATAAAATCAAAATACAGATCTCGACTAAGTGACAAATATCTTGATGATTGCTTATGAGCAGAAATATCATTATACTTCCCTAATTATGAAGCAATTGCCAATGAAGTGTAGCGCCAAAGATCGCATTGACTTGTAATATATATAATTTAGTAATTTACATAAAAATATAAACGTTAATTATAGGCTAAAATTTTATTTTTGAAATAAATATTTTTTTGTACATTATGTGTATTATTAACAATATCCAACTATAAATTTACATTGAAAAAATAAATGGTGCCTGCCACCTGTCCGGTATTATAGAATGTGCTCTCAAGTGCAAAAGGTTGGGGACCCTTGCTGTATATGATATTCTTAACACTCTCCATAGTTTTTAATTAGAGTTGAAAATCACTTGTAACCTCTTTTTTTTTCCTCACATCATTCAATTAATAGTTTAATTTTGAAAAAAGTTATCCATTACTTATGTTCTTTAAATTTATTTTGAATTCTATTAGTAAAATTATAATTTGTTTTAAAATTTCATTTGAATTTTTAAAATCTTTTTACACTTATTTAAATTTTAACTTATGGCAGGCCCTTTGATCATTTAACGTATGAAGATGAGATTGATGAAGATGAAGTTCTGGATGAAGAAGGAAGAGATAGATTAAAGTTGAAGGTGATTTGAATATAAACAGTGTGCATATTTGTGTCAATTAGAATAAAATGAACAATTTTTTAATTTTTTTTTTAATAATCTTTTACTGATCTATCTTATAGGTTGAAAACACCATTAGATGGCGCTATCTTTTGGATAATGACGGAAATAGAAGGAAAGAAAGTAATGCTAGAATTATTAAATGGTCAGATGGAAGTATGTCTTTGCATTTGGGCTCTGAGATATTTGACGTGCATAAAACATTACTTCAAGGTGATCATAATCACCTATTTATTCGGCAAGGTACTGGATTACAAGGTCAGGCAGTCTTTAAGACCAAGTTAACGTTTAGACCTCATTCAACAGAAAGTTTCACCCACAAGAAGATGACAATGTCATTAGCCAATCGTAATCAAAAGAAACAAACTATTCGAGTTCTTCCATCCGTTGGCAAGGATCCTGAATGTAACCGGACTGAAATGATTAAGGTTAAATGTCTTTTATTAATTTTAACAGCTATGAAATAATAATTTGTTGTTTATAATTGAGGAGATATCTAACAAGAAGTGAATAGTTATGAAACTGATCTGCTATGTTTTTGTAGACTTAGTTTTGACATCATATACTGCAATAGATACAATCGTTATTTATTTACATAGTTATTGAAATTAGATCCTGATGATCTGATTATCTTTATATACATATGGGCGTATGTATATTTAAAACATTTTTTGCACTACACAATCTTGAATAAAGACATTGATAAAGGTGATTTCCAAGATAATATGGAATCAGCACTTTTTGTTTAATGTAAGTTACAATTTTTTTTTTATATGTCAAAGTGTTGACCGGGAAACGAACCCTGGCCAGCTGCTTGGAAGGCAGCTATGCTAACCACTAGGCCACCAGTGCTTGCTTTCATCATTTATTCCATATTAAGAGTTGATTTGTAAGTATCAAAATTTTCTGCACTCAGCACTTTGACACCATCCACTTTAGATAGATGCATTAATGAACCATCTACTCAGATAGATAAATTAATGATTATTAATCATTTATTAAACTAAAGATTATTCTTAATCCATATATTAACTTTAAATGCCAGTTAAAGATTAATATAACTGATTTTTTAATTAAATATAAATACTTGGAATAACTCAACCACATCTCTTCTTTTTCATAGTTAATGTTTTTTTAAAGATAAGTGTAAAATTTTCAATTCATCGTACTTTTTTTAGTAACTAATATCCGGAAAAGATAAATGACTCAAAATGCAATTAATGCTCAATTAGCATTCTTTATTTGACTCTGGTTGCAATTTCTTAAATATGTTTTTATTACTTGTTCCGTATTTATCAATATCCAAACTTCTGGTCGAACATGTAAAGCATCTTGTGATTACTTATCTTTTTCAGATATCTTCTTTCATATTTTTCAAGAATGTTTTTATATTTTTAGTACCTCAAAAAAGATATTACTGCTGGGAAAAGAGATAAAGTTGAATTAATTATTTAAAAGGCAGAAATATTAATCTTTAATTGGATTTAAAATTTGATCCGGGCAAAAATAGTACGATAATTTCTAGTTTAATGATTACTAATAATCATCAATGTATTTATCTGAAGTGATTATGCCAAACGAAGAGGGCTGATTCAGCTTGAAATGCATCTTGGTTATTTAGATAATTTTATTTATGTATTTCAAAATCTAAAAAAGATGTTACAAATCGAAAAACAGAAATGAAGTTAAATTAATTATTGTTTATGTTTAATTAAAAAACAGATATACTAACCTGTACTTGAATTAAAGTTTATATCTGGACTAGAAATGATATGATAATCTCTAGCCTGGTAAATGATTAATAATAATCGTTACCATATTTATCTGAACTAGGTGGTGTCAAAGTTGTGAGTGCAGAAGGTCCGATAGTTGTAAATGAAATTGTAAATAGTTTTACATATTTAATTTAGCAGTTGGTGATGTCTGCTAGTTCATATTAATTTGCAAATGAGATTCTACTGGTCTCTGCCTCATCTGATATGTACTTTATCTTTTTAATTGAAACATAACGTATATGTTAAATGTGGTAATGTTCTTAGTGTTTTCACACTTTGAAACAAATAGAACAGTTTAGAATATTTATATATAAAGTTAAAGTTGCTATTCTAATATGATTGGTTATATTCAGATTTCTAGCAAAACTTATTATGTTATGTACAGTGTGGGAAGAGCAGACTTGGATTTTACATTGAGATATATGGTGATCGACTTTGGTTCTATTAGTTTCAAGATGTCAGTCTAAAAAAGATCAGGAAATAAACCATAAAATTGATATTTTTTTTATATTGATACTTCAGATTATAAAATACTTGTGATATTTTTGAATTTTATATATATTTAAGTGCATCTTGATATATCAGGTTTTAAAGTAATTAATTCCAATAAAGTAGATCAATCGTAATCAGTAAAATATTTATTTATTATAGGTAGAAAACATCAAACAATTAATAGTAAAGCCTTCTATCATTTTTCATTGGTACTAAGTACATAAATAAAATTCTTGAAATAAAATTATTAATGGAATTAAAATGCAAAGAATCATCTTTCTTATAAATTTTTTTTTTGCAGTTTTTTCCCTAAAACATATACCTGTTTTTTTTTATATATGTTAGAAATATTTTTTCCCCTAACTTGAACAAATAGATAAAATATTTTGTTTTTTGTAATTTATGATAATGCCAAAACAAATAAATACATTGAAGCATTACAACCATTATATTCAAAAATATACATTGATTCACACTTTATTCTGACTGGCTACCTTTCTCATGGGCTTTTCTTATCTTAAATCAACATGCGCGCATGAACATATTTCATATGATAATGAGCATTGGTTTAAACATAGCATATTGTTATATCATGCATTATTATGAAGAATGTTTTAAACCATTTATTTATTAATTTATACGGTAAATTGTGATGTAGTAATCCTGCTTAGAGTTTATTAGGGTGACTCCAAAGAGAGCTGGAAATTCGGATGTTCTGAAAATTGGAGCCAGCTGACCACCTTAGTTGGTTGCCCGTTAGTGATGTTAAAATCTTTTTTTTTAAAAGATCTTTAAATTATATATTTTATAAAAGTAGAAACATTTTGCCACAGAATATTATATTTTTATAAACAGATTTTTCTCCCTAAAGTTTCTTAACAGAATTTGTTTAAAAAAAATATTCAAAATAAGTCATTGGATTATTAAGTCTTTATACATCCTGTCAGAAATTTTATCTGAATAATTATTTAATTTTTTATTATTTTTAAAATAAACTTTATTAAACATAAAAAAAAAAAAATATTCAATAAACAAACAAAAGGAATAATTAAAGAAGTTACTTTATATCATTGAAATAAAAATTCCTTCAAGATGATAGAAACTAATTGAAATATTTTTTTTTAAATGCAGATTTATAACATGAATAACATTATACATGTATATAATTAAGGTTGTTAAATATATTTTAAAAATTGGAAAAATATCAAATAATTTAAATTATGGACTTTATATCACAGTGGTGCTGGAAAGGAAATCAGGCTCCAAGTGGCTATTACATTATCAATAGAAGCCAGATCCTGATCTCTGGTTTTAATTTTCAACAACTTATTGATAAAAAGGGATTTGAATTTTGGAGATCTTGGTTTCAAAATAAATGATGTCTTAGGAACCAAAGGGTAAATATGATGAATATTGTCAATTTTATATTAGTAAATCTTTTCAACAATAACTGCTAACATGGGAAGATTGATTTCATGTAATAGCTGCTATAAACTGGCCATGTGTACATAAGAAAGTGCATTTGGAAACAGTATATTCAAGTGTTTCCTCTTACATTATGTATAATGAGTGCATTGTATCAAAATTTGCAGATGCCATTCTTCCAACTAGGAAGACTGGTTAGTAAAGCTTTGCGTTTAATTTTTTATTAGAAAATCCAAATATTTAGGCTCCAAATGCCAGAACTTGATTAGTGACTTTATTAGAAATAGCAAGAAAAGAATAGGAAACTTTCTTAGGGCCATGTTAATTGTCAAGTTATGGGTCTCCCAATATTTCTTTTTTTTTTTTGAGAATAGAGAGAGAATGAAGCTTGTATATTTATATATGAAAGTGAATAAGGTATTTATGAATGTGTTCCTGATAAGGAGTGGAGTGTATATGGGAGTTACAGGAATACATGATTGTATCTTAGAGAAGGAGGCAATGAGTTTGATCAATATATTGATTACTAAAATTGTTTTTTTTTCTGGAAATCAATCAAGTATGAACTTGCGATTGTTGTCAGTATGGGGAAGACTGGCTTTTAGGATATGTAATACCTTTTAATTTTTTTCCCCATAAAATGCAAAAAATTATTTTATTGGATAAGAAAAAAAAATTTCCTTATAAATTTTTTATTCATATTGACTTCAAAATGTGTTTTGCTTATTTTTATCATCAGGTTTAGTTCTTTGATGATGTTACATTATGTAAACTTCTCAGAGATAATATTATGGAACAATCAAGCTAAGAGGGCAAGCATTGTACTTAGACTTTTCTTGATTAATAGTAGTCCAATTTTGTACACGGTTTTATTAGCAAATTTGTACTTATTTATACTTTTTAGTGATGCAAAATATAAAAAAAAAGCATTGTAAAAAAATATTAGATTTGATTCATCTAGTGATAGCACATAAAAAAGTCTGCAGGATAGAAATGCCTTCTGGATTCATAGATGCAGTCTATTGTATCAACTTATCATCGATTTGGGAGATTGGGTTTTTATTTGATATATTTTCACGATAGTTGTACATTTTTATCATCTTGTAATGAATGAATCATATCATTTGCAGTCAGTGCCTCAAATATAATGCACAATGTCACACTGATTATAGTTCCATATTTTTTTCCACATATGGATTATAGACTCTTTAAAATCATAATAAATATTTTAATATGCACATTAATATATAAGTTTAACTAACTAATTGCCCTGTGTGATTTAACACAATGGTAGAAAGACTGAAATGTGGGGTTCTAGGATCGATTCTGGTGCAGGCGCTTCCATAGCTTAGTGCAATAGTAGATTGTCAGATTCTGAAATTCCAGTACTGGTGCTTCTGTGCTCGAACTTCTTAAGAACCCTCGAAAATATTCAAATAGCCTTTTTTTTTTTAATGTATAATTTATATATTGAGTATATGGGTGTGTGTTTGTAAAATCTGAAGATTTTTTTTTTCACTCAGAAAGAAGAAGAAAAATTGCGAGCGTCCATTCGTAGAGAAAGTCAACAACGCCGCATTCGTGAAAAAGCAACTTCCAGAGGTTTGAGTTCATCTTATCTGGAACCTGATCGTTATGATGATGACGATGAAGATGACGGTGCCATTTCAATAGCCGATATAAAAAATAGATATAAAAATAAAGGCAAAAAAGGTATGGTTTACTGAATCGTGAAATATTGTAGTTTTAGGCACAATCAAAAACTATTTATGTATATTTCTTTAACAATATTTCTAATTTTATAATACTTTGTCTTTATTGTTTTTTTTTTAAGCACGATATTTGACATTTTGCTTTTATTGATTTTAGTTCCTGTTTGGTGATATACATTTTCCTAGTTTAGGCAAAAAGTAAAAAAAAATTTTTTGTCCATTATTTAATTTACAAAGAGCCGTCTTTGTTTTTATTTCAAAATAAGTATTAATATAGCAAGTGTAGATTCAAAATATCATTGATGCTATTTTTTGTAGTATCTTTTAGTAAAATTTCTACAAATAGTAATGGTTATTACAGAATTCTTATAAGTTATTTATCTTTAAGTGAGGAACAAAGCCACTTTCCAACTCAGTCTAAATATGAATGGCGTAACTATGAACAAGATTATGTAGAATTGATATGAAAAGTGCATATCTAGTAGTTGCAAAAAAGTTATAACTGGAATAAGGTGGATATTACAAAGTTTTATGCACATATATGAGATATTTTATACTACTCTAGTTCTCCTATCTAGTTTAAGTTTGGATAATCAATATGTCAGGTGATAGTGCTTAGTATGTCTTTTTTCAATGCTGCTGTATCCATATTCCCAGAGTAGTTTCTGATTTATTAGCTTTTGCTATGTGCATCTTTCATTCGGTGGCCATTTTATTCTTTTTCATACCATATTAACTTCAGATGTATACGTACAAGCAAATTGGTTTGGATTCAAAATATTAAGATGTTTTTGTCATTAGAATTAAAGGTAAATTAGATTCAAAAAATATCCATATGTACTAGATCCAGTTTCAAAAGTCTGATGAAAGTCATAAATCACAAATGAATCTAGAGATGTAGATAGGACAACACTAGATAGGGATTTAATAAACAGTATCATCCAGCATCTATTGATTATGCAAAGTTATAGAAGGTAGTGAAACTATAAACAGTCTGCTCCTGAAAAGCAATATAGAAACTGAGGTCATGTCAATATTTTTTTATATAAAAATCTGAAAGTTAAGTGATTCAATTAACTAATTTAAAAACAGTTAGCTTGGTCTTATTCTAGGGCTATCAACTATTAGTTTGGTAATTAACAGGCACCAGGGGTTAGTGCTTCAAAATTCCTATCTCCAGAATGGCCTATGAAAGTTTATCAGAGATCATATGATATTGACTAATTGATGCTATGTTCATTTATAAATAGATAAAATGTTGCTTATATAATTTACCGTTATGAATAAATTGTTCAGTTTGTGCAGATACGAAATGAAAAAGTATGGCGACACTTGAGAAAAGCCCAAAACACGGACCTCACTTCTCTTTTTTTTTTAATCCTCATCTAATGCTTTCAGGATCAATTCTTGCTGAATATTTAATGTTTATAATCACATTTTAAAAAATAAAAATAATTACTATTGCACAACAAATAGTAATGCATATACAGTAAGGGTTTGGAGAAAATAAAATCGTCTGTCATATTTGTAATGTCCTATGTTTTGACAGGGATATTGAACAGAAATAAAAGTGTATATTAACTTAATGGGTTTTTTTTTAATATTTAAAAATAAGAATGTTGCAAGGAGTATATTACTTGAGAAGAAATGAGGGCCAGCCTGTCTGTAAAAGCCATAAAATTATTAATTGAATTGGTATCCAAAGAATTAAATTGTGATAAATCATAAGTATGAGCATGGAAAATAGAAGTGAGCCGTAATTATGGAGTTTGAACGCCTATTATGCCTCTACCATTATACCAAGCTATTTGTGACCTATATTAAAAATGAGTAAATGAAATCATCTAGAATCAACTGCATTTACAAATAAATGCCCACTGAGAGAAAAAGCAGCAATCATGACAGGACTGTGGATAAAAAAACAAAATATATTAGATTAAACCAAAACTGAGATCAATGGACATTGGAACATTTCAAGATCTACTCAAACCATCGATAGCAATTAGATTGCCTGTTGTAACATTATTTCGGTTTTACAGAACTGTGGCATTCTATATTTCTATGGAGTGAATAGAATGCCATTCATATGATTTCAGAAACTGATGGAAATTAATAATGATAATAACTAGAATATTTATAACCAAATCGCTATTCCATTGGTTTCTGACTAGAAGACTATACCAAGATGTTGTGAATGATTGATATCATATAATCAGGAAGATCGTTATTTGTTTAACATAGTTTTTTAGACAGCATAACTATTAAGGTATAATAAATAAATCTATAGAGATTAACCAAAAAAGAGATTCTGAAACAGCTTCAGGAAGTTTTTTAATTCTGCCAACAATAAAGATAGATTTGACAGTTATTAATTATGAGATTTATAGTTTGTATTTGGCCTCATTTATTTAGTTCTGGTTGTTAAATTCCATTTATGAAACAGATGAGCGCAATGACCATGGATTGGGTTGTTAAATTCCATTTATGAAACAGATGAGCGCAAAGACCATGGATTGTCTTGAATCAGTTGATAAGATTCATAACACCCAGGTAGAATAAATTCAGCTAGCTTTAATGTTGGATGGATGTAGAAAAAGAAATTCATTTAAAATCTCATAAGTCCATTTTTTATACCATAATTTTGCAATCATTTGAGTACATACTCGGTTGAATATCCAGAAAGGGGATCTTGATTTGAAATGAATCCTAAGTAATGAAACTATATCTTGAATTATTGGCAAGTCTGATCTATTTAACATAATTTGCTGTCTTTAACCAACAGTCCAAGATGAAGTCTGGTTTACATTAATTTCACATAGTAATGCATTCTACTTGCAGGATGGGTTATAGAAAGAATCTCATCCATCCTCCAAATAAGGGCACAGTATTCACCAGTTGAATATGCTAGAAGCTGACCATCACATACCAGTATTTCAATTTCGAATGGTACCAACCAGATATTTTAGATCTGTTATTTTTAGATGAATTGTAATTTTCCCATCCTTTTTTTATTTTGGCAATTGCCAAAGGAAACTTTTAGGAAGACTATCTTCTCTCAACTCTGAAACATGATAGAGGAACGATCATGATATAGGTAGTCATTCTCTTGATCTCCATGGATTTGTCACAACCACAGGCTATTTGACTACTTTGCTGGATTACCATTCATAATATTTTTCATCTCGTATGTACATTTGATGATGCTAGCCATCACAGATATTCTTGTTGTTTTGTTCAGTCCTCCATGTACCCTGTTAGTTATGTCATAAGCAACAGATCAGAAACATGTAGCGTTGCAATGGAAACAGTAGAATAATTTAAACCTGGTTATTCTTGATAACAAATGTTTTATATTATATTTTACATATTTGTTTTTGCAATTAGCATTTTGTGTATAATTTTGATTTGTGTTTGTAATTTTTTCTTATTCGTTAAGATGGTACAACTTTCTACTCCTTACAACAATTTGTAGAATAATATGTATTGATAAAGTATATATATATAAATGCACGTATATTTTAATTTTTTTAGAAATTCGCCCACCTATTTATTCCTCTGACAGTGGCGATTCTGATGCAGAGAATTCCAAAGCTCAAACTTTGGAGAAAGCAAAAACTCTTGAAAGTGATGACGTAAGTTGTTGGACCTTTTTTTACTTATATTTGTTTTAAATCTATGTATGTATAGAAAAGGCCAAGATAGTTTTGTCTTAATAGTGCTAAAAAAATAGTCTGATTAAAAAAAATAGGAAATGGAGCAGTAATGAAAATCTATGATGTGGTCAGGAGAAGAACAGCTCAATGAAAATTTAGAAAGTAGCACAATCATAAGTGCAGACAAATTAAAGAGCGGTAGAATAAAACCTAGATCTGATATAATTTTTATTTACTTTTTTTTAGGTTTATGGAATTTTTTTTTTCTTTTTTAACAAAGGTTAATCATTAGAAAAATATCATAAAGGAATTTCTACAGTTTTCAAGCAGAAGATAGATTCATAATAAATTTGAACAATGCCACATTCTCCATACAATATGTGATCCATAGATCTGATGGTCATTAATCATGATTTGATCATATCTGCATAAGTCAGTGTCTATTAAGTTCCACTTATGAAATAGATGAATGAAACAACTATGCTTGACCCGAATCTGTTGATAATGATATTCTAATAACATTTAGAAAGATTATTGCCAAAATCTATGAAATGAAATTAATAGAATGAAAAAAAAAATAGTGGTGTGATTAAATAAAATAAGTAGTTCATACAAAGTGTTAAAACAGTAACATAAAGTATGAAAATGGTGGGCGGAAGTACCATTAACATGTCATTATAGGATATCCGGCATTTGATTGAAACATAGGAGCAGTCTAAAGATTTTTTGTTGTTTATTACTGATAAGCTAAAATTAATAGCTGAGGTGAAACTATAAGTTTATTATTAATAAGCTTCTATTTTATGGACTTAGCGCTTTCGGAGCCCCTACTGCTCCATAATCATAGTCCTTTTTACGGGCTGTTGATTCTTTGTTGTTGTGTAGAAATGATACTTCATTTGAATTATGGATAAAAGCTAGAGAAGGACCAGAATATTGACTTATGATAGGAGGAAGAAAAATCCTATACACTTGATCGTGGATTATGGCAAACCAACAAACTATTATGTGATTTAAATCCATGTTTATTCATCTTTTTCATTATATTATCATTTTTTGGTGGTGTTTTTGAAATGTTTAGTAATTTGAAACTAGATTTCTTTTAAATTAAATTAGCGTATATTCAGGAGCCTCACACTTAGTGACTCAAATTCTTCTCCCTGTGTACAATAAATATCAAATGCTAAGTATATTTTTGGTATCAAATAATTATTTTCTTAACCAATTTTTACTTTTGTTTTGTTTTAATTGAAGTGATGTATTTCACATTTAATTTCCTTTTCTTTCTACTTTTAATTGTAAAGGCTCATAAGTTTTTCCATTTTTCATGGACTATTTGAGGACCCAATAGCCTTCTAATAGTTTGCAAATCACAGGTTAAGAACTGGTTTAAGTTACCTCCTTTAATTTCGAAATATATAATGCTTACCACAGCCAATAAAATTAATCATCAGCTTTGATAGATGATAATTTTAAAAGACATTGTGATTGGAGGGATGTTATTTTTGTCAGGATTATTTGGAAAAAAGCTGTTATCACATTAATAAAATTAGTAAAAAATTATCAATGTCTTATCAGAAACATTATAAATTATTGTTGGATCTGCCAAATATCAGAACAATGAGGTATGAAATTAATATATATAAGATAAAAAATATCAATAGTTGGAAAAAAAAAAAGATAAATCAGTACTGGAGCAGTATAAGCAGATCATATATACTTCTCAATTCATATAATAACTCAAAGATGATTATGAAAGAGATTTCTAAGATAATTGGAATAAATAAGCACTGCTAATAAATAATATATTAACCTTTAAGCTGAAAGAACCAAAAATATTACTGAAGATGTATATGGAATAGAAACGATCTATAACTGGAATGGAAACATGATCTATAACTCTAAAAGGGGATAATAAATTGGAAAGTTTTTTAAATGTATTAATAGCATGTACTAAAATACAATTAGACTGAAATGTAATGTAACTTGTTCAAGATTTAATAATTGAATGGGTAATTGGTTGGATCATGTGATTGAGCTTCAATTCAGGAATCTTTAACTCTAAATCTGTATCTTTATCATGTGCTAGGATGTTCAGAATAATTAAGACTAAACCTCACATGATCACTATTTCTTATGCTTAGACAAACTGTTTACACAGAGGCGAAACTATCTATACAGCAGCACCACCAGTGCGTGCCAGAGTAATCAATGAATGCAAGAAGGTTTTTGTACATAAAATCACTATCTAGTGCCTATTCATCCAATATCCCCAGACTAGTTTCCAGTTTGTGGCTTTCATCAGTGAGGAACCTTGGATCTGAAAGCACTGCACCTAGATCTTAAATCTTCAGCAACCACCTTTTACATCATTAGCTGACTATAAATTAGCTTTGAGTCCAAATTAAAACACAATGTTTTCAATTCAAGCTCTTGGGCTTGTATAATTGTATAGATCTAAACTCAGTTCAGTATCTATACTTTTTTTGGTGTTTCTGGTTCTTTAATAACCAGAGTCACCATAATCCTAATGAACAGGATTGATTTAAAACCACAACATTACATGATCACCATTGATGTCATGTACTGTGACTTCTCCTTATACAGAGTCAGTAATCTATCAGCAACTTTGCCCAGAGAAACCTGTTAGCCACTTTATCTTCCCTTTCTATTCCCTACCCTAAGTTTTCCCATATCCTGCTCCATTCCATTTCCACAACACAATCTTTGTCACCTATGACTTTTATATCTAAATCCCTCTTATCTTTTCCCAATCCCAGCATAAAAACCAATAACCCATTCTCTGTATAATCACTTTTCTTATATTTATTCTTCCACAACTTTATTATTTGCATCCTTTTTACTTTCAGGCATTTACATTAAATTAACTGATGCCTAATATTTTCTATGCCTTTCTTACCCAACTTGCAGACTAAATCACCCATGTTTTTCCATTTACGTGTATAATCCCATTGCTAAAGATCTCGTTTGAGCCTTAAGCAGTAAACTACTTACCTTGCTATTATCATAAATTAACTCGTACCCAATATTCCGTTTACTTCTATATATATTTAAACTCTTTTTATTCTCCATACTAGTTCTTCATCTCCCTATTCTTTATTAATGCATCTATTCTTCTATCCCATTCTTTACCACTATAACACTCAACAATTCTCCTAATACAATCATCCCACCTTTTGTACAAGTATACTGACATAAATTCTTTATCTAAATCTTCTGCATACCACATTACTTTTCTCACCCATCTTATTACCTGCCCTTTATTCATAACCCAATTAAATACTATTTTGGCTATTCTTTTATTATCTATAAACTGCAATCTACCAAATATTTTCATTTTGCTTTTTGCATCCCTCATATAAAAACTTGACCAACCCATTTCTCCTTGAATTGCTTCCTTTGCTGTGCACACATCTGCATCTAAGGCATGTTTTCCTACTTGTCTTTGTACTTTTTCCAAGTAATCTAATACTCCTTTACTAACACATAGTGCATCATTACCATATATTAACCCTGCTACTGCCACTCCCTTCCATACAATTCTAGCTACATCATATTTTCTTATGCTTACACTGGTGGTGCCATTGTATGGAGAGTTTAGCATCTGTGTAAACAGTTTGTGTAAGCATAAGAAATGGTGATCATGTTGTTTCGTGGTTTTAAACCAATCCTGCCCAATAGGGTTATGATGACTGGTCAAAGACACCAAAAAGTGTGGATGCTGAACTGAGTTCAGATCTATACAACTGTATAAGCTAATGAGCTTGAATTTGAAAACATTTTGTCTTCATTTTGGACTTTATAGTTAGCTAATAAGGTAAAAGGTGGTCGCTAGAAGGTTGCATTAGATCCCAAGATCTATGTGCAGTGCTCTCAAATCCAAGGTTTCTCTCTGATGAAAGTCACAAACTAGAAATTAGACTAGGGATATTGGATGAGTAGGCTCTAGATAGGAATTTTATGCACAAAAATCTTTTTGCATCCATTGATTGCTCTGGCTTGCACTGGTGACGCTATTGTATAGAGAGTTTATCCTCTGTGTAATTAAGACTCTAGATATATGAAAATTTATATAGTCATTGAAGATTGTTATAAAATATAATGGAAGAATTATATGGTATATAAAATGATCTTGATGCAATAGTGTTGCCAACTAGAAGTAAATAATGATAAGTGAAAAGATGAGAGATGTAGAATCACCAAATACTAATCATCTATTAAAAATTAATTGCTTTAAT
This sequence comes from Epiperipatus broadwayi, assembly GCA_028023455.1. NCBI lineage: Eukaryota > Metazoa > Onychophora > Udeonychophora > Euonychophora > Peripatidae > Epiperipatus > Epiperipatus broadwayi. The sequence continues at coordinate 170,051 of JAQFVV010012661.1, read as the reverse complement.
TAAAAGGAGTGAAAATGATAGTAAGAATAGAATTAATAGGTTTAATTCTTCCAAAATTGATAGTACATTTTTATTTCCTTCTACACTGCCCAATTTTTCCTGAGAAAGTATTTGCAAGTGAAATATGATTTTGTATACTATATAGGCTTTTGAATGAAATGTAGGAATTATATTTTATTCATATTTTACATATGTTGACTTAACAATTGTTTTATAAATTATTGCGATACTTTAATCAAATTATTGTTTATATATATATGTCAGTTGTTCAAATAGTTTATTCAATGGATGTACATATTTACATATATTTCTATTATCTTACTCTTTTTAGTTGCTTAGGTTAGTACAAGGCAGTGGAATTGTCTGACTTTGTGCAGCCATTTTTCAATCTTAATGTTTTGTGTGGATTAATGCAGTAACAGAGTATTAGACTCTGGTATGTGTTGTCCTCAAATCAATTCCAGTTCTACATTTTTGATTTCCAAATTTCTTATGGACTCCCAAAGCAATAAATTTTAGTCATTTAATCGATCCTTTAATTATATGCACGTCATTTCAGATTCCAATATTTTTTTTGTGTGTATTTACTTACGAGTGGTTGTTAACTCACCATTTTAACCTTTTGGCCTGTAATTAAATTAATCATTATATTTCCTTTATTTTCATAATCCAAATTATTGCTGATTTATTCATTCAAATATGTATATGTTAAATGAACATATAAATTTATAGTTTGACCAAACCACTTAGCATGAAAGAAATATTAACAAGTTTTTTTATTACCTCATTCCTATCACAACTGTCCATCAGCTCAGAATTCAAACTACCCTCTCACACTGTGGATACATTAAAAATATTCACCACATTTTAGATACTAACTTTATATATATACTTTAAAATTTATTTCAAACTTCTAACCCATCACATATTACTGAAACATATTATCAAAGACTTGGAAAAAAAGAAATGGTTTATAAAAATAAAAAAACTACGAATAAAAGGTGAAATTATTAATTTAGAGGAGTTGACACTGATAGTAGCAGATTGATATTTAAATTCAAAGGACTTTTAAATAAACTCAAACAGGTAAATATAACCTGTTTTGAAAGCAGACTAATAGCCACATTTAATACTTCAAAACTTATTAAACTTTATTATTTAGGTAATATATTTGATTTTGCATGAAAATAGATGGTCCACAGATACAAATCACTTAATAGCCCAAGTTTATTAACACCAAGAATATTCACTTGGTTGTCAAGTTGACCTCTATGATTAGGTGGAAATCCACCTTACCCTCAGGTTTATTCCCGATGATAAGTTTTATATATTATCATATGATTTATATCTGTGAACTATTTAACTTTATGCAGAATCAAGTCATTTATTGCTGTGTATAATTGTAAAATATATTAAGAGAGTATGGAAGTAACCTATTATTAATAAAAATCACATTGCCAATATTTTTATTATAGACCCTAAAATTTAATTCTTATGCATACATGGTAAAAGTAGATAGAAAGTTTCTTTGAATTATAATTGCTGTCTGAAAGGAATGATATTTGAGAGTAATGGTGTATTTTATTTTCAAAGTGACTATTAATTATGGCCATAGTTATAATCAAGAAATACTTGTATTTTATAGGACGACTCCGGAAAAGCTAGTGCACCTGGAGAGGAAAGTATAGGAAAGAAGAAAAGAGCCAGAATTGAGGAAAGTGATGAAGAAGGAACTACATTTACTAAACTTGATGACGATGAAAATAGTGAACCACAAAAAAAGAAAAGCAGAGTATTAGAAAGTGATGAGGATGAAGCAGAAATGTGATGAAGACTTGGCAAAATAATTGATAATCCTTTTCAAGCCAAATTGAAGGAATTTAGAGTACATACTTCATTTGGGGCTGGATCCCAACAAGTATATGTATATAAATGTGTATGTGTACATATTGCCCATATAGACGTTGTGTAATACATTTTTATATGAATTTGTATAGAAAGTTTTGCATATTTATGTCGTTATGCTTTATGAAGTGTGTATTCTTTCACAACACCAAAAATACAATTAAGCTCAACGGAAAAACAAAAATATTGAAGAAAGAAGTTATATACTTGATAAAGTATATCAACATACCTATGCAAAATTTATTATTTGTAATTAATGAAGCTTAAAACAAAAGTGTATGTATTTTTAGATATATACACATTTATAGTAAAGTCGACAATTTTTGTTTGAAATTTTAAATGAAAGTTAACATTATAATTATTTGATAATTGGAACACTGAATCGTTAAACTACATCAGATGTATATGTTCGAATTTTAATATTGATATTTTAATACAACAAATTTTCCAGATCAGACAAAAGAAAACATCTACTATATAAGATGAGACTAGTTCACAAGTCTTTTATTGTAACTTTCGATTCTTTTTTATTATACTTTGAAGGATTATTCTATATTAAATAGGGTTACCATAACATTTGTAGGTTCTTGAATATATTTATTTTAGAAACTTCAAAATAAGGTTCTAATTAAGTAATCAAAATAAAATACTATTATTGTATTTGTCATTAATACATTTAAATATACTTTCTTTTATTATTAATTTTATTGTTGATATTTGTATTCATCTCAAAAATTTTAATAATCACGATAGTATTTTTTCTCTATTATGGGCTTTTGTACTCCCAAATAGTCAATTTGTTTCCTTTCAGTCATTTTAATTGTGATTAAAATTTTATGAACTACAAATACAAACAGAACATTTTACTATACAGTTATAACCCCTTTTCAGGATTAGACTTAAAACTTAGTACGTTGAGAATTTATAATAAACAACAGATACAAAAAAGAATAAATTTTCATTCGCTTTATGTTTAATGTAATTATCTCAATTAAAGTAGATTTAATATCTATTTTAAGGCTAATAGAAATTTGAATATTAATAATTTGAAAAATTAACAAGTCAATTGATCTATAAAATATGATATAAAAAGTTATATTTTACATCTTCAGGCATTCAAAATTTAAGGTATCATAATATTACCCATAACATGCACTAGAATAATTAATGTAAAATCAATCATATTTTTAACTTTATTTAAGAATAGGATTATCATATACAACTTAATAAATATAAAAAAAAAAAACACAGATAATCTATTGTTAATCCAATTGTGAATTTTTCAGATTTAACAATAAACTATTCCCATCTTCATTCTAACCCCAAATTCTTTGAAAAACTTAAATATACTTTCTGCAGAGTATATAAATTTTTAAATAATAACAGTAGAACACTTTAGAATACAGAATATTGCTTACGTCAGCACAAAATTTTTATATGGCAATGAGTAAAACAATATTTTGTAATTTTATGTAGATGTTTTTTTTTTTTCAATTATATTTAATTTTTAAATCATATTTTTGTTTTTAGAAACAAGTTGTAAAACCTTCCAATTACTTTATTAAAAAATGTTTTCATTTTATAAATTTGTTTCTCAGCATATATGAAGTGGTCTTTTACAGCAAAACTAAAACATTACTGTTGCATATTATATGTATAATCTATGTAAAATTGTTCAATTATGTCCATTTCATAACAGTATCTATGAACATGGAGCATATTGTTGAAATTATCTCCTAAAGATTGTTTTCAAAAAATTATACATTTTATTATCTATGTATGTACACAAACACATGATTTTGTATATATGTGTTTAAAAAGTTAATAAATTTTTTTCATTTTACTTTGTGCGCCATTCATTTTTTAAAATAAAATTATAATTAGTAACTTATTCACATACCAATATTAGATGGTTATCGGTTTTGAAAATTCTAAACGTCTTTAATGATTTAAATAATAGTCGAGAAATGTGTCTATGAAAGCAAAACAATTATAATAGGTATAACTTGTTGACATGTGACATGATTGTATTAATTTTGAGCCTATTTTTACTTTAATATTTAGTTTTACATCAGCAAATGTGTTAAGTTGCTAGCCTTTTTAAAAAAATCTTGAAAAAAACCATATATGAGATTTATGAATGAGATAAGGAAGATGCATTGAAATAATGTGAAGAAAAGCTATGGATTAAAAAAGGGGGTTAAATTCAGAGAAACACATCCTCAATAAATTAATAATTGTTGAAACTGATGTTGACAATTATGTCGGCTTCAACAGTTTAATATTTGGATTACAAATGGTATTGCACACCACTCCTAAAGTGTTTGTTATATATAATCGAAGTTTAAATTTTTTTAGTGAGCATTATTTGCAATAAATGTTAAATAGCATTTTTTTAAAAATATAGGCAGAAAATGAAATAAAATTTTGATTAACTCCATTCCATTGACAGCTTTCTAATGTAATTTTAATGAAATAAATTTACTAATTACTATTGTCATTACTTAAAATAAATTTAATATTTTTTTAAAAAAGCATTTGAAAAAGATGGAAAAAAATCTATAATCAAGTTTAGACTACAAGCGGAATGACAAATTAAAGCTGCATGAGCTAAATTTAAACTCATTTTTGCAAAGGTACTATAAAGGCACAAATATTGGAAATACAAGTGGAATAGGATTCATTATAAATAAAAAGTGGAAGAACATTGTGGAGATTGATGGTGTATCGGACAGTGACAAGATTAGTTATACAACTTAATAGCAGATACCAAATGCAGATGATTCAGGTTTATGGCCCAACAAGTTCTCATAGTGATGAAATATTTTTATTTGGATGTACAAAAGGCTTTTGATCAGAGTAAACATTTTAAAATTGTTATGGGGCACTTTAATGCTTGAATTGGTAAACAAATGAAAGTGCTGTAGGTTAGCAGAAAAAGAAAAAACTTTATATTACAAATTCTTTTTTTGAGAAAAATGTTAAAAGGAAATGGACATGGAAGCATCCAAATGAAGGTACAGCAGAATTGGATATTTTGACTAACAGAAAATACATATTTCAAGATTGTAAGGTTCTTAATAAATTTAACACAGAAAGTGATCATTGATTAGTAAGATACGTGTTAATGCAAAACTAGAGACAAAAATTATTAAGAAAAACAATCTTTACAGTTGATATTCCGAATTTTCAGAAACATTCTAATGAATTTAAATTAGAACTTACAAATGGTTGTCAAATATTAGTTGATTTTGAACATGATTCAGATTTGAATGACATTAATAGGAAAATAACTGATACACTTTTAAAAACTGCAACAAGCATAACTGGTAGAAAATAGCAGCAATTGACTAATAAAATTTCTGAGACGAGAATTTATGAAGAAAAGAAGGAATATGAAGATATTCAAAAATGATACATCAAAAAGGATTGAATACCTATAATTCTGTAAAATGGTGTGGAAGAGTTGAAAATGATATAAGGAAAGCTATAGAAGAGAATAAATATCTCAAGAGTGTAAAACAACATTTTGGTATTAGTAGGAAATTTATATCTGCAATAAGGAAAAAAGATGGAACTATTACTAAAATGAGAGATGACATCATGAAATGGGTAGAAGACTTCTATCAGGAATTATATAGTAATAAAGAACAAGTACCTCCTATATCTTCCGAATTGCCCGGAATTTTAAATGAAGAAGTGAGACATGCAATTAAATTTTATGATGAAAGGAAAAGTTCCAGGTAATGATGTAATTATAATTGATATATTAAAAGCAGGTGAAAAAATTTTAGCAAAGTTTTATAGCAAATGTCTAAATGATAAAGATGTACCAGATGATTGGAAGAATGCAGTATTATTTTAAAAAGGTGATAAAGGTATTAGAAATTACAGACCTATCGGCCTTTTATCAGTTTTATATAAAATTTTTACCAAGATAATTACACTACAGAGAACAAGCTGGATTTAAAAGTGGTTTTAGTATAGTGGATCATATCCAGGTATTGAGAGAAGTTATAGAAAGAACAAATGAATACGAGTTGCCATTATGCTTTGGATTTGTAGATTATGAAAAGGTATTTTGATTTTATAAACATTTCTTCAGTGATTAAAGCTTTGGATCAAGGTATAAATTCAGGATATTGTCATACTTTAAAGAATATTTATAAAAATGCAAAAACAACAATTAGATTACATAATGATACTAGGAAAGTCAACATTGAGAAGGATATAAGACAGGGTTACTCCATATCTCCAAAACTTTTTACAGCAGTGCTGCAAGAAGTATTTTGTGGATTAAAGGAGTGAAAGTAAATTGAGATTATTGAAGTCATTTAGATTTTGCAGATGATGTAGTTGTTTTTGCAAATAATGCTTTAGAGTGCAGGAAATGTTGCAGGAGTTATCAGATGAAACTAAAGATAAATGTTAAAAAGACTAAAGTAATGTTCAATGGATTTTTTCAAAATATGAAAATAAAGATTGATTATGATGAATTAGAAGTTAACAGCTACAAATATTTTGGTCAGATTATTAACACAGATGGAAATATAATGGATGAAATTAATCATAGAATTAAACTTGGGAGTGCTTTTGGTAGAAATGACTTTATATTAAAAGGAAATATGCCTATGTGTTTGAAAAGAAAGGTTTTTAATAAATGTGTTTTACCAGTTCTTATGGATCTGAGACTTGGACACTTAATAGAAGAGCAATAGACTTCTGACCACTCAAAGAAGTATGGAGAGATAACAAGAGATTGAAAACACAATATATGGGTAAGAGAACAGGTATTTGACCTCATTGAAAAAATGAGTGGGCTGGATATATTTTCTAGAAGAGATTGATGGACAATTGAAATCTTAAACTGGATTCCAAGAGATTGTAAAAGACCCAGAAAGAGACCATATATGAGATGGATGGATGAAATAAGTGTGCGGAGTGATGTGGAGAAGCTAAAGATTGGAGATGGTTTGAACTTGGAGAGACCATCATGCAGTGGATTGATAATGACAATTTCAAAACTGATCACATACCAAATTGTAGCCTATATGGGTTAATTTACAAGAGTTATCTCATTGAAATTAAAGCTGCACGAGCTAAATTTAAACTCATTTTTGCAAAGTAGGGACTTAGATAGGTACTGAGGCAAATTTCAAAATTGTTATCACATACCGATTGTAGCCTATATGGATTAACAAGATATATCACAATTCAATTTTTTATTTTGCCAGTGATATAGACTTCATTATTGTGTTTTTTTTCTGAACAAAATATTGTCTAAATGTGTTAAAAATTTTTTGATAGGGTAACTAAATTTATTTTGCTAAAATTGTATGTAAGCTCTACATAGCAATTCTATTATGCTTTGTATGATTTTATGATGCTTAATCATGAAGCATTTAAACCATTCTTCCTAATGATAATTGTATTTCTGTTAAATTTTTATATGGATATTGGTACACTGGAGCTCAAGGTTCATGAATTGTGCCCAGTTTTAACACTTCCAATGACAAACTTATAAATACCAAAGCAAGTAAAAAAAAAAAAAAACTCTTAAATTGTCCTGCAAAGCAGACTTTTCTAGGACCCATCATAGAAAACCAATGAGATGTCTAGATTTTAAAAATACATTGATCAAGATTATAAATTCAATTCTTCAAAGCTTACTGAATGTGATAGTAAAAGGACATTTTAAAAAACAACAAAAAAAAAGATTTTAGTGAATTTCAGCATAGATTTTGTAGGACAATCTCATTTGCATTAAAAGTCATTTAATATTTAAAAAAATATTAATTAACAGTATAAAGGATAGCTATTAAACAATTTGTTGAAATTCTTAAAAATTCAAGTTCATTAGATATTAAATAAAAAACAATTTGTTCATGATATTTCCGGTTCAGAGATTAGTTTATGTAGTTATCATAATACTCATCTTTAGCCATTTAGGGGAGGAGATTAGAATGGCTAAAATTATTCATGAATAGTTTATTTGGAGGACTAACTAGGGGAGGAGATTAGAATGGCTAAAATTATTCATAAATAGTTTATTTGGATGACTAACTGGAAGACTCAGGTGACAAAAATTTCTGTTGTACTTGGTCTCTGCAATAAGATTTTTCAACTGGAAAAGGACAAATTTGGTTAACGGGAAAATCGTGCCAACAAATGTAATTAACCTCCTAATATTTAATAGACACAATCACTATTTTAAAATTTGGCTATTCTAAAAAAAAACAAAGACAAGTTTTACAAATCAATTCATTAAATGTTGTCATATGGTCTCAACTTAGCGAAGTGTATTTTTTTGAGATTTAAACATCGTCAATTGCTAATAGTCACTGCAATCCGTGTATCCATAATTTAAATCATGCTAAGAAATTAAAGTACATAATTAGAACATTCTATTGAACTTTAACAATCCAGTTGATTTCTTGGGATATGTTTTACAAGTTAGTCCTGACCAATCTAGGATTATTTTTAGCCCTCGTGTATGTAGACCTCTTTCCTCAGTTTCAGCAATTAATATATTTAAGAACTCGCTTTTCAGTCAATAAATTTATTTTTTTATTAGTCTGGATTTCAAAAGCTTGACCTTTCTATTTTAAAGCTACACTTCAAATAAAATATTTCTCTTCCAAAGACCAACAAGAGAATTTATGAAGAGTATTCATGTCATTTTATTCCAATATCTTTTTCATTACCACTTGCTGATAACAGCTTCCTTAATACTTAAAACATGCGGACTTGACATGCAACTACTGATTTCAATTTTTTACTTTTGTCTGCATTCATTTTCAGTCACTACAAAAAATTTGCTTAATTCTATATCATATATGCATGGGTACTGACCTGGATTTAGACCCATATGACTACATAAGCTATTGAGCTTAGATTGAAAAGTGTTTTCAATTTTATTTTCATAGTTGTGATAAAGGTGGCTGCTGGAGGGTTGCATTAGATCCTAAGATCTAGGTGCAGCTCCTCACTGACAAAGGCCACAAGCCAGAAACTAGTCTATGGATATTGGATGAGTAGGCTAGGCACTAGATGGGGATTTTTCACACAAGCCTTCTGGCATCCATTGATTACCTTAGCTTGCAATGAGTGGCAATACGTATAGAGTTTTTGCCTGTTTTAATAAAGTATGTAGTGGCACAAGAAATGATCATGTGACTAATCCTGCCTAATAGGATATTGGTGGCTATGGTTGTTAAAGAGCCAAAGACACAAAAATATATGGGTACTGAACTGGATTCAGACCCATATGACTATATAAATTATCAAGCTTAGATTGTGTTTTCAATTTTAATGTTTTGTAGTCGAGATAAAAGGTGGCTGCTGGAAGGTTGCATTAGATCCTAACATCTAGGTGCAGTGCTCTCAGATCCAAAGCTACTCACTGACAAAGGCCACAAGCCAGAAAGTAGTCTGTGGATATTGGATTAGGCACTAGATGGGGATTTTATGCACAAGCCTTCTGGCATCCATTGATTACTCTGGTTGGCACTACTGTATGAGTTTTGCCCGTTTTCATATCGTTCATTTGATAAATATTCTTCCACCAAAGCTAATTTAATCTTATTAGTGTTTAGAATCTGATTGTAAATATTTCATAATCCTGGAAATTATAAGTGCTAGGAATGCTTAGATAAGAAAAACTTAAGTTTCAATGTTTGTTATATGCTAAGCTGCTTTCAATATCTTAGTCTGATATATTCACAATGACTGGTGGACAGGTGAGTAAGAAATAAATATTTTAAATTTGCACAATTAAATCTCCCACTTTTTCGAGAGGGGGAAGTATTCCTTTTTGTTTATAGAGTTAGGATTATTAGTGAGGTACCACGCTTCCTTTCTTTTTCGTTTAACAATCATTTCGATATACATGATGCTGGCTGATACAGGCTCAAATGTATGGTGTTTTGGTGCTCCAGAAATATGGATTTTTGGTCTGGATTGTTTTTAACTCTTCTGTAAAGATATTGGGACAATCTTGTTGCTAGGCTGGAACATGATTCTCCAAAGTAAATCGCATTAGTCAATTTGAGTGCATGCAATCTTGTAAACAGTGTGGGGTGTATATTTGATAGGAAGTTTGTCTTTGGAATTATTGAAGATTCCTTTACAGAAAAGTTAATTTCTGGAGCACCAAAACGAACTCTGCCATATATTTCAATCTACATTAGCCAGTATCGCGCGCACAAAAAGGAATCCTTCCCCCTCTCGAAAAAGTGAGCGATTTAACTCATTTACATCATATTTACACTTCTTATCCTCCCATTCACTAGTCATTGCTATGAATATGTCAGACCAAGATATCAAAAGGGCTTAGCATAACATTATAATAAACATTAAGCCTTTCTTATCTAAGCATTATTAGCACTTATAATTAATTGAATTACAATTTCTCTAAGAAAAGTTAACATAAACAGCATCACTCTTTCATTCATATCAGTACCTTCCATAAACAGACCGGATACGTTGCTTATACTTTATATACAAGTTCTAGTTAATATCATTTGTGTTAAGATACACTAGATTCAACATGGAAAAGTGTAATATGTACTTGCAGCAAAGTAATTGAGTTTGATAATGACGCAAGTAGAAAACAAAAATCAGTGATTTTCTATAACCCAAGTCTAGAATGGAATGGCTTTAAATGTAATGATTTCAAAATTAACTCTAATCAAATACATCTCAACGCCTGAAAAATTTGGTTGAAAGTGAGGAGACAGTACCAGCTGCAGCATTTTTAATTTAGCCAGCTGTTTGAAAAGTCTGTCTAGCTTTTAAGGCTGAAAAGTCAGTATAATGACAAGAGCCATCACAATAAGCAGAACAATCTTTCAATGTGGTTGGTGAGATTTACAACAAACATTTTATAAAATATTGGCTAAGGGAAGCCAGAAAATATCTTTGGTGACATGTCTATGAATAACAGTATTAGTGAGTCATTTATATTTTTAAATGCTTAAGAACTGTTTTTAGAGTCTCCTTTCAGATAAATCTATTTGATTCATGCTAGTAATTTATTATTGCACAGATTTGCTTTCTCCTTTTTCTAATCCCAAACTATTATCTTTGTTCAAAATGTACAAAAATAGAAATATTATGCTTAAAATGTTATTCACTAAAACTAATTTATAAAAATTCATAGCTTCAATGAAATTTAACTCAAATATAAACTTTCCCCCATCTTGCTCTTTATTTAGCTATATAACTGATGACATTATTTCTTTTATCCTTATGTACTTCAAAATATTAAAGGCATTAAATAAGCTCTACCTTAGAAATTTTATTACTTTTTCTTTTTTACTTACTTAACTTTTTTATTATTACTTTACCAATTCAATCAAGAACTGCTTAATTAGTGTGGGTTTGGTAATATAATTTTTTTTATATATTAAATCACATCCATTTTTCTTTTGCAATTCTATAACCTTTATTTTTTTAATAATTTATATTTTTCTATTTCTCCTAAATAATAATTCAGGAATATTTTTTTCTTTATCAGTAACCAATATTAAATTCCTATTTTGAAATTTTCATTAGTCTATTATAATCAATTTAGAATTGAAAATTTCTAACAGGCCTTTTTATATATCAACTATCTAGTTTATTTAGTTTTTATTTTCTTAAAATGTAATTTTAATTTTACAATTTGAAATCTCTATTTGATGTGTCCCACAAACTATTCTTAAATTTATATATAATAATGTACACCACTTCAAACTGAATAACTTTCTGCCTAAAAACAGACATGTAACTAGACAATAGAATAATATAACAACAAATGTTAACATTTAATTGTTGTTATTGGTAAATCTCTTTTAACAAATTTTTGACCATGAAGATGAAATAGTGATCTGTTTAAAATTCATGTATACTAAATCAGATGCATTTAAATTCATCACAAAATCAGTTATGAGATAAACAGCTTGTGTAATTGCCTAGACTGTGCACTACGCTGGAAATATTCCCGAGGAAAAAAAAAATTGTCATTAGAATACAATCTTTTCCTTGCCAGCATCCCTGCTATATTAGGACTGTCATATATATACCAATGAGTAAGTAATGACACAAGCATTTAAATAAATGATTACAAAATGAAATGTATTTGGATACATTGAAGTAACAAAAATTAATTGTAGTTTACAATAAGTTATAAATATTAAGATGCCAGAGTAAATTATGCTAAAAAAGTGATGTGATATACGAATTGATATTATCATGACAACAGACAAAATTTAAAATATATATACTTTACTATTATACACATGGTACCAGAAAGAAAATAAATAATACACGAAATATAAATTTATAAGGAAGTTGCTCTAGGAATGCTACAATTTGAACAGATTTCAATTCTTAAGATTTCCAAAATTCATGATAATGAACTGTAATTGATCCCAAAGTCAATTAAGTTTTTAATTTAACTGAAGGGTATGTGAAAATCAAGAAATTTAAAGTAATAGTTCTTGACCTATGACAAGATTATTGCAGAATTACAGATACCAGAAGATTGCTTTCCAAGAATATAAAATTGGAAACAAGTCAAACAGACATTAAAATTTAATAACAATAGCTGTATTCATATAAGTCTGAAGCATATTTGATGATTTCTATTTAAATAATGAAATGCATTTTCTCAATGATTAGCTAAATGTGATACCAACTATTTGCATTTAGGAATACCATTTATTTTCAGTTTTAATATAAACAACAGATATATGATTATAGTGTTAAACATATATATATATATCAGAGTAGTGGGCCATCTCAACCAGTTTCATTTTAAATAATCATACACAGATTTAAAAAAAAAAAGACAAACATTGTGAACATTAAAAATGTTTTATTGACCTTTTATTAATTAAAATAATTAGTTTATTCTAATATGAAATGAATATTTTACAATAGATAAAATATAAATATATAACTGAAGAGATTAAAACAATCCCATTGAATGGAATATAAATTTTACCTGTCTAATATTAATTATAAATTATGACAGATACATTGTTTTTATATATATATAAAATAAAAAATCAACATTTGATATAAAACGGAAAAAAAAAAGTCAAGTCTTAATGATGCTCAGAAATATATAAACAAAGTGATGAGGTACATATAGCAATGAATTTATTTTTCAGCTAATACTATTAAAAATAATGAAATATTCACACCTCAGAAGTTATCTAGCTAGAATCCATATTTATCAAAAAAAAAAAAAGCATATTTTTTCAAAAAGCAAACACTGAGTAGTAAAAAAAAAAATAAAATAAAAATAAATGATGAACTACAAACTTCAGTTCATACATATCTTGGAAAAGGGACAAATATTTTTTTTTTTAAATTTATAGTAAAAATCATTTGTGCATTACTTCTTTAAATCTTGAGTTTCTATTATTGAATTGCTTTAATTAATGCAATATATCTTTTGAAGAATAGTCCAAGTAGCAATAATCCATTTTCAATTTGCATTTTTTAAGTTGAAAATTAAATCTATTTTTAAATATATATACACATAATACTAAACAGTGTTAACTCAACTTCAACAATCTTTTAAATATCAAGAAATTGGTTTTGTAGCAGAAAATAAAATTATTTGATAAATTGCATATAAAGTGAAGAAAATATCTCCAAGGAATTAAGATGGGAGGGAAAAACCAATTATTAAGAAATCCTAGTTCATATGCAATTTAAATTCACGACAAAAATTTATAATAAATTATTGCACATCATCAAAATATATAGACTTAAGTACCTTGCATAAACATAAATAAAAAAATATATCAGCATACACACATTCACATATATGTATGTATATAAATGTAGCATAAATAAATGAGTTTCTATTACCAATTTAGGTGTAGTTATTATAAGAAAATACGAACTATTTCTGCCACATATTCAAATTCTGTGAATTAAATTTTGGAATACAAGCTAATACTGGTCTGGAACTTTATATTAACAAGTCAAATTCTAGAGTTCAGGGAGTGAAAGCATGTGCTTAAACTTTACCTTAAAATTTCTTTACAATACTCAGTGAAGTATTTTCACATTTTAGTCATACTACATTCTTAAGTTATAAGTCTAGTATAATGTTGTAATTATAAATTGGTGATGGGAATTAGTATTTATAAAGAATACTTTAATCATTCTGCTTTGAAATTTCAAATGATATGATTGTATTGCTCTTCACAAATTACAAGCTAAAATTGAAGCCATGAAAATTACGAATTCTGTAAATAGAAGTAGTAGCCCAATCAGCAATTTTTTTAAAATGAATATTTAACCCCCCCTCCCCTTATATAAAAAAAAACAAACAAAAGGCTGTTTTACAATATGAGAAAACATACTAATTTTAATTAATTCAAGACTATTCTTTATTGTTTTATTAGTGCAAAAAGAATTTTTGAAAAGAAGATATAGGTAGGATCCTTACTTCTAATTTTTTAAAAATTGTCAATATAATTTTTAAATTTACCAACACATGTAACAATGAATTAGAAAAAACCCTTATCTTAAAATAAAAATATTAGACACAATTTACAAATAAACAGCAAACAAATTTAAAGTAATGCTTAATTTACATAAGGAAAAAAGTAACTTAACACTATATTTATATAAATAATTTCCAATTAAAAAAAAATAAAATCATTTTCACACTAAAATGTGTAATAATTCGATTTTACATTATCAAATAAATACAGACTGGTTTTAAATCATGGATATGTGGAGAAATTTTATAACTTCTTCCAAACATTCTTTTTTTTTACAATTTTCTTTTATTTACCAAAAACTTGAGAAGATTCACTACAAAAAAATTCACACTTTATTTTTTTAAAATTAAAACATAGAGTAAAAACAAAACAAACACTATTAGGAAATAAAACAGTCTTCATAGACTGAGTACGCTCAAAATTTATGATTTTAGAGAATAATGGTGGTTAATAAAATGAATGGTAAAAAAAACCCCACAGATTTGATTAAATTCATTTGTAAAGATATTACACTTCCCCCATCTCCTGTCAAAGAAAAAAATCTTTGAAAACTTTTGTAAATGGCTGAAAATATTTTTCAACTATTTTAACTTGTGATTAAGTTCAATTGCTAAACTTTCCAAGTGAAAATTCTCACAAAAATAATAAAACATAGTATCAATTTTTTATTAATCGAATTTATAGTATGTGTATATATATATAACCCATATATATATATAATGAAAATATTGCGGGAGGAAACGAAGTATTATTTGTAAAAACCACCCATGATTTATATATTCTATTGTTTTATTCCTATAATTAAAAAAGCACTTCCATTTTGGATAATCTAGTTAAATATAAAATGGGTGATACATAAATCGCCTCTAGATGTGACTTCAGCTGCACAACTATCAGAAAGATGAACCATACATAGCAAAATTCATTACCTTTTTTTTTTTTGGAAAAAAATATATATATATAAAAAAATTTCAAAAAAAAAAAAAAGTCATGTAGCTAAAGCTCCGAGAATTTTTTTTTTAATAAACTTTTATTTTTTTAGATTACCTAAAATGGTGAATTACAATAGCAAAATATGAACTACTAAATATTTATATTTTAAAATAATCTAGATACAATATATATTCATAGTTTCTGAATCTTCTCACTGACTATGATGGGATTATTTTTTCGGATTTCTTGAGCGCCTAATTGCTTATAATCAAAAGTACATTCATGTTTGTCAGAATAACGATGTAAACAGCAATATAATCCACCACATCTACATTCAAAACCTTAAAAAAATAAATGAGTATTTATATAAGTACATTAAAAATATATACAAGTAAACTATTACCAACAATTCATATAAGGCTTACTACTAAAGTATATTTCCACATTCATAACAAGACACATTTTAAAAATAATAGCAAAAAATCACATCACAACATACAGATTTAGATACTTAATATTGGAATGGTATTATTTAGCCATCATCCTGTTTCACCTAATATTTTCCATAGTAATATCTTTTCCCCAGTTTGAACCCTCCCAAGACCATATATTGACTGACAATTTTCATCAATAATATATAATGTGTATTTGCGAGTAGATGCGTCTATATAGATATAGCGTACACTAACTGTAATATCCTGGAGGCGGACCCAGGCTGCCATTTGATGACGACTTTTTATTTAGGTACTTACAACTGCAGATCACTTTCAAGTGAAGGAAGATTGCAAGAATTAGAAGAACTCTCTTATATTAAATGGGATATTATTGGACTTTGTGAAGTTAGAAGAAAAGGTGAAGAGACAATTGATTTAAAAAGTGGACATATGCTCTATTATAAAGGCACAAATATTGGAAATACAAGTGGAGTAGGATTCATTATAAATAAAAAGTGGAAGAACAATATTGTGGAGATTGATGGTGTATCAGACAGAGTGGCAAGATTAGTTATACAACTTAAAAGCAGATATCAAATGCAGATAATTCAGGTTTATGCCCCAACAAGTTCTCACAGTGATGAAGTAGTAGAAGATTTTTATATGGATGTACAAAAGGCTTTTGATCAGAGTAAACAACATTTTAAAATTGTTATGGGAGATTTTAATGCTAGAATTGGTAAACAAATGAAAGATGAAAGTGTTGTAGGTAATTTTGGTTATGGTAATAGAAATGAGAGAGGACATAGACTTGTGGAGTTTGCAGAGAAGGAAAAACTTTATATTATGAATTCTTTTTTTGAGAAAAATGTTAGAAGGAAATGGACACGGAAGCATCCAAATGAAGGTACAGCAGAATTGGATTATATTTTGACTAACAGGAAATACATATTTCAAGATTGTAATGTTCTTAATAAATTTAACAAAGGAAGTGATCATCGATTAGTAAGGGGTAAGATACATGTTAATGTAAAAATAGAGAGACAAAAATTATTAAGAAAAACTATATTTACAGTTGATATTCCTAATCTTCAGAAACATTCTAATGAATTTAAATTAGAACTTACAAATCGGTTTCAAGTATTAGTAGATTTTGAACATGATTCAGATTTGAATGAAATTAATATGAAAATAACTGATACACTTTTAAAAACTGCAACAAAGATAGCTGGTAGAAAAAAGCAGCAATTGACTAATAAAATTTCTACTGAGACTAGAGAACTTATGAAGAAAAGAAGGAATATGAAGATATGCAAGAATGATGCATTAAAAAGAATTGAATATCTCGAATTTTGTAAAATGGTGCGGAAAAGAGTTGAAAATGATATAAGAAAGTATAACTGTGAACTAGCAAGAAAAGCTGTAGAAGAAAATAAAAGTCTTAAGAATGTAAAACAACATTTTGGTATTGGTAGGAAATTTATATCTGCAATAAGGAAAAAAGATGGAATTATTACTAAAAAGAGGGATGACATTATGAAATTGGTAGAAGATTTTTATCAAGAATTATATAGTAATAAAGAACAAGTACCTCTTATATCTATTACATCTTCCGAATTGCCCAGAATTTTAAATGAAGAAGTGAGAAATGCAATTAAATGTATGAAAAAAGGAAAGGCTCCAGGTAATGATGGAATTATAATTGATATATTAAAAGAAGCAGGTGAAGAAACAGAAAAAATATTAGCAAAGTTATATACCAAATGTCTAAATGATAAAGATGTACCGGATGATTGGAAGAATGCAGTAATAATATTAATATTTAAAAAAGGTGATAAAGAAGATATTAGAAATTACAGACCTATCAGCCTTTTATCAGTTTTATATAAAATTTTTACCAAGATAATTACAACTCGTCTACAGAGAACCTTGGATTTTCACCAACCAAGAGAACAAGCTGGATTTAAAAGTGGTTTTAGTACAGTAGATCATATTCAAGTATTGAGAGAAGTTATAGAAAGGACAAATGAATATGAGTTGTCATTATGTTTTGGATTTGTAGATTATGAAAAGGCATTTGATTCTATAAACATTTCTTCAGTGATTAAAGCATTGGGTCATCAAGGTATAGATCCAGGATATTGTCATATTTTAAAGAATATTTATAAAAATGCAACAGCAACAATTAGATTACATAATGATACTGGGAAAGTCAACATTGAGAAAGGTGTAAGACAAGGTGACTCCATATCTCCAAAACTTTTTACAACAGTGCTGCAAGAAGTATTTTGTGGATTAAAATGGGAAACTAAAGGAGTGAAAGTAAATGGAGATTATTTAAGTCATTTAGATTTCGCAGATGATGTAGTTGGTTTTGCAAATAATGCTTCCGAGCTGCAGGAAATGTTGCAGGAGTTATCAGATGAAAGTAGGACTAAAGATAAATGTTATAAAGACTAAAGTAATGTTTAATCGATTTGCTCAAAATATGAAAATAAAGATTGATTATGATGAATTAGAAGTTAAGAGTTACAAATACCTTGGTCAGATTATTAATACAGATGGAAACATAATAGAGGAAATTAATCATAGAATTAAACTTGGTTGGAGTGCTTTTGGTAGAAATAACTTGATATTAAAAGGAAATATGCCTATGTGTTTGAAAAGAAAGGTTTTTAACAAATGTGTTTTACCAGTTCTTACTTATGGATCTGAGACTTGGACACTTAATAGAAGATCAATACAGAGACTTCAGACCACTCAAAGAAGTATTGAGAGATGTATGTTGGGAGTAACAAGAAGAGATCGAAAACGCAATGTATGGGTAAGAGAACAAACAGGTGTTACTGACCTCATTGAAAAAATTAAAAGATTGAAGTGGAGTTGGGCTGGACATATTGCTAGAAGAGATGATAATAGATGGACAATTGAAATTTTAAACTGGATTCCAAGAGATTGTAAAAGACCCAGAAGGAGACCACATGTAAGATGGATGGATGAAATAAGAAAATGTGTAGGGGTGATGTGGAGAAGAGAAGCTAAAGATCGGAGATGGATTAAACTTGGAGAGACCTTCATCCTGCAGTGGATTGATAATGGTTGATAAAGATGAAGAGAGAAGAAGAACTGTAATAATTATAAGCGAATGTTTAATATATGTATAGTAAATTTAAAAGGTATAATTAAATTAAGTTGTGTGAACATTATTTATGTGTGTAACCACCTATACATACATATGCAAATAATGCAATAGATTTTAAAAAGTATTACAACTCTCTTAAATTAATATAAATTTGAATTATTCTCAATTAAAAACTCTTCATTTAAGTGCATTTGTATAAAAATTTCAATTCCTGGGATAGGGTCTCACACACATATATAGAAATGTTTACAGAACCCAAATTCTTTAAAAAAAAAAGTTATCTGTTTTTATAAAAAAGCTGTAAATTCTTAGAAAAACCATCTATAAGCAATTAATAAAATTTGGGATTGAAATTTTAAATTTATTTTAAAAATAAAAAAAAATAAGAACAAAGAGCGACCTGGTCAACCGTCATTATTTTAGCAAACAAATGACCAAAGGTTTCATTTTTATGGCTTTTAAATTATTGATTGGAATTTAAGAAAATTTTGTAGAATGTTGTAAACAAATTACTCCAGTTACAGACTTTTGTAGAAACAATTCTAAATTTTAAGTACTCGAGGGTTCACTTTTATAATTGGATATTGTAATTGCTGCCAGTCACTATGATTGACTGGAAAATAAAGCTTTCCGGTTAAAGGCAAACTATTTGCTGGCTCTCCTTTTGAGAGATTGTTCTGTGGAGATAGAAGAAGTGGAGACCAGTAGACTGCTAAAACATCAGGAACAGATCAGCCCAGCCGAAAATGATGGTCCAACAGCCATAGAGAACATACGGTAACAATTTTCCCCACAGAGCTCTTAAAAAACAGTCTAATAAATTATTATTTCAATCTTAGCTAGCTACTAATGTCAAATGTGCACAAACTTCTAAATTCTAATACTGTTCGAACAATCTAAGAATCTATTTCAATCTTGAAACTAATGGTAAACTTCTTAATAAAACCTATAAAACTTGCAGAGTATAATTAAATGAAATTTAAACTTTGAAACCTGTTAAATAATAACTTTACTCGATTATTATTTTCTTCCTTGTTAATCTGTGATCATGCCTTTCTCATTTATTTTATATTATTTGTTTATAATTTCTGATGTGCCATCTCAGAACGGATATTCATTTTGTTAATAATTTGATTAGCTCTCACATAATTAAGTCATGTTGCTCTTTAGCACCACACACCTAAATCTCTGTTCTGAAAACCTGTTTATATTTATGTGTATTTAAGCTACTAGGTTTTAGCTTAATTTTAGTATTAAGTTTGCATGTCAATAAATATAATTTTGTTACTATAGGCAAGAGTATTATAACTGATCGTTTAAGTCCAAAATATGCTTTATTCCCCCCCCCCCCCTTAAGTTATGGTTTAAACTATTCAGGTTGCTTAATAAACTAGATTACTGTAAATACCCCTTTCAGCATGTCTTATACATGATACTATTATGAAGTTTCATGGAACGAAACTATAGAATTTTGCATCCCCTAAATTATTTCGATATTGTATTTAGCATAGCAAATGTGTTTTAGGAAGCACATATGTGCATTTATACCTTGCTGTACATTTCTCATATGAATGGGCTTCTGGTTTTACTAGCCATCCCATATACTTAGTTTGCATAGCTCTTCTTTAGAACTGGAACACGAGGATCCAGATTGTTTTTATAAGCTGCTCCCATCACTGAACTATATGTTCAGTTAATTCACAGAAAGTCGTATGGTACGACCGTTTACACAGCAAAGAACCCCATAGTAAAGACACCATTCGAGACGCACATCTAATAGACCGTAGATTAAATTTGTTATATACACTTTTAAATGGTGCATCAGATGAGATTCTGTTCTCAAACTTTCTCATCATTGTTACACTTACGTGTATTGTTCAATGCACTTATGTTTGTTTAATCTATATTTAATAATTAAAATACATTAAATTATAATAAGTGTTGCGTAACATTCGTAGTCCATCCCAAATCTTCTTGGTATAATTTGCCATGGATTTTGTTGCGTGAGTGCACAAATATGACCATTGCAATATCCACTTTCCAAAGCTTTTATTCCTGCTTAAGTGACTATGTTATTTTGCAATATTCTCTCTATTTACTATTATCACCAATTATTTAATTTTTGTATTTTACATGTTTTCTCTTTAGTATACTTTAATTTAAAACTATTTTTAGAATTTTTATGTTTCAGGATTAAAAACTACAGAAAGGTTAAACTATTGCTGAATATCTTAGCAATTACCTACATTAATCAGCGCTTTTTGTTATATATGAAAATGTCATTTCAAATATTTTCTTCAAACACTTTCCCTTTTCAGTAGATTTTACAACCAGTAAATGTTTGATTATTAATGTACAAAATTAAAATCTAGTTTTGATTACCTGACAAAAAATCAGTATTATGAAAATTATTTTTAAAAAAAGCATCTCTGAATTCATTTTTTCCAAATTATACCCAATAAATACCAATCTTTTTATAAAATTTCAGTTTAAAATGTCTAGCTAAAATGATTAAAGCTAAGTCTATTACACATTTATCAGTCTTTGCAATTTATAACTGTTGAGAAATTTTTAAACCTATGCTTGAAAATTTTTAGCATTTGTCAGTATGTAATACATTAATGAGGATTTTTAAATAATCTAATCATTAACAGTAATAAATATCTTTATTAAAAAATATTTTCTCTTCTTTCAAAATACCAATTTCATTAATCATAACTTTCTGATTTGAAATGTCAATTTCAAATTATTTAATTACTTTTAATTACATTTAGCTTCTTATATCTAATAAAAACAAACTTTAACAAAAATCAACTAAACATCCTTAAGATTTGCTTAACATCTATTTTACAACAAATTTTTCAGATAACTGTATTCGTATGGCTTCAAAAAATCATACATATATAGTAGAATATTATAAAACGTATCTATATAAAAAAAAGGGGGTATTAGTCTGATCACCGGGCACGGCTGCTTCTTGGCGTTGTTGCTATGCAAAAATAATCAAAGTAACATTCCTGGGCTGCGAGTGATTTTTCTTTCTACTATGTCTTTAATTTTTTTTTCCTTACACAAACACATCTTTACCGCTGATATAATCAAACTTTTCTTATTTTTAAAACACATTTTTATTACACTTTATTTGTATTACCTTTTTTTTAAAAAATAAAATCTTGTTCTATCTTTTTTTTTTTTACATAAAAAGAAACCAAAACAACTTTTTCCTAATTTTTGTCTCAGTGACCCCCCCCCCCCCTTTTCAATAAAATAACACCAAAGCTTTTGACTTTATCAACTTTCTTTTTATTGATTTATGACATAGAATCACAACCTTTTGTTTTGGAAACGTTTTTGTCCTACCTACTAATAAATTACAATACACAAACACATCTTTACCGCTAATATAGTTAAACTTTTATTTTTAAAACCAATTTTTATATTTTATTTGTGTTACCTTTTTTTTAATAAAATCTTATTCTATCTTTTTTTAAAAATAAAAACAAACCAAAAATAACTTTTGTCTCAGTGACAACAAACTTTTTCTCAATCCCCCCCCCCCCCAAAAAAAAAATAAAATAAGACCAAAACTTTAGACTTTTTCAACTTTCGTTTTCTTTTTTATTGATTTATCATAGAATCACATCCTTTTGTTTTCGAAGCATGCGCAAATCGAATACCTTCGATTGCAGGAGCATGACTAATATCGGAATTGCAAGGTTGTTTTGCAAATGTAGTTTCATGGACTCGCCGCACTACAGTGTACCAACAATTCTTAGTGAATCAGTCAGACTGCGTGATTTAAGTAGAAATGAAATTACTATGCTATGGAGATTTAAAAACACGTGGCCACTTGAAATCCAGCCACACTCAGAAACCATACGGTAGCCAACTGTGAATTGTGCGAATTTGCATAATGTTGCGAAGCAAAAAAAACCCTAATATTTCTGCGCAATGCCATCAAGCAGCTTGCAATGGCTAATACAACAGAAACTATAAGTCCTGCCGCGTAAACACCACTGCATACCCCGCTTCTGTTGTCGGCAACTGGCACAATTTGAAAATCTGCTTGCCACAGTGCACCATTTTATTTGTCTTGTATATTTTCTCATGAAAATATACAAGTTGTGGCCCCTTGAAATCCAGGCACCATCAGACGATATGGCAGCCAATTGTGAATTGTGTGAATTTGCACCAAGTGTCACTAAGCACAAAACAGGTTGTAATATTTATGTGCAATGCCATCAAGCAACATGCAATGGCTAATACAACAGAACTGTAGTATTAGCCATAAGTCCGGCCGTGTAAACGACATTTTTATGTGTTATTGCACAGAAACAATGCCATCAAGCGGTCGTGCCTGGCTATCAGACTAGTACCAAAAATATTTGCTAAAAGCTAGGGTTTCCAAGTTTAATTATAGCACAACCTCCAAAGCTTAATAAATCAGTAAATTATTCAAAGTCTGTTGTCAAGGCAAGAACTTTGATAACAGATTGTGGATAATCTACTGATTTATCAAGTTTTCGCTGTTGTGTTGCGAATTAAAAAGGAATTAATATAATATATCTACCATATTCATTGTTATACACACCATAATGCTTATGTAATGAAAAAGACAAGTTCATTAAATTTTATAAAATTAGAGCTTTGTATAAAAGCATATCAGGATCCATAAAATAATTCTTGTAAGATAACAATTATTGTGTCAATTGTTAACTGAATTTAAATACAATATATGTATATGTTAGTTGTGACCATATTTGTTGAAATTAATAATGTTATTTCAACTTAGACTTTTACAGTTTTTAATATATAGTGTTTCACATGCTTAAGAATGCAATTTCAATTTTTGTTTTACATTTATAATTAAATAAAGGATTAATAAAGATTGAGGCAACTATCTATAAGTATTTATAACTGCATATTGTTGTTAATTACATTATTACATTTTATTCACTTTTTTTTTGGAAATGATCATAAAAGCAAGAATCAATTATTTATAAAAAAAACACATACTAAAAAAATATTTCTAATATAAAACAATGTATTGCTTTTTTTTTTAAAAAAAAAGGCACAACAATATATTTAATCTACAACTACACACCCTTACTTTCAAATATATAATCAATTATTCACTAGTTATTTTTCAAAAATAGCAGGCATTAGTAAATGGTTTGATATTTGCGTTTATAAACATTTTATAAGTTTATAACATATGATATATTCAAAATTATTGAAGCCATATGTAATTTAGTAATTATAATTGTTACAACATTATTTAAAATATAATCATTCATGGCAAAAAAAAAAAAGTTTTATAATTAGTACATAACTATAAAAATATATAGCCATGTCTTTATTTACATACTATTATTATTATGTTCATTAAATTTAGTGTTTGGTTTACATTTGTGTTACCTATTAAAAATTATTAATTTTAAACACGTTTTTAAAAATAAGATATTTACAATTTAGGTTATATTTTGAAATTATGCTAATAAATTCAATTTTTGATACATACTATTAGTTAGTATAAAGACCATACTATTATATTGCTAATAGAGATAAAGTTGCTTACATTTAACCTGCACAATGACTATCAGTTTTATATCATAAAAGATACAAAGCAGTGTCTGATATCACTCTTGGCAAAAATGTTTTTTTTTTTAAAACTATAACCATTATTTACAATAAATGTTATAATATTTGTATAAAAAAGTAGTAAAAAATATACCCATAGATGCAAAAAATGGAGCTACTAAATGGGATCAATTGGTTGCTTTTTTTTTTTTTTTGTAAAATCATAATCTGCCTGATAAAATAAATTTTATTTTATTACAAGAATTATTTACAAAAAGTATTATAATATTTATATTGTGCGCTTTTCTATAGGTCAGTAATAGTTCATAACAGTCAATTACTAAAAATTTTAAATTTTAGAATATGTTCTTTTGATTTATTAATTATAGTTTGTCAATTGTTATAAAGTATAATTTGAAGCTAAAGAAAATATGTAGTATATAAAATTATAGCGAATCATTTAAAAGTAGTTAAGTAAAGCTTAAAATATTGTTGCATATGGTTGTAAAAGCTGGCCATATTAAATAACACAGTTACAAATATTAAAAGTATATTTAATAAATTCGATTTTAATAGTTTAAAACTGATAATTTAATAAATGCTATATTAAAATTTATAATCATATTTAATAGTCAAAATTAATATAGTATATTTTTAAAATAAACTTTATGATGGTGAAAATTATATCTAGTTCTATATTTTTAAAATTATTCTTCCAAATTTTTTATAATTATTTTATATAATATAAGTGTATCAATTTTATAAATCTAGGCAGAGAAATAGATTGAAAATCGTCTGTCAAAGTTATATTGATAATGTGACTTGTATACTACATACTTTCACACACTGCTTGTTTGAATTAATAACAGAGTTTGAAATATTTAAAAGTTGTATTATAGAACTGAATGTAATTACTATCTATCATAGAAGTGAATATTAAATAGTTGTTATAAATGTTTCTAAATGTTTTAAAATAGTATCATAAAGACAAATACACTCATAATATAAAAATTAAATATTTTATTTAAATAAAACTAGATAAATTGAATATTAAAAATGGAATAGGTTATTAAAGTTATTTTAACAGTTATCTTAAATGTTTAAATAGTTTTGATAAAGTAATAATTGAATTAAAAGTGGAATTTTAAATAATATTTTTTAAATTTTATTATGTCATAAAAATTTTTATTTTTTGAAACTTGATTCTGCTATAAACTGAAAATATGTAAATTTGTTCTCAAGTTAAAGTAAGAATCAACCAATCAAATGAGGTATTCTTACAGACTATAAATATGAATTGCACGGGGGTATAAGAGGAGATTAATAATGTATTGAAACCAGAGAAAGGTAAATTATAGCTATCAAAGAGATAGTATTTTTAAATTTTTATTTTAGTCAATTTTTTAGTACTTTCTTATAACTTTATCTGCAAAAAACTAATTGATAATTTTAAAGTATTTTGCAAAAGAGAGTTTAAAAAAAAAAAAATATTTAGAAACTTCGTGGAAATGATTTTCTAGTTTTTTAAAAGTTACTTGCCAGGAGTATTTTATCTGAAGTTTAACCTGAACTACGCAATAGAGATGGATATACTACGAAATAAAATATGTTTAAATTATAATACAGCTTTATTTATGCTCAACCGGAGGATTATTCTAACTCATATAAAAATAATTCGGGCATTATGCTGGAAGCTTAAACAGAAAACTATTTGCCGTCTAAAAAAAATTTGTGACGCATTATTTATAAGCTTATCCAGGAGTTTTGTTTTTTTTTTAAAAAAAAAGAATAAGATATTTATATCGTATGAGTTATCATAAAATATAATGAAAGAAATAGAATGTTTAGTCCTTTTTGAAGGAAACATTTTTTTTTTTAAATATATATATTTTACAAGAATTAAAAAGAATTTATTAAGAAATAAAACCTATATAAAAAAAAAAAAGAACTGAAAAACAGTCACAGCTGATTACATAATCTTTTGAAAGGATAAGATCTGGATTCTAAAAAAAAATTATTGAGATAATATAATTGTAGCTTATTATAAATATGGCAGTTATTAAGTAGCTCATTTGATTTTAAGGAAAATGAAGTATTTGTCTATTTAATAGTCTATAATAAAACTGTCACCAATGAGGTCCTTAACAACTATTTATACTCTGAAATCTTTGCCAATTGTCAGACATATTTTAACTTGATTCAATGAGATCTACAAATAAATAATGATTTTTTTCCATTACGATACAAAAGTGTAAACATTTATGCTACAATAACAATATAAAATGGGATACCAAAACTAAAAAATACTAACTATAAAATCCAATTTGTTTTTAGAGAATCAGAATTCCGGGGGAAAAAAGGGGAAAACTCATTAAAATTCAACATTCCAAATGACATTACGTGCCTTCATAATCATCACAGTGTGGAACACAACTTTTCCACAGCATTAAAACAATGTCCCACATAAAATTATAATATTAACAATTTTGTAAAAAATAATTTATATACTGACATACCAGTTAAACCAACTTTTTTCCGGCAACTCATACAACGATTCCTTTTTGTTTTTGACTTCTGATCTTTAGCATCAGAAGATGAACTAGCTTCACCATTTGCACTATCACTTGGATTAGATTCCACATCTACATTAATTTCAGCAGCAACAGATAATCGTTCTTGCTCCTGCTGCTCTTTATTAGTCTCTGATGATAATGAAACGGTAGCTACTGGTATGGTAGGGCTGGCAGTGGCTAAAGCTGAAGAACCAGCAACATTATTGCTGTCGGAAGTTAGAGCTGAAAATAAATAAATAAAGGCAAATAATTAAAATTAACAAAACATTAAATTTTCAGTAAATATATGCTTGTACATATTTAAACAAAGTGTATTTGCATGCAGAGAATCTATTTTAATTACTTTACAGATTTATACTAAAGTTAAAAATTATATATATAAAATATGGCCATTTACTGATAATATTGTTAGTTTCAACAAATATAAAGATGATGTTAAAATATCTATTTTAAAAAAAAAGTGAACCTATCTAAGTAGAATTATAAGAAATGGAAACAGCTTTGTCAGTACTCTCTTAATACTCCTCAACTATAAAATAGAATACTCATGGACAAATATTTCCTATTGTACATCTACAGGTTTATTATCACCCACAGTTTGAAGAAATTAACAATATATAAATTTCCCAGGAAAGTTGCCTGTAAGAGGGTCATCATCACAATGACAGCATTTAATTTATACTCACTGTATATTAATCAAATAAAAATTTTCTTTAATTAAAAAGATATCTAAATCACAAATATAATGACTATGTTAATTCTATCAAGCTTGCTACTCTATGTAATAAAATAGGGAGGAAATATATATTTTTTGAAAGTGATTTTAAACACATTCCCATAATATATTTTTAATAAGTACTCAATTCAAACAATTGTTCAAAAGTCACACTAATCATCCAAAACTATTAAACATCTGTGTGAGGTTGAAATAAATATAGTGATAAAATAATTTCTGTAAGATTAAAAGTATATATATGCACTTATAAGGATATTACAGAGTTTGTTATCATTTACAGATTCAAATATTGGTGGAAAAGACTTGAAAACAGCAGTAGATATAAAAAAAAAAAGGTACTCATCTTAAAGACACCGCACTATGGTGCCGTTTTCGCACTAAAACACATAAAAATGCTGTTTCTGCGGCCGACATGTTCAAACCCGCACTTTCTATAATATAACTTTTTTGTTGTGCTACAGAATGCAGGCCGCTATGTCGCGTCGCAGTACAACATGTATGTTGCATCACAGCAAATACATTTTCCGAATTCGCACAGTTTATAAAATAGTTACGGCTTGATGAGAGAGTGTGTATTTGAATTGGATGGAAATGTTGTTTTCATTGGATTTTATTTTATTTTAAAGTATTGAAATGTTCAGATTTTGTAAAGTAATAAGTATAAGACTTTTTACAACGTACTGTATTGAAGTTTTAATTGGAAAAATGTTGACAAGATCTGTTTTTAGTGAGTTGCAATTAGGTAACGTGTCAAGTAACGTACTGTTCGTAACATTCCACAAGGCAAGGAAGATTCTACCATGTGTATATTTTTGAAGTAAAAAACAGCGGTAACAAAAAAAAATATCCAGTAAGAAAAGTACAAATATGCACGATTTTTTGTAAATTTCATAAAAAGCAAATATTATAAACATGGTTAATAAGTAAAGAAGACATTTATATGTTTGTTGTTGTTTAAAAAAGTTTGAGTTTCTTCCTATTGTCCGACTACGGTTACGATTTTGATATTTTTTATTTTAGCATTACAAACAACAGAACACTAACCCTAAAACTAATCGTAAACCTAACCCTAACAACTTTTACGTTTTATTGTCATTCTATTTGAAGTAAAAAATAGCCGTGATATCTATTTGTCTGTAAGAAAAAAAAAAAGTAAAACAAAGACTAAAAAAATAAAAAATAGACTAAGAAATTTTACTTTTTATTACGATTATTATTTTTTAAATAACAACAACAAAAAAAAGTCGTAACACAAGTAAAAAAATATTCGATAGAAAATTGATTTTTCTAATAAAGCAAAATAAAAAATACGAATCAAATTGTAATTTATAGATTTTATTTTACATTTATTATTATCATTTAAATTGTATACGTTAATAAAAAATAATATTTAAAAAAGACGATTTTGTTTTGTTTTTATTTTCACATTACAAAAAAGCACAGCAAAATTATTATAATCAACGGCCTGGGAATGGTCATATTTTATAGTTTTAGCGTGAAAATGGCGTCTTTATCTATAAGACAAGCACAAAAAAAAAAAAAAAAGTAAAAAAAAAAACACCAATAGACATAAAATATATATTTAACTTTTTAAGTTTGACTATCCACGAACCACTAAAAGTAATTACAATAGTGAAATTTGAAAAGGAAATATTACTTACATATTTAACTATACAATTTTATTATTTAATTTTTATTGAGAAGTTATTCAAAAATTTCATGCTGCTCTATTATGTAGTACATTGATAAAAAATAAAAGATTAATCTATCATTTAGAGGTTTATTATCCTTTCCTATCGATAAGAAAAATATGAGAAATTAGACATAGCTTTGTACAAGTTTTGAGATATTCTAATTTGGTGGTGACATATGTGAATAGGAAATGATATGGGTGAATGATTAATATTATTTAACACAAAAATTGTTAAAATTAAGTTTAGTAATTCACTTTTATCATGAAAATTTCTGGAATTGTACAAATCTTTGTATGGTATTAACTATATATTCTTCTTATTATAAAATTATATGCATAATGAAAGTTATTATCTATTTAATTTATTCCTATAATGGATCCCAAAAAATAGTCAAACTCTCACAAAATAATGTTAATGTAGCATAATAAAACAGTCATACCTACTTTTACATATTGACAACCACGTATGAGTTAATACTGTATGATGTTGAACACAATAATTAAGGAAGATATGTATTAAACAAATACAAATGTCAAAAATTTTAAGCAAAATAATAATAATAAAGAAAGTTATGATATAATAAAACCTCTTACAATATTAACATTATTTTTTCACTATATGTTTTGAAAAACAAAACACCATTTTTATTTTTTTGGTTTATAATTATTGAAATAAAAGTTGTCATTAATAATTTGACATTTATGTTTGAAAGCTCATCAAAAAAAAATAAATCACTTTCTTAAATATGACCAAGGCCATCTTATTTTTATTAGACTTTCAAATGCTGTTTAATGGAGATAAACTAAAATGGTTTATATTTTTAATTTTTGCATTTTGAAAAAAATGTTTAGAGTATAATAATTATCAACAACAGAAGTTTACTTTTGGTAAATTTTTTTTTTGAGCAATCTTTACTTTTACTTGAAAAAGTACTAATTCTAATATCAATACTTTCAATGGGAAACAAGTATAATTTATTTTGCCTTTGATAACTTCTAATTTTATTTAAATCAATAAATAGTACTTCCAAAAAAGTTTGAAAGGCATTAATGGCATGCTATAATTATAAAAAACAAATAAACAATATAATATATAAGTATACAGTCAAAGCAATTTAAATTGAATATTATGTATTGTACCGAGACAAAGTCAGTACATGTATATACCCACACACACAAGCAGTATAAATACTCTATATTTTATTTACTTTCAATTTATGATAAAAAATAAATGTAGTTTTCTTTCAATGCTTCATAAAATACACTATAAAATAAAATGTTAATATTTCTGATTAAATAATTTAAGGCTTTCATATAATCTACTATAATAATATTCTCTAAAAATAAAATATAAAGCATCACTAATATGCCATTTTAAATCTCAATAAATGATTTCTACTTGTATATGCCGCGGGGGTAATTAAAAAGGGGTTTATTTTAAATTATAACTATAGTGAAAGTTAAAAGCTTATAGAGGTGATTTTGAGATTAAATGCTCGACTTTTAAACTAATGTAAGTTAAATTGTTATCTTAAAACCCGCACGCATGTATGTATAAAAGGTGAATAAGTATGAATTTTTTCTAACTGAGATTGCAATGTGAGATTGCATAAACCTAAGATTGCCTCAAGCATATGGATTGAATGAACATTACGTATGACACGGACCCCAACGACAACTCAAAGAATATTGAACTCTGGGTGGAGATTGGATCCTCAGATAATAACCAACCCATATAAATATGAGTGTTAGTCTTTGTCTTTAGTCGGTTACAGTCTTTTTACATTCTTTGTTTTGTTTTGCTTATGCTTATAGTTTTTTTTAAATTCCTCCGGAAGCTACAACTAGAACTTTCTCTTTTTTTGCTATCCGGTTTATCCAATATGATCACTGTGAAATTAACATTTAGAGCGTCGATCGTCATGATGGGCTAAGAAACCCCTCAGTGATTGATCGACGCTCCGCCGCCAGAACATCTCCACAGCTATGAATGATCAACAACAGTGCCGTCCAAACATCGTACTCCAATCAGTCCGAGGACGTTGTTCCGTTTAATATACAAGAATCGTCCAAACATACTACGCTGAACTTATATAAAATGAATAACCATTTATTATGGAAACAGTATCCAACAGGTTCGAACCCTCACCAAATTAGAAGCAGCAGAAGACTACGCAGAATCCTAGGTAAACACTTTATTTCTTTTATGCTCCCATTCATTCTTTACGTAGACTTTAAAAGGCAATCTCATAATTAATTAAATTCGACTTTCGTAAATCAAAATATAAAATGATCCGTAATTCCCCATATTTGAATCTTAATATTTTAATCTCAACTTTCGTAAATAAAAAAATATCAGATGCTACATAGTTCCTCATATTTAAATCTTAGGACTTTTCCTGTTATGAACTTTGATCATAATTATTATTTTCTTTCGCAGATAAATTATAACACACACCTAATTTCAAATGTAAAAGAAGGAAATATATTTTATCATCCATGTTTATTATGCATAATATGTTCTTTTCTGTGCGAGTGCGAGAATGCGTGTATGTGCGTGCAAATAAAGCTATTAATTAATGTTTCATTTTTTTTATATTCAATAAATTCTTTTTTTTATTTAAACAAGTCGAGCATTCCTCAAATCATTCTCTATAATTAAAACATATATTTTTTTAATTATTATAATCAGCATTTATTCATGCGATTAATTATTTTACTTTTAAATTTGTCTTTCTTGTATTTTTTTGTTTTGTTTATTTCTTTAAATTTCATCGTGCCGTAAGTCACGATGTTTATTTACTATGTAGTTAAGATAGGTTTAAGAGTTGGGAGGGCCTATTATTAATAAGTATAAGTAAATGTCAATAAAGCTAGTGTGAATAATTCTATTGGACTGTATGATAACGGGGGGATGATATTATAAGCTTCTAATTTTTTTTATATAAGGATGCATAAATCAAACATTCGTATTAGTTGCAAATAACCAATGACCCGGTCCAATATTTGGACCGATCTGTAAATCAACCAAGCTTCTTCTCCATTGGTTATTATTGTGTCTTTTGCCAGAATGATATTCTTGAAACAATTTCATCGCGACCCTGAGTGACCCTTATTGGTCCATGCTGGGAGTTTGAGCTTATGGGCGGGGATTAGACTTCGAAATCGTTTTGATATGACGTAAGGTGATGCGAGAAATTAAATTGTAAATTAAATCATCGTATCTGGCGCCCCCTTGTGTTGATAATGAACAACTATCGATATAGGAAAATAAATAAAGCTTTACGCTATATCATGTTTGTTTCGGAGCTCCCAATCCCTATATGAACGGTTGAATAAGGCGACCGGTTACAGTATATGAAAAGGATGTATGTTACCTTTAAGCACATGAGTTCATGTACATACACAAATACATGAAGGGCTAAAAAATATTGACATAAGAGTTTGTTTTGAAAAAGTTAGAAATTAATGCTAATTTAATATTTTCTTTTTTTTTAGTACCAGCTCCTGTTCAGAAGTTGAGTTTGCGTGGAATCGGTAAATTATACACATACAAGTCTTAGACCATTCAGCCACTTTGTTACAATTAAAAAAATGTATTTTTTTTCTACGATGAAATTTGCATTTTTTATGATTTTTTTTCTTTCTAAAATACAATTTAAAAATTTTTTTTTTATCTTCATTTTTTTTAGATTTACTAACCATAAAACTTTTTTATGGCTGAATTGCATTCTCTTATCACTTGATATGGATGTAAAATTGCCGATGCATGTGTTTGTAAGCCATCTTTTTCTAGAAGCTCATTTTTGTGACAGTTCAGATTTGGAAGCTGCAATGTCAAAAAAAAAAAAAAAATGGATTGGAGCTCCTGCAAGAACTATGATAACCATATCTAATGCCTTCATGACTGGATTCAAATTTGAAACGGATGATAACGTTTAGCCAGGAATCAGTGAGTATTCAATTAGTTTTTTTTTATATAATTAAATATGTGTAGAAAACAATAAATATGCTATAGAATTTTAGGCAATTTACACTTCAATGATATAAAAAGATACACATCCAGACTCAGTCATATACCTACATATTTAGTGCAATAGGCAAGATATATTATGATTTTATTTGAGTATTCAATTAGTGTTATACCTATTTTTATTACTTACTTTTTTATATAATAAAATGTGTAGAAAACAATAAATGGGCTAGAGAATTTTAGGCAATTTACATTTCAATGATATAAAAACATACACAGCCAAACTCAATCATATACCTACATATTTAGTGTAATAGGCAAGATATATTATGATTTTATTTATATGATTGTTTATATGCTCATTCGATTATTCCATGATTAAAGTAGTGTTGTATTCATTTGTTACAATTTTGTAATAATCTCTTGAACAAAGACTTTCAAGCACTCTTTGTCATCCATTCTCATACATCATAATCAGTGTTCATAATATTTTTTATTTTATTATTTTTTTTCATAAATTCCAATTTACTAAAGTTCTCTTTGCATAATATCTCATGCACTGTTCTTACTGTTATTTTTTTTTTTTTACTCTCACTAAAACCAAACATTTCTAACAGATCTCCTGCATAGAAGGACTAGGAAATACCCTGCACAGAAGGACAAAATCTGAGTCTACTAGTAAAAATGCAAGTCACCAATTGCAGAGTTTTTATAATTTTTACTATAAAAAATTATCTCAGATAAAACCAGTTATATATCAATTTTTTCAGCATTTTATGACAAATGTGATGAAGATATCTATGAAATTGTCATTTTAACATTTAACTTTCAAAATTTAGAATTTGTGAACCAATGTAAAAATATACATGTTTATAAGTATTAAAAATCTCTTTTCTCTTATTTTTTTTGCGAGAGGTAATGAGTATTTTATCAGTTTTATTACATTCTTTCATATTTGCAGGTTCTAACAATGTATATACTTTTATATTTACTGCATTCAAACAGAAGATATTTATAAATTACATTTGTTGTATTTTTTTTTAAAATTAAAGATGGCGGCTTGCGGGCAACCCTCGAGTCCGAAGCATCCCTGAGAGCCTCTGTTCAAAAATTTAGTTTTTCAACTGAGTTTGTGCGGAATCAGTAAATTGTACACTTACGGGTCTCAGACCATATGATCCACCATTTTATTATGTTTTAAATGAGCTTTTTTTGGTTGTCATCTGATCCTTCGTGTCAGCCGCAGGATGGCGCTATTTCTAGAAATATGCCGTTTCCGCGGCCGCACCCAAGCCTTTAAGCATTCTTTCTAAAATAAATCCTAGAAAGATTGTTAACTCGGAATTAAGTCTTCTTTCTATGCTAAAAGATAGAGTGTTAATTCGGAGTTAAGTCTTCTTTCTACGATAAAACCTAGAAAGAGTGTTAACTCGGCTTAGTGGCTAACGCTGTGGCTTTTTCCAATGCTAAAAGCAGAGGAAAATGCCGTAGTTGTTTGTATCACCCACTACATCGTAATGCTGTGTTATGTATTTTATGTAACAATATCGTACGAGGGTGTGTTAGCTTGATCGTGTCAAAATTATTTAAATTTTCATTGGGGCCTTTTTTTTTTAATACGAATTGATGTACTGGTACCTTTAAACAATTTTAACAGTGTCGTGATTGTTCCTCATAAATTTGTAAGCCTCCTAAATTCTCTATTAGGGTGGGGTAGCATAAAATTTTTAACGATCATGCTTTGAGTCACGTTTTAGCGAGAAATTTTCCGAAACCAAGAAGATGGCTAATTCCAACCCAGAAAACTTGAAAAGATGGGAATTGCCAGACATGGAAGCCTGCGCTGGAACATATTTCTACAGCAGAAAAAAAACATCCTGCTGCTGAAAGAAAAGTTTGGATTGTGCGGCAAATATTTGAAGTCCAAAAACATCTTTTGACTTTCATTTGTAAGTCTCATTGTTGCCGACGGAAATGTTCACTTCGTAAAGGGCAGCTTGTTTGAGGGATTCCAAATGGCCTTCGTCAAATGTAAAAAATAAAAGTAACTTCAATTTTTATTTAAACATACATCCCTTCTCCCAATAATTGTTGTCATCGGCAATCAAATTTTCAAATAAAAGTAACGTAAATTATTCTTTAATCATATAGAAAAAAAACCCCTCCCACTAATTGTTGTCGGCAATCAAATGTAAACCAATAAAAGTAAGACCGTAAATTATTATTTAAACATAACCCAAATTACTATTTGAACATACACCAAAAAAGACCTGCTCTTGTCAATAAAAATTAAAGAAACAACTATTATTGTCCCATTGTCAAACCAAATATTATTTGGGAAACCCAAATAATTTATAAACGAAAAAAAGAAAGTCAAATCGGTTGTCAATCAAATGGTAACCAATAAAAGTAACTTAAATTTTGATTTAAACATACACACAAACAAAAAAAATGCAAACCCTTTCTCCCAATAATTGTTGTCGGCAATCAAATGTAAAAAATAAAAGTAATGTAAATTATTATTTAATCATACACAAAAACATCCCTCCCATTAATTGTTGTCGGCAATCAAATGTAAAGCACTAAAAGTAAGGTAAATTATTTTTTAAATGTAACCCAAATTACTATTTGAACACACACCAAAAAAGACCCTCTTGTCAATAAAAATGAAAGAAACAACAACTATTATTGTCCCATTGTCAAAAATATTATTTGGGAAACCAAAACAATAATTTATAAACGAAAAAAAAAAGAAAGTCAAATCGGTTGTCAATCAAATGTAACAAATAAAAGTAACTTAAATTTTTATTTAAACATACACAAAAAACAACCCCTTTCTCCCAATAATTGTTGTCGGCAATCAAATGTAAAATAAAAGTAACGTAAATTAGTATTTAATCATCACCCAAAAACACCCACCCCTCTCACTAATTATTGTCAATCAAATGTACACCACTAAAAGTAACGTAAACTATTCTTTAAACGGTTACACCCCTTCTCCCAATAATTGTTGTCGACAATCATACACACAAAAAAAACACCCCTCCCAATAATTAGTGTCAATCAAATGTAAACCAATAAAAGTAAGACCGTAACTTATTATTTAAACATAACCCAAATTACTATTTGAACATACACCAAAAAACACCCTCTTGTCAATAAAAATTAAAGAAACAACAACTATTATTGTCCCATTGTCAAAAATATTTATTTGTAGAACCAAAACCATAATTTATAAACGAAAGGAAGTCAAATTGGCTGTCAATCAAATGTAAACCAATAAAAGTAACTTAAATTTTTATTTAAACATACACACACACATGGAAAAAAAAAACTCTTCTCCCAATAAATGTTGTCAGCAATCAAATGTAAAATAAAAGTATCATAAAATATTATTTAATCGTACACAAAACCACCCCTCCCACTAATTGTTGTCAGCAATCAAATGTAAACCTATAAAAGTAACGTAAATTCTTATTTAAAGATCCATCAAAAAAACCAGTTCTCTCTTGAATTTTGTCAATCCAATTTTACAAAACAGTAATACTATTTAAAAAAAAACACAAATTACTATTTGAACACACACCAAAAAAGACCCTCTTGTCATTAAAAATTAAAAAAAACAACTATTATTATCCCATTGTCAAAAATATTATTTGGGAAAAATAATTCAGAAACGAAAGAAAGTAAACTTTGTAAACAAAAAAAAAAGTCAATATTAATAGAGAATCGCTAGCCCGGGAACGTTATATTAATGTGTTTTTGGTAGCGCCATCCCGCGGCTGACACGAAGGATCAGATGAGAACCCCCCCCCCTTTTTTTTTTGCAATGAAATTTGGATTTTTTTAAAGATTTTTTAATAGGAAATCTTTTTTATGGCTGAATTGCATTCTGTTATCGCTTAATATGGATATGAAAGTAGTAACGTGTATTTGTAAGCCCTTTAAGCTCATTTTTGTGCCATTTGGAAGCTGCAATATAAAAAAAAAGATTTGGAAGCTGTAATATATATAAAAAAAAAGGATTGGAGTAATTTTTTATCTGCAAGAACAACCGTGGATATCACATCTAATGCCTCAGGAAATTTAAATTTGAAATGGATGCTAACTAGCCAGGAGTCAGTGAGTATTCAATTACTTTTATTACTTGATATTTTATTATTTTTTTTATATATAATTAAATATATATATAGAAAAGAATAAATATGCTATATAATTTTAGACAATACATTTCAATGATATAAAAACATACACATCCAGATTTAATCATATATTCTCAGCCATCTACTTCATACATCATCTCCCACACACATATATAATCAGTGCTCATAATAAATTTGTTTATTTTGATGTTTATTGATTTTACTTAGTTCTTATTCATTTTATCTTAGAGAAATTTTTGTTTGATATTTATTTTTTGAGTACAATTTATTTACTTGAAAAGAATACATATTTTAGATGGCCTCTCTTCCCCAATAATATAATAATTAACTATATTTTTAAATATATTACAATTTACTAAAGTTCTCTTTGATAATATCTCATAAATTGCTCTTACTATTTGATATTTATTTGTGTACACTTTATTTGAAAAGAATACACATTTTAGGTCACACTCCATTTTTCACTAATATAATAATTAATTTACTAAAGTTCTATTTGCATAATATCACATAAGCTATTCTTACTGTTTGATATTTATTTGAGTACACTTTATTTGAAAAGAATACACATTTTAGGTCACATTCCATTTTCCACTAATATAATAATTAATATATTATAATATATAATACATTACAATTTATTAAAGTTCTCTTTGCATAATATCTTGTAAACTATTACTGTTATTTCTTCCCCACTAAAAACCAAACATATTTCTAACAGATACCCTGCATGGAAGGACAGCCAAACATTTTTAGCAGATACCCTGAAATGGAAAGACAGGATCTGGATCAGCTAGTAAAAATGGAAGTTTCCAATCGCATCGTTTTTGTAATTTTTTCACTGAAAAATTACTTCAGGTAAGACATTATATATCATTTTTTTCAGCATTTTATGACAAATGTGATGAAGCTGTCGATGAAGTTGTAATTTTAACATATAATTTTCAAAATTTAGAATTTGTGAACCAATGTAAAAATAAACATGTTTAAAAGTGTTAAAAATCTCTTTAATTTTTTTTTTTTTAGATAATGACTATTTTATCAGCCTTATTACATTCTTTCACGTTTGTTCTTTATAACAATGTATATATATTTATTTTAATAAAATAGAAAATATATCAAAAATTATATTTCTTGTAATTTTTTTTTTTAAAATTAAAGATGGCGTCTTAGGATTTAAAGAGTTTTTTATGTGAATTAAACAACTTTATAAATCAAATATAAAGCATATTTTATTTTTAAAAATAGATCCCATCTTTATAACTTTTGTAAAATTAAATTTTACAAAAATAATATAGGTAACAGATTATAATTTAAATTATATCAAATCTGCTACTATAAGTAAACTATTGTATGATAGATTTATTAAGAATGAAATGATCTTTACCATGCGCACACACAAAAACAAACTCCATACATTTCCAATAAATTGAGTAGCATGACATCAAATATATATATATATTAAAAAATCCTCTGCAACAAAACAATTTTTAACTTACAAGCTGAATTGACTCCTCCAGTTGGAGACTGCTTCCTTTTCAAAGCATCTTTGTAACATTTTGAACATAATCCATCTGTTGCAGGACTTCCATAAAATCCACATCCCGATCTGCAAAGTGTTGCTTGGGCTGTTTGATTGGTTTCACGTTCCATTTCCATATAACTATAAATAATTAGAAGTATTTAACTGCAATAGCTTTCCTTCAATGTTGCCTATCATATAAGCAAAATTAAAACTAAAATGAAATGTTTTCTGAATAAAAAAAAATTAACTGATAAATCAATAAGAAATAGTTAATTACTTACTTGATTATAATAATCAAATCTATACAAATTATTCTGACAGAATGACAATATAAATTTTCTATAATATTTCATTACATATTTTGTTAAAAATAATACTGATATTTCAAACATGACAAATTATTTTTATAATTATCTAAATAAAAATTGTCTTTTGTATGTTTAAAATCCTAATCATTCATTTACATTATGATTTAAAATAGATAGTCTCCTAACTACACATTTTACAATTTGTAATTATTTATAGTTATTTTGAATTCATATTTGCCATTGTTCAAAAGAATCCAAAGCAATGGCTACATTGATGGCATACAACTCATTGGATATAGTTTTGGAATAACAAGAAAATTTGCACAAGAATCTAAGTGATAAATAACTGATTTTATAAGTAGATTAAATGTAATTTAAAGTAGGCTCTAGAAGAGCATGAGGAATATATATATATGAATTTTTTAAAATTAATATAGATGAAGCAAACCCCCCCCCCCCCAAAAAAAAAGGCCATTGATAAATTGAAAAGTGATACTAAGAAAAAATTTAACAATGTGTTAACAAGGTAATAGAAAAATATAAAGAATGGATCCTGACATGAACAAAGTTACCAAGAATGGTCAGAAGTTGAATATAAAGAACCCACAAATTAAAAGTAGGTTCAATTTATTACATAATAAAACAATTAGCTTGCTATAAACATGACTGCTGAATAAAACTGAAGCAGGAAATGATAAAATACAGAAGTAATAACAAGCTTATATCTGGGATATTTGAAAATTAAAATAAGAGGCAACTACTAAATAAATATTTTTTTATGAGAAAGAAAGCAAAATAGACCAAGATTGCCAAAGTGGTAAGAATTTAAGGGATTATAAATGAATAATGTCCT
The DNA here is from genome assembly GCA_028023455.1 of Epiperipatus broadwayi. Taxonomy (NCBI): domain Eukaryota; kingdom Metazoa; phylum Onychophora; class Udeonychophora; order Euonychophora; family Peripatidae; genus Epiperipatus; species Epiperipatus broadwayi. The sequence continues at coordinate 129,724 of JAQFVV010012661.1, read as the reverse complement.
ACACAGTTTAATTACCACAAAGGCAAGAGTAATAGATCAAAAAGTAAATACAATATTAAATCAAACCTCAATCTGCAATTTCTTACACTCAAACATCACATGACTCCTCAAGGCAACAAACCATTTGATTATTTAAATGAGTATTATCAAAAAACATTTTGAGACAATTGTTTAGAATATAATTTACAATTCACAAAAACTATGAATAGACTTTCTTTCAAGTGTTATAATTTCATTAGTGCTAAATGGTGAAATATAAAAATTTTACATCAGTTTAATCGCATATGAAACTTAGGCAGTTGTTAGATTGCGGAGATACACTTGTAATACATTGTTTGTCTTATGTGAAAAGTAGCCTGCTACAAAAAATAAATAACAGATGAAATTTAGGATTAATAATAATCGAATAGCTTTTATTCTCAAGAAATCATAAAAAATTCAATTGCCAAGTGGGGTACAAAACTTGATCTAGTCTGACACTTTACTATTGTGTTAAACCAAACAGGGCAAATAAAAATATTCGAATAACTTTATTACTTGAGAGTTCGTAAGAAGACAGGGTGTAAAAACTCCCAGCACCAGAATCGATTCTAGGATCCAATATTCAGTCTGATATTCTACTACTGCGCCAAACCACACAAGGCAATTGTTTGAAATAGGCTTTATTAAAGTTAAAAAATATTTGTAAGAATGAATCAGATCACTTTGCTGGAAAGTTTAAAGATCAATAATGCTTATTTAGACAATTAGTATTAAAAAAAAAAAAAGTTTAAGTAAAATTCTGCTAAAAGAGATCAAAAACATTCAGGCAATGCGACTTTTTGATAAAAATTAAGGAAGTATTGCAGAAAAAATAGTCAAATGAATCTAATTTGTTCTTAAATATCATATTCATTAAGAATGATCATAACAAAATGCTACAATGGAATGATAAAATGTGAAATACAGTCTAATTTGAAATAGTTAAATCAGGCAAACTAGAAATAGGAAATAAGATTTTATGGTATCTTTAAATTCAAAAGCCGTTAAGTGATAAAAGAAGAGAGAACAAAAATATGAATGAAAATTATGTTATGAATAATTATGCTTTTAATAAGATTAAAAGTTGGAGATATTTAATCTTTGATTTGGGATAAAGTTTAAAAATTTGTATCATTAGAGGGAAAAAAACAAAAAAGATAAAATGAGAGATAAAAAAAAGATACAGCAAAATGGTATATGTTGATAAATAAAAGTAAGAAAACTGATGTAACAATATTTGAAAAGAAATAAAGACTTGGATATGGTTGTACAGTACGATATCTATTGGCAAATGACTGTATGATAAGGTAAAAATTATAATTCATTAACTTTAATTAATCAACAAATACTTAATTATTCATTTTCTGAATTTTTCTCTATGATGAATATGTTGGAATATATGGAATCTTGTAAAACAATTATTCAAAAATAAAATTATGATTTGTGAGAACATTCTTTTGGCAATATATTTTTTTATTATTCAAAAATATTTTAAATATATATACAAATTTATAATTATTGAAATATTCTGATCAACCTACATAAAAAAAATTTCCATTAAAGATTAAAACCTATTCGTTATTATGGACGAAGAATTTAGAATTTGCAATATCCGGTTTCAGTTTAGAATTGTGGGAAAACTACGCTCTGCACATGAGCATTTTACATCTTTGGATCCATCTTTCAGAAAATGTTGAGTTATATTTTTCTATCACAAAAATTGACAATTTTTGTACTCAAGTAGCTGTAATTTTTTTGTCTTTTTTTCAGTTTTTTCATTTTAATGGAAATCTTTCTCACCGTAAAAAAAAAGAAAAATATGCAAGACTTCACAATTCCAACGACTTTTTTGTGAGCCTTGGAACTCTGAGGCTTCTTTTTCTTGAAGCTCGTTTGAGGAATTGTCAGAGTCCAAAAAAAAAAAAGATGTTTGAATACAAGTGCTATAGGTCCGTCTACTCCAGGCCCATCTTCCCAACCAGATTTGAATGAGTTGCCGATTAATGTTAGCAGGTCATCAATTTTACTGTCTCCTGAGCTCAAGTTCTCCATCACAATTGAGTATACAATTTTAGACTTTTTTCAATTATTATTTGATAATAAAATATTTGAAAAAATTATTCTTGAAATGAATACGTACGCTGAACAAAAAAGAGCTCGCGATTGGGTAAATTTGTCACATCGCGAATTATCTGCATTTTTTGGTATGATAATAGGCATTTCCTCCATATATCCAGTACATGAATTAGATGACATATGGAGTTCTGATTTGAGAGTAAGACAACCATGTTTTGCAAATATTATGACCCGAAATAATTTTATTCAATTTTATAGTCTATAATTAAACAATAATAAAAAAATGCCAAATGCTAAAAGTAAAGATTTTGACAGAGTATATAAACTTAGGCTGATTATAGACTACTGCAATGTACATTTAAGGCTGCATATCAAATGCATAGAGAGATAGCAGTTGATTAAGCTATTGCCAAATTTACTGGTCATAATAGCATGAAACAATTTGATCCCTCAAAACCAATAAAGGAGGATTCAAATGGGGGTGAGTGCAGATAGCCATAATGAATGTGTGTCCCATATGGGGGAAAAGTACAACTTCAGATGCTAGCCAAGGTCTGGGTACTCGAGCTGTGCTTTCAGTAGTTTTGCCATATCTAGCCAAACAGCATCGTATTATTTTTTGTGATAGATATTTTACAAGTGTACAGTTAGCAAAAGAGCTATCTGCAAACTAACTCTACTGTTTTGCCACACTAAATATAAATAAGAGATATCTCAGACAGCATCAAAGAACTGTATAAAAACTGTAAAAAAAAAAAACCAAATGAATAGAGGAGACACATTTTGTAATTGATCAAGACAGTGATCTTCAATTTTTAATTTGGATGGATAAGAAACCAATTCTAATGCTCACCAATGCTTATTCACCTTTGGAAAATGATGCTATTACAAGAAGACCCAAAGATGGGACCCTTCATTCATATCCATGCCTACCTGCAATAAAAATGTACAACTGCTACATGGGTGGAATAGACTACATAGCACTGACTCTACTCCCCTCCCCCCCTTTTTTTTGTTCTAGCTGCATCGAGTATGGGATCGGAATCTGTCCTAAGTGAATTGTAGATATGCTTTCATCACCACTAACTACAATGAATTTAGCATTTTATAATTGTATTATTTTGGTTTGCTTTTTATCCTACTTATTTTATGTATAATTTTAATTTTGTTTGCTTTTTTTTTAATAATAATTTTATGCACAATTTCTTTTTTTGTTTATATATGTTGTTTTTATTATTTTCTTTTATTTTCTTTTGTATATATTGATTACTGCATCATTACTAAATAAAAAAAATTACTTGCAATAAAAAAATTTTTTTTTTTTTAATTTTTCCTATTTTCCTCTAATATAAAAATTAATGACTAATTTTTTAATAAATTACAAACTTTATTGATCAATATTAACTACTTGTTATCAGGGATGACATATTCGTTGCAAACCCCTGTATGGAAAAACACTTTGAAGAGCTACTAAAAAAAATTGAAAGGTACTAATGTCTTTATTCATTGAAGCATTGAAGTGATGGATTGCCTTAGGTAAGTCATATTATACATCAATTTATTAGAAATTTAATGAGGAATACAATGAAGTTATTAACAAAAGCATAGATTAAAATTTAACCATGAACATTTTTAATTTATGAAACAATATGAAAATAATTTTTAGAAATATTATTTTTTTCTTTTATTTATTACTTTGAATATCAATGGCTATATATTTTGTTTCATTACATTTTTTGATGTTTTAACTTTCAAACAATATATTATGTGATTTTGAATAATACAAACTTAAGTTATGATAAAATTTGTGGCTTAACATAATTTTTTATATATTCAATATGGCCTCTCCGCCAGCCAATAAGTTAACATAGGCAAAAGTTACAAGAATATGTCAAGATCTTGGCCACAAAATGCAATGAAAAATGCATAAAAAAAGAATCGAAATCCTTCCACTTTAATTGCAATGTAATTTGAAGAAATTATTATGAATATAGATTATTGTGCATCTTTTTGTATAAACTGTATAAAAATCAAGTATGTCGGCATATGAATTTAAATTTGTGCATATGTTTACGCTAAATTTTATATGTACATGATCACTAATTTACCTGAATTTATAGATTTAAGATGAAAACCCCATTAAACAGAAATGCTTACACCTTGATTCAATTTACTACTCTTCTGAAAGGTTCATAAGCTGAATAAATTTCACTTGTAGCCAGCAAAGCACCAAAGACTGACTGAACTGTCAACCAATTAGTTAATCTGCAATATATAAACATATATGAGAACATACATATTCATTACATATTTAAAAATTACACTCAATTTAAGTTTTTTAGTTATATTTATTTATTTATAAACTGCTTACATATTCTTAAAAAAAATAATTAAAAGAAACAACTACTTATGTTTAAGCATTTATTTAAAGAGACAACATTCATAAATGCAAACCAGAAAACATTTCAGATTACAACATCAGAATAATTTTTTTATTCATTTATCTATATGTAATGATTAATGTAAAATACTGACTCATCAATTAAGACATTTAATGATTATTACAAGTAAAAACATTCATAATTCTCAAGATTACATTTATAAATTCAATTTAAGAAGTTATCAGCAGACGTAATTGTTCTATAACTAGATTTCAGATATTGTTATTTGAATATCTTATTATATTATTTATTAATTGTAATCATACTGAAATCTATAGATGCCACTTTCTATTACAAATCAACCACAAATGTAGAAATGTTATGGAAATAGAATGAGAACTTACATAATAGGAAAATCAAGAAATTTCTTACTATACATTGCTAAACTTGTTTATATAGCTGCTTCTCAAAAATTAAAATCAAGAAACAAGCTGGCATCTCAAATGCACAGTAATATCCATTATATCATTATATATATTTAGCAGGATTGAAATTAATAGCAGGTTAATGATTTAGTTGACTGAAAACAAGATGACCTTGCAAAATAAAAAGACTAAAGTACCTGGAAGTTAATACAAAGTACAATATCTGTCAATTACTGGAAAAAATAAAATTAACAGAGAATGGAAAACAAATTCCTATAGTAATGTTAAAAATGAAGTAAAAGAGCATAGTAAAAAAATCTATTTTTCTATATCGACATAAATGCATTACAAACAAACCATTTTTCATATTTTTATTTATATAAAAAAGAATACACAAAAAATTCCACTTTGAAATGAATAAAATCTGGTTGATAATATTAAAAAAGAAATCTCATTTACTTTAGACACCCACTCCAAAATTGTTAAACTTAAAAATTTAATCCTCGCTAAACAACATTTTAAAAAAAATCATGCTGACTCAATATCTAATGCATTTCATCTTTATGGGAAAGTAAGCATGAGAACATTTTATGCCAATTCCAATTATTTATTGAAAATCTGAGAAACTAACAATGCAACCTCCCAGTAGTTTTGAAAGCTGCAATTCATTGTTACTATTTAATGTTAAACAAAAAAATAGCATCAATTATCGTATAAATTAACAAAAAAAAAAAAAAAGAACAATTTTGTATTTTATATTATACAATTATTCACACACACACAAAAAAAACCCATTGATACCAGATAAAGAATGCAAGAAGCGCCATTATTTTATTAATGAACTCTAAAAGTAAATTAAAGCACGAAGCAAATCTAAATGTAATAGCTTTAAGAAGAGTCAACTAATACTTTATGCACAGCTTTTGGTTTTATATTTTCAACAGACTAATCCTATGCTGTTTAGCTATACAGCTCATACAATCATTTAAAAGTTAATTAAATAACATCTTGAAAATTACTAGGAAACTCGTATGTAACTTTTTCAGATTTCTAATATTCCTAATACTAAGAGGCAAAATTATAATAAAATCTTTAAAAACAGAAATGTCGCCAATAGCAATAACAATGCATCTCTTAATTTTTATGGCTAATTTTAACACTGGTATAGTTTTAAAAAAAAAAAAAAAAACGAAAAAAGAAACAAATTAATTTTTAAAAATAAACTTTTTTTTTATTTATAACATTCAAATGTTTTGGATATACAACACTTTTCAAAAACCTAATTCAAATATTTTCTCAATGTATTTAATTTTTGCAATAAATAAAAGGTCAATCAATTATATAATTGATATATTAGAGTTGTATCTTATAATGTAGCCATTCATAACAAATTAAAACATTACACCATAATATTTATTAACCAAAATAGATTCCTTATATTTACATCATTTGATTCCAAACAATGTTGAGGACACTGAAATTCATAGTACATAGAAAACTTTAATATTATGCGCTTTTAGGAAACACCCATCAAATGTGACTGCAAATATGAATAAGATAGAAATAATATATTACAAAATAAAAAAAATTTAAGAATGGATGTATTTTTTGAAATTATTTGAATGCAAATAGTTTTTTAGAATTTTACTTAAATTCTTACCAAAGTGCCTTCTTAATACTTGCTAACTAAAAAAAAGAGTAAATGAGTACAGTGGAGCAACAATACATGCTATATTTTGTTACCAATTAACCTTGCATGCACCATAGACAGTGAATAATAGCTTGTTTTGTTGTTAAATTTTCATTAGAATACATTTCAATATACACACATATAGATTAAAATTATACTATAAATACACTTTTTTAAAAATAATGATTCAATTTTATTTAAAGTGCCGAACAACAACCAATAGTCAATTACAGAATGTGTATTAAAGTAATAGGAAAAAATCTTATCATTGAATAAAATGATATATAAGCATTGAGAAAAGAAAACAATTCGGAAAGACAAAGTGGATATTTTTCGGAAAGATATACCGGATACTTTGGGCAACAAAATCAAATTGTATTTTAGTTTTAGAGTTTTGTGGAATTGATTGAAATCAAGATAATGTTATTCATAAATTCCTTACTATATCTGAATGACAAGGATTTAGTGATCTAGTACAATATTAAGATGGATTAGACAATATATTTTACAAATAAATCTGAGGAAATTGTAAATTTGGAGATAGTCTTGATGTAATGTCTCAGATTTTTCTTTTATGCATCACCAAAATGTTAACAATGCCAGGAAAATGACTATATTTAGAGTATTTTGGCAAATACAGATTGAATTTTTTGAATACCTCTTTTAGTGTGAGGGTTCCAGGTAACATGGCCAAATTCTAAGGTTGGGAGGATCCACAAAAGAAAATTTTATATTTTGTTGTCTGATCAAATATTTTACCCTCTGTATGATCCCCATTATTTTAAATGCCCTAGTCACTATGGAATTAACATGAAGGTGGAAAGAAACATTACTGGAAAAAGTAATTACAAAAGAAATAAGGAAACTGTAAAAGAGCATTTCTCTTTATTAATCATAGTTTTGTTATATCTTAGACTAAAATTAATTATATCATTTTGCAGCAATAGAGAGCAATCAAAAAAAGGAACTAATGCATCATAACTAAGAAAGTGAGTATATTTTATACTATCCCCAGATCATTAGTATATTGAACAATGGGGTCAGAATACAAAAGTAGAGTTAAGATCATATGATTATATTTAACAAAAGCTGTTCTAAAATGTATGAATAATTCAAAGCCCTAAATTATATAAATTGGTTAAGAGAATATTATGGTCAATTTTATCAAGGCTTTAGACATATCAAAATAAATGATATCAAGCCTGCTCTGATTTTCTCAAGCATGAGCAATACGATCAGGTATGATGATGAGATTTGTTTCAATTGATTTATTGGATAAGAAACCATGTTGATTGGGAGCTAGAAATTTGTTAATATCTAAAATAAATTTGTCATAAATACGATTTTTCCAATGGTGTGTAAGATAGAAATAGATCTATAATTGTTAGTTAAGTTTTTTGGATCCTTTTTTATAAACAGGAATAATCTTTGTCATGTTCAGTGCGGTGGAGAAGCTGCCACATCTTATAGAATAGTTAAATATATGACAGACGAGATGCAATAAATTTAGCATAGTCTTTCTGTTTAAGAAAGGAATATTATCAGAATTTAAACTAGAGTTCAATCTGAACTTTTTGATGGAAAATAGGATATCAGATTCAGAAAAGGAATCAAAAGTTTATTTTTTTTGTATTAGAAATACTGGAAATATTAGAAAATGAGATTGAGTGGAATTTGGTTATCTCAGAAAGATATTTAGCAAAATCAAATGCCTTCAAAGTGATATTAATAATATATCATAGGGGCACATTTACATATATTTTTCATTTACTGAAAAAATAATAATGAGGAAAAAACTTACTGTACTGTATTTTTAATTTTTAAATAAACGTCAAAATGTCAGTTTCATCACAATTAAATATGCTCTGGGCAATAATCTTTTTCCCCCCTACCAACAATTTTTTCACTTGCAGAGTCTCATTATCAAGACGTTGATCTTTTTGTTTTCATGCTTTAAAGACAGCATTAACTTTTAAGTTCTAAAATTTTTAGCATTAAGCTTACAAAGAAAAAATAAAATTTGCTTTTAAAATGACATTTTACTAATGAACACGGATCATTTACAATGTGATCATATATAGCATTCAGAAATGGAAACCGGCTGCTCCATTAATATAAAATATATTACTTTATATTTTTGTTTGTTTACATTTTTTTGGGATAGTGTATAATTGAAGTTGTATAAGTGATACAGTGTAATTCAAGACTTTATTGTATATTCTTATACATAGATTTAAAAACCTGCACAGAAGTGGTAGATTATTATCAATATTGTATTTTGGAGAAAACTATCCTATAACTTCCCTTTCGACAAATTCTGACAATTTAATTTCATACAAATCGCAAAAACAGGAGGGCTTCTGAAATTCTTAACATCAGATTGTAATCAACTAGGTTTTAACCTACCTCATAATTATCACTGAATCTTAAAACAACCACTTCAGAACATCTCGTAGCTACTGTCTGTCTACTTCACAAATGAAAAATCCATTGTTATTGTTCATAACTGCCAACTTCTGAAAAGTAAAAAAATCACATCTACATAACAAAAAAAATATAAGCTAGACAGACATCTGATATATTTCCATATTTGGTAACTTCCTATTTATTTTTTATCTTAATTGTTTGAATATTAGAACAGGAGAACTAGTTTTATCTCTAGATAATTTTTTCACTGAACATTAAAATCCGTCTTTCTTTATAATAATTTCATTTAAATTGTAAAAAAATCAAATTTCCAAACGAGATCATCTCAAACTATGCAACTGATTTAATTTTTGCTTTGCAAATTTAGCCTTATATTTTTGATAAATATTTCTAAATCCCCTCCCAATCTAATTAAATAAGTAAATTACATTGCACTATCTATCACATTAAAAATCTCTCCAGCAAAAATTTCACAATGAATAAGCTTAGATAATTTTTCCAATAGTTTTTAAAATAACATTAATTTCATATTTTGAGTTTATTAATGGTATAGTACAAAATATCTATCTACACACACACATATGCAGTTTCTGTTAAAAATATAATGGTCAACACAATATTTACAATTTCAGTATGATTCATTAATTTTTAAAGTTATGTTTATATAATATTAACATGAAATTTTGAGTTCTTTTTTTGATATGTATATAGTAATAAAATGTAAAAAAAAACTAATAATAATTGTAGAAATAGACATTTTTGATTATGACTAATGATAATCTATTTTCTTCTGTAATACTTGATTGGTGCTAATAGTGTACAATTTACCCAATAAATGAAGTGTACCGGTCAAAATATGTTTATCCATCTAACACGAGCTGGAACTCACAAAATGTACTTCAAACCCAGTCAAGCCCGAGATTTAGGTCATGGACCAGCCTGAATTCGAACCCACTCTCTAAGCACCAGATCAATCACCTAATGGACAACATAATGATGGCACACGAGACTTAATTCTTAATCCGGCCCGCTAGCAAATCGGAGAAAACAATAAGATTCATGGACTTAAACATATATATAAACAACTTATTATTAGAGACATTCCAAAGACAAAATCTAATATATTAATTAATAGGGGCTTTACTAATGAATAGTTATGGTCAATTAGTGAATTGGATTGATTTAATAATGAGACAGAAACTGATATATGATGAATTATAAAATATATTTATTGACAATTTCAGATGTATTTTGATATAACATTATTTAGCGTTGGCAAATGCATGCAGGCATTTTATTTATTAAGTAATATTACTCTAGGCCATTTAAACAATAATCGATACATTGGCGAATAGGTTTGTTGCTATTATTTAATGGAACCAAATATCATGCTATATAACAAATCAGTACATTCCACTTAGTTATGCCCTTTCATCATCAGTTCGAGTGGTTATTATACATGAAATCAAACCAAGTCTGGAGTGAAACGTAATAATACACGTGATTATAATAAATTTTTATATTAAATATGGGCATCTCAAGCATTCCAGATAGCTTTAGATCGAACGGGTTTTCAAGAACGCTTCGGATCAATGCCAAAGATTGCATATTTAGGGAGGCAGAATTGGCTATAGAGATTTTACTAACACGCTAGGCACAAGTAAAATATAATAATAAAGTTGCTCTGCGGATGGAAGAATAGCTTTTAGGGTTTTTGTGACTAACACCGGTTTACCCAATAACCGGTCGTCATGCTGCTAAAAAAAGGGAACGTTTATTTGGTTCATAAGAGGCGGGGGACTTGCGTGCTAATCTGGCCCTTAGCTCAGTCTTAGCTACTGCACTACCCATAAGAGAGGAAAATGGGCTGGACTTACCGTGGCTCCATCTTATATATATCAAAAAAGAAACAGCACAACGAGAAAATATTAATAAATTTCCCATCCGCCAAGCCGAAGTATATTATAAATTAAATATTATACATTAAAGAAACACTAGTTTATCAGATCAAAAGAGCCAACTCTTCTGTAGCATGAGAAATACGATATGCTACTGACGGGAATATATATATACAAATTTTATCCCACTCAATCTCTTTACTTATCTATAACTACTAAACTTTTAAAGGGGGAAAAGTATATTTAAGGGACTTACGAATACTTTACAAAGAAAAAATATACTTATGGTTACACTTCAGGCTAGTTTAATCTTTAGTACCATAATAAAATAAAAGTTGCAAATTTGGATTTATAAGCCACATTTTATATTCATATTAATTATTTACTAAATGACAAAATAATAACGAGCACAAAAGGTCGCCATTATTTAGAAATAGGATTCGAGACAGCGTGCAAAATGACACTACTATAATAACTAATAATTTGATTTTAAATTATATCTTAAAAAAGAAACATTTTGTAATTAAATGCACGCCGTTTCGAAACGTAGGCATAATTAATAATTATTAAAATAATCAAAAGAAAAGTAAATATACTGCAGTGATCAAGTTATATAGCAAAACATTAAATCAATAAAGAAATTTAGTATAAGTAGGTCATTTATAGTATTCAAATATTAGACAATTAAGACAGTTTACATTAAAGACAGTTTTCATCAATAGGGTTAGCTAATTTGATTTTGAAGAAATAATCATTATTTTGAATTTTACACCGAGCTCTGCGATTTTACTAATATTAAGATAGTTCTCTAGCTGGACTGGAGATATTCGAGCTGGAATGAAGGCGAGTTCTTTGGCGGCTTATGGCATCTTCTGTTTAGTTGGGAGACTATTTTAAAATGGTGTTCCTGTAGCTGGACTGAAATTGAAACAAAGGCAAGTCCCTTTTAGCGGCTTATGGCATCTTTTATTTGGTATAAGCTTGTTGGTTGTTGCTTCGGCATTGGATGGATTGAACTTCGGTGTTCCATCACGAGAATGGCAGCAAATTCTTGCCTGACTAGCAGGCCATAGTTAAATTAACAAATTTTTAGCTTTTCGTAGTAATAGCTCTTCAAAAGCAAGATGGAGTATATCTTCCTGCTTAAAATATGGCCTATTTATATATTTCCGCCAAGCCTTAACACCTTTTTGGAATTTCGTTTGCCTCAGGACCAATTGACTTTTAATTAAACAAAATCATATAATCTAATTTCTACTACTGATAAAGTCTCCGAGGTGTTATTTTTAATTTACTTAAAATTATTAAAATATATAAATCATATAATTTTGATTCAGTTTTCATTAATTAAAATTCCTTTTTACGTGTTATAAAATGTTAAAGCTTAACAGAAGTAACGGTATTCTGATTTAATGATAAAGTCTTTTGTTGCAAACAAAATCAATCAGTAAACTAGATTTTACTTTTACCCCAGGTGCGGTCACTAAATGATTACACAAAATTCTCATTTTTAATTATAAACGGATGATTTTTATTTTACTGAAATAAATATCTTTTAATATATTTTCCTTCCCAATATTATTTGTTTAAAAAAAAAAAAGCAAATTTAAAGAAAATGCTTTAGTTTCAGCTATATCTATAAAACATTAAATCAGAAAACCGTTAAATATTTTTTAAAGAAAACATTTTACATCTTTTTATTTAAATTTAAAATATATATACGAATCATTATACCATCATTCCAAGGTTTAAATTATCCATCCACATACGAATATAATAGTGAATATAATTAAGAATTGACTGAAAATTAATAAAACATTTTATGAAAAATTATGAGGATTTCTACGCTATAATTTTATCAAACCTGTGTAATTATAGCGTATTTTCGTATGTAAATGGATGATGCCATTCAAACGGCCATGATAACAAAGTTTTACCACTCAACTTATGTATAACATTTTTACATTTAAGATAGGTTCGACACTAGTTCAGACAAGTAGGTCATTAGGTTGATGGTGAAACGGTAAGAGATTGGAAGGTTTCCGTTTCAGAAGTTACATAATAATTGGTCCAAATATAAAACGACCATACTTATTCTTGAAAAAATTTCACCATTTAATTCTCTCAACTTTTTGATATCTCTTTAATTCGAAACCCCTTTGAAACAAAATTAAAAAATCCCATTACAAAAATAATTTCTGAACTTTTTGATATCTCTTAATTTGAGATCCCTCTGAATCAAAATTAAAAAATTCAATCACAACAGTAAACTATTACTATGAAGTTTTAATATATCCTCCAGTAATAATATATTATTGTCGGGCATTGCCTTAAAAAGTAATTCAAGATCTCAATACAATCAAATAAATTAATTGTTAAGTACAAATTAAAATTTAAAAAACTTGCACTTTAATCATTTTTTTTTTTAAACATTAGCAAATTAAATTAAAATTTATCCATTTTTTCCCCTACCAATAAAAACAAACCATTATTATACAAACTTGTCAGACAATATTTCTTCCTTAACTTACTTCTTCAACCAGTTTATTTTATTTGCTTTTCATTATTTGAACTCTTCATTTAACATTTAATATTTTCTCATCTTATCTATTTAACAACTATATTCAAATATCTTGAAATAGTTTTATAGCATTCTGAAAGAATACACATTTGCTCATTTATGCATGACTTCACTTAATACTAATTAAATTTCAAAGTCCTGAATAATCTATTATTTGCTTCTCTGCTGAAAATTATTTTTTTGAATAATGAAAAATTGCAATTATTTTAGTAGCAACTTTAGGATTAAATATATGATAAATTAGCAAAAACCTAAATGAAATGGGTATTAAAAATTTTTTCTTGTTATCATCATTATTGACAGCTACCATTACAAGTATGGCTATTCTATTTCAACTCCAGAAGGAAAAAAATGACTCGAATAGGAATTGTAACAAGAATATGTAAGATAAAAATATTGTATAAACAAAATCTTATTGCCAGTTAGTGCTAATAGGTCATAATGACCAGATTCAAAATAAAAAAAGTATCAAGAACACAACAGACAACTCATACATATAATTATACTAAAAGGCAATAATATTATCTCAGAAATGAAGACAATCAAATCACATTAAAAGCACTGCAATTCAATTTCTAGACTTTAGTAGCATTCCATTAAACACATTTCATGCATTTATTTTAAAAATCTAGATTGAAGACGACTTTTGACATTACTAAAATATTTTACAAATGAAATATAAAATTCGAAAAAGGTTTAGAGAACCTTTTAAGTTAATTTTAAAATATAATATTTTAGTTTATTACATGTCTTTTACAATAAAAGTATTATAATTTAAAATTATAAAAATAAATAATGCCATATACAAACATTCCTTCAAATAAAATAATCCAAGCAATATATGTGACTAGATTGTAGTTACTTTGAGAATTAGTTTATTTACTTAAATTCTAGTTTGTCAAAATACTAATTTGATTTGTAATATATATATATGCTAAATATACTGTAATCATTAAAAAGTTTTGAATATATAATTTTATGATTTATAAAATAGACAAAAATAGTTTATTTTATAAGTTATATAATTATGCAATATATATGTTTGTAGTTATATATGATAAAAGGAGAGAATTTATTACAAAAGATAAAGATTATATGAAACTTTATTATGTTTTGAAAAATGGCAACAGAAGAATTTTTTATATTAATTCATTGAAGAGGTTGGTCATCAGATGGTAGACATCTTGGAAAACTTCCTAAATGAAAGAAAAACTAGTTTGATAAATTAAATACATAAAATTATTCTAATTTGAATACCACAATAATATGAACACTTTTTCCACTTCTGATTCTAGATTGTGCTTCAATAATTAATGAACAGCACTATAAAACTTATTGCTTTTAAATTTTTATGTAAAAAAAAAAGTTAGCATCCAAAATGCCATTTGTTAAAAAAAAAAAAATACAACCACATATTCTCCAGGAGCAAATATTCCTTCTACTTTAATGCTGCCATATATTATAAAAGCAATAGTGCTCTTCCTAAAATTTTATTTCTGTTCTTTGTTGAAAAGGTTAATCTAGAGTTAGTTAGTGTGCCTGAATTTTTTTTGGACCTTAATATATTGATTACACCTGGGTCTCTTTTTACGCGGACTTATTTAACACGATTTTGAAGTTACGCGATTCATGGTTCACCAGAATGCGCTATTACTTTAAATAATAAATTTCGCGCACATACGTTATATTGAAAGTAATAGCCCATTATTGGAATTCGACTTTCATCTTAGTAATTTCAATATTTTCAGTGCTTTATAATAGTAAGATTTTATGCAATAATGAAATTAAAATCATGATTTCCACATTTTATGTATACACACATTAAATTTTACAAGATTATAATGTAAATTTGTTCAAACATTGTGCGTGTTAATTTTGCATTTTAAATCACATTCTGTTTTTGCTTTTTAAAAAAGAACGTAATCAATTATTAATCATTTAGTGTCCGCAAGTTTATTTTTAAAAGGTGAGTAATAGCAGTGTAATAAAATTTGATTTTTAAACGGAATTGAAAATTAAAATTAGAGACAAAAATAAAAGTTTAGAACAGAAGAAAATGTAGAAAAAGATAATGAAACAGAAGTGGAACCTGTTCCTTTCACTTCAAAAATGATTTGAGAAGGTCTTCAACTTTCTAATCAGTTGGCAAATTATTTTCTTACTAATCATGAACGTGCTCATAAATTCCAACGAGAGCCAAATGGTTATATGTCTGGATATTGCGAGCTTCATAAACAATTAATAAAATCATCGTCGCAAAGATTAATTATTAATTATGTTGTCACTAGAAAACCATTAACACAACAACATGAGAGTGAAGTTGGCGCTAGTTGTAGTTCCTCTTGTGAAGAAACTTTACCAGTTTGCAAACGAACCTGTTTATCGGCAAATAGCATTAATAATTAAAACGTGTATAAAAAAATGTAAATTACTGTACTGTAAATTATGCATAAAAATATATTATTTTGAATAAAATTAAATATTATAGTTAAAAAAAGTTCGTCTTGTATCAATTTTTTTCAAATTTGAAATTTTTTATTAGTCATATTTTATTTCCTTATTTTTTTTTTCGAACGAATTTTAAAGTAATTTTACGTTGGTGCTTTGCTTTTACGCGAATTTTGAAAAATCACAGACCGCATCCCCCCTTTTCAATGTAAGTTTCATCTATTTTTGCACGATTTCGTTTGCGCGTTTTCTGAGGAACCTATTTATCGCGTAAAACGAGACTCAGGTGTATTTGTCGACAGATAATTTGTTATCAATTGAGAAATATGTTTTTCTAGATAAAATTTATTTTACAAAAATTCTAATACTAATATTAGCTATTTAAGATGTCAAACTGATATAAAAAAAATATTTTAATAAAATCTTAACTGTTTATTAGTTGATCTAAGGTACACAATCTTAATATATGTATTTTATAAATTACACCGGGTCTCGTTTTATGCGGATTTTTTTAATGTCATTTTGAAGTTATGCGATTTGCTTTTCTTCTTAATATCTTTACATGCGGTTTTCTTTTATGCAATAAAAATTGTTAGATCAGAAGTTGAGCTCTGATAATGCACTATTACTTTAAATATTATAACTTTCGCGCATTCACATGGCATATTTAAAGTAATAGCGCATTATTGGAGTTAGACTTCCATATAATAATTTCATTTTCAGCACTTTATAATAGTACTGTAATAGATTTTATGCAATAAAGAAGTTCATAATTCAGTTAAAATCAGGATTTTCCCATTTTATATATACACAATAAATTTTACAAGATTATAATGTAAATCTGTTCAAACGTTACAGATGCCTATACTATCTATGCATGTTGTTTTTGCATTTTAAATCACATTCTATTTTTGCTTTTTAAAAAAAAGAGTACGTAATCAATTAATCATTGTCTGCAAATTTAAGGTAATAGCAGTGGGCACAATTAAATTTGACAATTAAAAATTAAAATCTGATTTTTAATTATAATTAACAATTTAAAAATTACGTAACGTGATCTGAAATTAATGTGATGTGAAACAATGAAATTTGATTTTTAAACAGAATTGAAAATTAAAAAATGAAAGACAAAAATAAGAATTTAATTTTTAATTGTTAGTTTTAATTAAATTTTGCCCAACAGTGGTGAGTAGGTGTCTTTTTATTATCATATTTTTATTTTAAACCTTTAGTTTATCCTAATGGAGAGGGAAAAACACCCAAGAAAATGAATTTCTTTGTAAACAAAAATTTCAATTTTAGATCGCTTAGCGAAATGGGAAGGATCATCAGCAATTGGAAAACATTTTAGTTTGGGCGAGTGCGCTAGTTGTATTTCCTCGTTATGAATCTGATGTCTTACCAGTTCACAATGAACTTACATATCAAATAGCGGTAATGATTAAAATACTATACATGTATGAAAAAATATAAAATACGGTAAATTACACATGAAAATATATTGTTTTGAATAAAATTAAATACTGTAGTTAATAAAAAAAGTTTGTCTTGTATCAATTTTTTCCAAATTTGAAATTTTTTATTAGTCATTTTATTTCCTTATTTTTTTTAATGCGAATTTTAACGTAATTTTTTATGCGATTTTTGAAAATTACAGTATGTATCCCCCATTTTTCAAGGTAAGTTAAGTCCATTTTTGTTGATTTCTTTTGTGCGCATTTTCTGAGGAACCTATCTACTGCATAAAATGAGACCCAGGTGTACTTCAATTTTTGATATTTATTAATATGCTAATTTTTCAAACATGGGGGGGGGGGTATTTTTGTTAAAAACTATTTAGTTTATTTAGTTAAAGCAAGTACATATTCAAATTAAATAAAGCTAACTCTAATTTTCTCACAAATTCATTTAATTATGCAAATTAACAGTTTACAAATTGTAAACATCATGCATTATATTCTTAATAATGGTAAATTGATTTTTTCTTACTATTTATTATAGATCTTATCTCTTGGCTTCTATATAAATAATTTTTGTCTGATCATCATGATACTTTAAAATTTTCAGCATAGCATATGGGTGTAGTTTAAGATTCCTTTTTCCTACACAGTTTGAAATATTTTGCTAATGGGAAATATAACTATAACCACATCATTCTATAACAGTTACTCAATATACATATTATAGTAAGATATAACCGAATAAAAATTAGACCAAACTATAATAGATCTAGAATCTTTATTCTGAAAGCAAACCAGACTGATAATCGGGGGAAGGGGGGGGGCACTAAAATTTATCATGATAAATAATTAACATCATTATCATTTTAATTAAAATGTTCACTATTTTTGTTATAGATGTTAATTGATAACAGTAATTTTGTTTAACATTTATTTTTGTAATTATATATACAAAAAAATTGTTCTATATCTCCTTTTGTATTATGATGGCAGAGCCCAAAAGATGTTTCATGATTTTTTTTGACATTTTCTTTTCTACCTAGTCTATAACTTCAGCACATTTACCTATTGATTACTGTGTACCACTAGTAAAGCTGTTTAACTATAATCCGGGTCATATAAATAGGGACATAGATCATTAGAATATTCTTGCAATTTGTTATTTAATGTGATTATCTAATAATGAAATCTTTTACATATCTCTACTTTTTTTGACATGATCTGGAATATCTTTATAATATATCTGTAAAAAATAGTATTCTTTCTTGGTACAAGTGTAATAAAATTAAAAAGTGACATTTAAGAGCTCACAATTTCACTGATGTTATTAAATACACAAAATTTCATTTGGTATTGGAATAGCTTCCGAAATCCCAAAAAATTTCTTTAGAATTTTATATTGAAGATAACGATCAGTAGCATGTGGGTTGTAAAAACAGATGAAACATTCCGTCCCATAACAATTACATCTCTCATTTTTATAAAAATATATATCTACCATTTTTATATTTATAATAGTGTATAAGTTTCTTAACTTTTACTTTCATACAATTTAGTCAAAACCAAGCATATACAGGTTAACTTTTTTCATTAAAATAATAAAATCAAACACATATTTATTGTACTTGGTTGTGAATGCTGCTTATTCTGGAATACCCTGCTGATTATAAAAAAAATCCACAAAGCAATACAATATAAAGATATGCTGGCCTTGGAAAGACAATAGTTACAAATATTAACAAAAACCTACATAAGATTTTGCAGGGTCCTCAAGGAATTGTATAATATAATAAATTTTCTATTGCTGTTCATGTATTATTATATCAATAAGGTACAAGTAATATGTCAATGTGCTCTTTGCTTTATATAGTGCAAGTTTTTATAATATTAATTTTAGAGCCATTATTATTTTAATGTGTTGAGCGGTTGTAGCACAATATCTGCTAATGGCAGGCGATTCGTTGAAATTTTTTTTTTTTAAACTGCAGGAAAATTATATGTATGACATTTATAAAATACCATAACTCGCTGCTCTTTGACTTCCTTTTTAAAATGGCGTCAAGTTGAAATCGGATAAAATTTGAATTTTTTATTAATAGGTTCATTTATTTTTTTTCTTTTCTGCTCAGTTTACTAGATTGCACGAATAAGACAAAGGTAGAATCTCTTTATCGGGCACTTGTTACTAAAATGGATTAAAAATGTGCTTAAGATTCACATTTCAAGGCCTTCATCCCAATAAAAACATAATCAGAATATTGGGTTGTAAGTATTCAACTTTAATTATTTGAATAGTATTTTAATTTTTTTAAAATTATTTGATAAATGGTATAATCTATTAATGTAATTTGCATTGATGTATCTGTGTAGTATATAAATTATATAATATTAAATCATTTATGCTCTTTATTATACAGTATATAAATTTGTATTCATATCTAACAAGTGATTTATGTACAATGTAATTTTGGGGCTCTGATCCAAGTTTGAGGTAATCTTATTTTATAGACATAATGATTCTCAAAAGGTTTAATAATTTATTAGTGTGTTTGCATTTGCATAACAAGTAATGATTTTTATACATAAAAATTATAGAGCAGTGCAATGTAAATTTTAAGATTGATTATCAGATGTACAGAAAGGTTGCAGTAGATAAAGCAATTACAAAATTTACTGGGCATAGTTCCATGTGAAAATGTAAATATTTAAAACCAATAAAGAGATTTCAAATGATGTGTGTGTGTGGTGATAGCCACAATGATTATGTATATAGCACATGGAACTATATGCAAGCAAAAATCAAATTCTGATTCTTGTCTATGCCTTATTACTCATACTGTGGAGTCAGTAGTTTTGCCACATTTTGCATTACATTATTTTCAAGTTTATAGCTAGCAAATGCGCTATATGCAAATAAATTATATCTCTGTGGGACAATAAATATAACAAGATAGCATCACTGGTGTGCCTAAAGAATATAAGCATCACTGATATACACAAAAGATATAAAATGAAGATGAAATTCATTTTATCATTGATACAGACAGTAGCATACAATTTCTAGTTTAGACAAAAAGCCAATTGTTATATGATGACAAATGCATATCTATCTTCTGGAAATGATTTGTTGTGTATCTTTTTATTAGAATGAATCTTTACGCCGTGAGATTTGTTAACTTTTGAGGTACAAGATAAAAATGAATAATTTTTACGAGACTAGTTTTGGAGATTCTAAAGCTATGGATTATCTCGGGTAAGAAATATTATATATGGTTTGAATGAGAATTTTGAGAGGAATCCCATGAATTTATCAATGAAGATATAATTTAAACTTAATTAATCATCTAATTTCTATCAATGTAAAGCTTTTTGCTCTAACATTATGAAAACTGAAGTTATTGTAAAAATTGTGTTGCAAGTCAGTTTTTTAAAAATTCAATATGGCGCCCAAAGTCCTTTAAACTAGTCAAAATAAGAAAACCTATTGATAAATGTTGCACAACTGATTATTGATAAAACAATAATAAACACAAGAAGATAAAAATCAGAAATGAAAAGATTTATTCCTGAAAATTGAAACCTCTATTTAGTTTTTTAATACTATTATTATGACACAACACTTTAGCTACATGGGTGAAAAGAAATAAGCATACCAGTTATAAATATATTTTTTTTATTAAAAAAAAAAAAATGCGTGGAATTCAGTTTGTCTTGTCTTAATGATTTAAATAATTTGCTCAAAGCTTATTTAAAAAAAAACCCCAAGAAACGTTAAATCATTTACTACACTGATCCTTTTCATACATTTCACATGTCCAATACAGTAGATAACACATTCATATAATTGTAAATTCAACATCATGTCATCCAGTAAACTGAATTAAGATATAAATTGTTCTTATGACTTTGCTATAATTTTTTCTCAACATATTGTTTAAAAAAAAAATGTTCTAATGCCTTAATGTTACAAAAGATCGTATTATTTTATAAATCAAAACTATATAAATTTGAAAAATACAAAATAAAACAATTTACAATGGTAAGCTCAAAAAAAAAAAAAAAAAGGAGGGGGGGGGAGAACATTTCTATAATTACAGTACATTTTCTATGGATAATGTATGATACCAACACCTAAATTTGAAAAAAAAATATATATATAGTTTAGATGTGAAATTAGAAATATAGATAAACAAAATGGAGATAATGCCCATGATTTGAAAATAGACTGCACTACCTGAAGTCATCATTAGGATTCACAGAAAGAAATAATAATGAATTGAAAACAATGGTTACATCAAAAATTATAAAATTAAAAAAAAAAAAAAAGAATATAGATAAAAACTCAAAAGTTTATTTTACAGGAAACAAACTTGTAATTGTTAAGGAATGGATTATAATTTAAAACAAATTCCTAATTTTGACTAGAAGACAAAAGTAAAAAAAAAAAAAATCTATTATGACGAGTTGAAGCTATTTCTAATGTATAAGAATGAAAATTCTGAAAAATAATAATGGCAAACATCAATTTTTGTTGAAAAAAAACATTCACTAAGAAAATGCCCATTTAAAGTTGAAGGCAAAATTATTATTGGCAAAATAATAGAAAGCAAATAATATATATATAATGAATGCAAAGAGGAAAAAATAAATAGTAACTTCTGTGCTTTTTTTAAATTCATACTCTTATTATTTTTGAAATGCTCTATTTATATTCTTAAAATAGCATATGTACAGAAGCATATTGTCAAAATTTATAAACAATTGCTGTTTTAGCATGATAGAGTAGCAATTAAGTTATTGTTCAAATGGCACTTTTAGGGTACCAATCAATTGTGATAAACCAACACTCTCTACATCCATATAATAAATTTGACAGATTAACTATTGCAATTAATTTAGTTAAAATAAACATAACACAGTAATGACATATCATATATCTTAGCTCACTAAATGCAGTAGCAATATTGAAGCAATGGATCCGAAGTCAGATCCATGCTTCACAGCCTTACATAAACTAACCGGTATTGCAAACCAGATTTAGAGGTTTATATTGGAGTATCAACAGAGTTTTGCATTAAATACAAATATAAAGTGTTTTGTTTTGCCTATTTATCAATCATGATGCAGGATTCTGTTAAAACTAAAACTTTATTTTGTTACAAGAAATATATTTTTGTCTGATTCTATTTAAAAATATATGTCGTGTGATTTATTTGAAGATAAGCCTGCCAACATTTCTAAATTAATTACATTATAAATTAGAGTTTCATTTGAGGCAATTAAATATGGCCTCTTTAATAAAAAAAATACGAAATTAAATCACAGATAATAAAACCTTAAAGTTTATTTTTAGTAAAAAAAGTTGCTTTGAAACAAAAAAGTGTGGGAGCTTATCAAGATATGGAATCATACAAAAAACAATAGGAAAAGAGTTGGCTGGAAAGGTATAAAAGGTGGGGTAGAACAAAGAACTGGACTACTGTACTACTTATGATTCCTCTGTTTTGGCTGAGGATTATGATTCCTCTGTTCTGATGTCTGCTGAGAATTATTATCAAGATCGATTCCTAGATTTTTACTCAGAATTTTTAATTTGACTTGAATTATGCGAAACATCAAAATTTATTTTAACCTAGTGGATGTAACCATGTATGGTGGCTAAGCCCATCAGCCTTGCCTGCCGTCGGGGCCCTGATCCATCAAAGGCCGTAAGTGTCAATTAAATAAATGGAACCGAACTGTGAACTGTCTGTATGCACTACGTACCAATGCTTCAAATAATAAGCACCTTGTCTGGACAAATGAATCTACGAATGTCAGTCAAGTCAGGCCACCGTGGGAATTGGACAAAGACTAAAATCCTGTGCTGGTAACATTTCATCTCATGAACTTTTACTTTTCTTGTTTTCAAATCTATACCTTTCTTTTTATTATTCACATTTAACTCATTAACTTTATATTATGTATTTATCTAAATCTAATATTATATTATATCATTTAAATTGATCATCCTTCATAATTGAATGCTCTCCTTCGCTATTCCTCATTTTCTAAAATCAAATAAGCGTGACATATTATTTTAGTTTCTTAATGCGGTAGGAATATTTTTTTATTGAAATATATTTCCAATTTATAAATTACTATTTGTGACTTAATGTTAGTTCATGTTTTTGCCAATTCGATCTCCTCGATAAAGAGTATTTTTGTTCTTGTGTCTTCTTAATGATAAGTGTTATTTATTAAAAAAAAATCATCAAACATTTAAATCATATACACAGTACAAAGCAGTGATTAAATGCTTTGTAAAATATTTTATTTAACCCTTGCTTTATAGAGGGGATACGTGCTATTAAAATAAATTGAATTGGAAAATCAATATCCATACAGAAAAATTATATTTAATTTAGATCGCCTCATTTATAGAATCATTGATTAGGTGTTACTTGTGGACTAGCGGATATTAAAGCCTTAATTTTTTTTATATTATTGATTAAAGTATGTCTTTCTTTAAAGTAAAAGCATTAGTCTTTTGGTTGTTGTTTTCTTTCAACCTGATACTTTTGATTAATCTATTAGGTTAATTTCAGATGATCCAAGCATAGCACAATTATCTTATTCATATTTTGATATATTGGCACATTACACTTAAGGTAGTTCTAGTCGATTGTTTCTCCCCTGATGCTAGCGGGACTGGTGGAGAAAATCATTTATGTGTGTCTCGGATATGTTGTTGGTTCGTTGTTAGACTCGAAAATAGATGAATAAGTCAGAGGCCATAGTATTCTTGATTTTTATATCTCGCGTATGACTGGTCATGAGGTACTTTTGTCTAGATTTCGAACTGGGTTAAACCAGCATACACATTCGACCGGCACAATATATATTAGAAGTTTTGCACAGCAGCATCTTGATCAATCCTAGTAATAGGCTAACGAGATGTTGAAATTAAATCACATTCTAAAGATAATTTAATCAAAAGTTAATGGAGATTCACCCCTTCCCCCATATTGGTTGATAAAGGACTTGGATATTTTGAAAATTATTAAATATAATTCTTTACAGGGTGTACTCAAAACACTAAGAATATTCTCAAAAGGTAAAAATAGACAATCTGCATCAAACACAAATCTGAACGACAAGGAAATGAAATTTTTTTTGATTAAACATTAATGCATCAAACTACATTACACCTTAATAACTACTTCATGAAGTCACAAATGGTTCTAATGACTACTATAAGAAAAATCACAAACTAAGTTGGAGGTAGTATGTGTAGTACTTAATATTTCAAATGCATCAATCTTTTCATAATCAAAAATAATGCTTATTTTTGTATGTTATGTAATTGGCTATATAAAATAAATATCTATGCAGAAACCAGCTATTTTCAAATACTGTCATAAGCCTTAATCAACAGAACCAAAAATCAGTAAAAGCAATATATACCATTTCCTTGTTCACAATATCTTTTTTGGACTTTTGCATCTAGAATCTTTATAACCAGTCTTGGACAAATTTTTATCTGTGGCTGGAAAAAGTATATTCAATAAAATCCCTGAAAACTATTTTTGCTGTAATAGATAACAATGATATTCCACAATAACTACTTTACTTTTTTCTAATTCTATTATTTTTTATAAATAAACAAATAGAAACATTCTAAAAAAATGTCAATAGTTTTAAAGCTAACATGCCTCCATTAGGAATCAGAACTTTTTGGTTTTAAGATTTATAACAATTATTTTCCCATCATCAAGATCAATATTTTGTTAAATACAATCACATTTAACAGATACTGTCCCATCACCAAGATCAATATTTTATTAAATACAATCACATAAATTCTTTTATCATTATGAAATAAGACTGTCAATCATTGATATAATAGAATACCATTTTTCATATTTACTAGTTACTTTTAATGTCCAAAAAAAAAAAAATCAAGTTAATTGTGATTAGCAAATCATTACATCTTTATCTAAGTCCACCAATTCCTGTCTTCTGGTTGATCTAACTTAAGCTTTTAAAACAACATATTGTATTGTTTATACATTCAGTTAATAATTCACACACAGAACACCACCTTTCCTTTTAACTAGGTCATTAATACATCACTATCAAGATATCTATTACCACCTATAATATACTCATTAACAGAAATAAATGCCAGATTAATACAGTCGATTTGAAAATCAATATCGATAATTTGAGTCTTTAACAAGTGTTTCTGAAAAAAACATACCAATGTTTTTTGAAGTCAATATTATTTATTATCCAACAATCTTCATCTTTAAGTACTGAAATATATTCTACAACTCTTTAAAGTATAATATAATCAAATGATGTCACTGAGCATTCATATCTCCTAAATTCTTTTATAATAATTACTTTATCTAAACAAATTTAATGGATATTTTACACTTGATGTAGTAATTCAATAAAAATATTCGCATTATTTTCTCGTATTTTATTTTTTGAAAGGATTCCGAACACAATTTTGACTAGGGGCTAAATTCTTCTAAGATAAATTCTATACTACACCCCCAATATTTTTCCAGAAATTCTTGAGATATGGCTCAATATTGAAATAAATAACCATTCAATTGTATTTGAATGTACAAAGATGAAGATTTGGGTATATCTCTGGTATGAGTTTTATCCATCTTAAATAGCTTACCTTTCACAATACTGATCTGGTATTCTAGAATTCCTCTAATTGTAGTGAATAGAGAAAATAGACTGAAGTCCTAATAATAAAATTCTATGTTGCCAGTAGCATTGTAACAATACAAACTAAACTTTTTAATATTTTACTCAATTTGATATTAAGAGAAATAAAATTTTTTTAACATACTGTAGACTATTAATTTCAGAAGAATATCAATATTTTTTACGTATCAAATAATGACTGCTTATTAACAAATTTTTGTATAAATAAGCTATAGTTTCTGCAACAAAATCCTAACATAACTGATCTTGGAAAACTATTTGAAATCATCCAAAGACTTGATTTTTTTTCTTCCCCCAATCATATATGTAGAGAAAAAGTATTTAAAAAAACTGAATTGCTCAATAATCAGGCTGAACATTTTTTCTGAATGTCTGTATCTATATATATATACACCATACAAATAAAAGCAAAAAAAAAATAAAATAAAAATTGTAAACATTTTTGATACTTTTATTTAATTTAAAATCAAGATTTGATTTTTTAAAAATAAATTTATGAATCTTAAGATACAAAAAATGAAAAAAAAATCCATTAAAAACATCTAACTTATGTTTAATGCTGCCATATCAGAAAGTGTTAAAAGAGGGGCAAAAAAGTAATCACCAAACCAATCTAAATGGCAATTTTTTTAAAAAGAAACATATATTTTAAATTATAATTGGACTTAGGCCTAAGGATTTAAAGATTGAAAAGCCACTTACCCCTGACAGGACTGTGCTACATGCCTTAGCATTTAAGTTGCCATCAATTACCATTATAATTCATACTGGGCACTACCAATCACCGGTAAACATTAGATTTCATACTCCATATCCGCAGCAGACCAATGCTTGGACTGGTGCAGATCTCCACAAGCTACAGCCACAGTATGTGCAAGACATCAAAAGATACCATTAGTGCTTTGTGGACACTAACCAAGGGCTTTCTTCAATGAATTGTATAATCTTACATGAAAATAAAGAAACGAAATCATATTACTGGAAAATTCTATCATTATTTTAAACCACCAATCTTACAAAGTAATTAAAATGTATATATTTAGCGATAAAACTTTAATTCAACTATATGGTCTAGCAAAGATTATACAAAAGCTTGACTTTTTTTACAATAATAATGTCAATAGTTTATTTTTAATGAGTACATAACAGATTTTAATTTAAAACTCGTGGAAAAATTAAAAAAGAATTGCTATCTCAGGGTGTTTAGCATAAAAAACTCATCAACAATTGTTTTTCATTATTATTTGCTAATTCAATATTTTCTGCACTTATTAGTTTTGTTAGCATAAAAATGTAAAACATATTTCAAAACCTTTTACCTATCCATTATGAAGCAATAATCTTAAGCTTCGAAATAAAAAATAGCTCACATATCTAAATGTATACACATAACGCAAGTAGAAGGATATTAAAATCTTAAAACTGCAAAACACTGAACTGTTAGTAGTATATTTTGGATATTCTATATACTATCAAGGCTCTACTATCAGCTGAGAAGGGGACAATTGTGAAGCAAGCTAAGTAATTTATATTTTGATTTTCATACTATTTCACATAAAAATTTCAATTATTTCCCTGGAATCAGTTTGTAATTGTTTTTCTCCAAAAAAACTAGATGGTTATAATCAGACTGCTGGATTATCACTAAAACCAAGAAACAACTCAACATAATACAAAAATGTGCTATTATTTAAATCCCAAACAAACTTTACTTTTATCATTTATTAAATGTTGCTTTTATTTATCAGTTGTTAACTGCACTTTGTAAACAATGACATACAAAATCAAGAAATATATAGTGTCCCAGTGAAAAGATGACTAGTCCTCTCTCCAAGGTACCAGCAGTGACATACTTTAGCTATTTACTTCATAAAAATTTAAGGCACTAGCATGTCTGGAACACAAGTTATGAAGAGCTTCACTGCCATACACAGTTTGAATCATTTCAAATGTTTTAGTATTTTGCCCAATTTAAAACAAAATTTAATGATAGCAGTCTACCATTGCAAGTTAAAATATTAAACAAGACTGGCACATTTTATATTATAACCATGATCCAGATATACTAGTGTCATAAAATTTTGGTGGTAATTAGTTAAAACTGTCATTATGTAGCATGTATTGATTCAGATGATGCACTGAAGCACACTCCCTATAAAAAATCATACATTTTACAGATTTAAAAATTGTCAACTTCAGAACTATTCCAACACTATTAAAATTTATGTAAATCTACGAAGATACCTTAGGCCAACGTTAGATGAAAATGTCAAAATTACACACCAAACTTATAATTGAACACCAGACGTCCGACTCTTGAGCATTATATAACAGGCAAATGTAATTTTATTGTCAAAACAATGTAACAAATTTGTTTTACACACACACACAAAAATCACGGTTTAAATTTTTTGCATTTAAAGCAAAACTTAATAAAGCCTTTTGTCCTTCAATGGATTTTCAATTTAACTCTTGTTTTACCATTGATTGTCAATGAAGTTCATATAATGATAATGGCACAGCAAAATTTTATAAAATGCATACTGTACTGCATCAACAATATAAAAATAATCCAAGTTTTAGAACCAATTAATTAAAGGTTATCCATAGAATTTATTATTTAGAAGCTATATAAAAAAAAAAATGTATTAAGCTTTGGCATTTATTTTTTTGTATAAGCAAATATATTTGGTGTCTCTATTCAATATTATTTCTTCAATGAATATAATACTTTAATGTAATTAAGCTTAATTTCTAATATTATTTAAAGTTGTCACAAAGAAAAGAGAAAAGTTGATTTCCAAATTAAATGTAATTTGAAAAAAAAAAACTAAAATTAAATTACATAGTTAACTTTCATCACGCTTTATTTCTATTTGGCTTAATTGTTTCAAGAACCAGTCAGGTGAACCAAGATAAGCAGTGATGTTTTTTTAATCTGAATGCAAACTTTTGGGCCAATAGAATGTTTTCAAAAAACTGTTATAGTGATAGACTAGAGTTTTCAAAAGTAAATCATTTTATTTACTATATTCTAAAGCCATCTATGGTTAGCTACACTAATCAATGGTCACCAGACAGTGATACATTCACATTCCCAGACTAGTTTCTAGCTTAGGGGTCCCCAACCTTTTTGCACTTAAGAGCACATTCTATAATACCGGCTAGGTGGCGGGCACCATTTATTTTTTCAAAGTTAATTTATAGTTGGATATTGTTAATATACACATAATGTACAAAAAAATATTTATTTCAAAAATAAAATTTTAACATATAATTAATGTTTATATTTTTATGTTGTAAAAGTATATGCCCTACAATTTGATTACAATATAATACAATAATTTATAAGAAATTTTAAAAATTAAATTTATCTGTATCAGATAAATAATTTTTTATTGTGTTTGGATAGCGGCGGGCACACGTAAAATTGTCTGCGGGCACCATGGTGCCTACGGGCATAAGGTTGGGGACCCTGTTCTAGCTGTTGATAGTCTTCAGTGAGGGGCAGGATTTCACTATAATCTAGCCAGCACTTTTTTAACTTTTTATGCTATCAAGATAAGACTGAAATTCAAAAACACCTTGTGAATTTCAAGCTATATTAACTTGATAGTACAAGTTTAAAGGTTGTGGCTAGATTATAAAGGCAATCCTATTACTCACTGAAGACAACCAGTAGCTATAAACTATTATGACAATATAAAACTACTATCTATTGATTATTGAAACTTGGAACAAAAAAAAAATGCTCAAGAAAATACATTAAACTACTACTACTAATAAAAGCATATGTTGAATGTAAACAAACAAATATTTTGTTGATAGATTTAAGGGAGCTATTTTGCATAGTAATTAATTTGGTGACGAGTCCTATAATGATTCTACTGCAAAATTAATTTTAAATAAGATAAATTTCAATGCACTGAGCTTCAGTCAAAATAAAATGCCAGCATTCTTCTACAATTATTCTCTCTTTGGCCAACTTATATAGCTCAAAGTTTTCTTCTGACTATAATCCCCTCCCTAAAAAAAACAACCACCATGAAATAGTAGAATGCAAATCAATATCATTAGAAATGTGACATGCTAGGATCTACTAAATATTTATTATTAAAGATTCATGAAAAAAGATATTATTATTGACTATTTCTAGAGTTATGGTTTAAATTAGACAACCCCTCATCCCCAAATTTTATGTAGGAAGAAAGTCTGACTCATTAATAGTCAGATTAGTCATTCATCTTTACTAGTTTCTTTAAAAAAAAGATGAATTTATACATACTATTTAATGTGTTATATATATGTTTTAAAAAAAACTTTAAAAAGCCTGCATTTATTTCTGAATCAATAATAAATGAAATTACATATAACTTTTCATTTCCCAACATTTCAATATTTTTTTTGGTGTGTATTGAGAGAAATTTTAGTAAATACTTTTATATTTTTGAAATGCTGGCAAATAAAAAGATGTATTAAATTTTAAAATGTTATATTACTCATTATTTATGAGTAATAAACTGCAACTTTTTTTTAAATTTTTTTTTTCTAATACTAGGTATTATCTGGGGAAATGAAAATACTCTCAGAAAAGTTTTTTTTTTTTTTAATATTTAGCTTTATTACTGCCTGGCATGTTTTCAATATATTTTTACTATAATATATTCATGACATATAATAGTATGATTAAAGTATACTTAAAACATACTAGGCAATAATAAAGCTAAATATTAAAAAAAAAACTAACCTTTCTTCAAGTTTTTTTCATTTTTACCAGATATTACGTTGGCTCAGAAAAGAAAATTAGTAACAATTGATATAAGATATTTAAATATTTGAAAAATACAAGGGAATATATATATATTTAAGTATATAAACCTCAAAAAAAAAGAAGCCAAAATGTGTGCCAAAAACTGCAAAAAAAAAAACATGATTTTTAAATCAATAATTTTTTAATAGTCAAAATATATATTGTATAGTTATCATTTTTATTATAAAAATTCATTTAGACTTTTTTTTTCTCAAAGCAAAAAAAAAAAAAAAAATTCATTAAGCAAATGGTGGCAATTTTATTTTACTTTAAATTCTTCAATTTTTACACTTTTATTTCAAGTAGTTAATTTCATGTAAACATGACTTCAGCTGATGCCATAAATTTTGTAAATCCATGATACAATTAAATAAAGAGAAAATTATACAATAAATCTGAGATATTGCACATCTCAATTATTGCAATCTTATTGTTAATTTTGAAACATTAAAATCATTTTCAAACCTCATACTCATACCCATGAAGATAGCATTACAATAACTACATCTAAAGATTTTTATTTTATCAATAGCTTTAAAGATTTGTTAAGATTTTCTTAAGCCAAAACAATACAAATCTCATCTATTTAGATTTTTTTATAAGTTATATTTTTAGAACTATCTGCAATCACATGAGCAAATATATAAAAATGAAATGGTTTAAAAATTCGTATCAGGATTAAACTTTGCACTATTCTAGACTCTTTTTGAGTGCTTGTTTGAATTTCAATATCAGCTTCATTTAGCACTTAACAACTATCTATATACTTAGATTACTTTAGTCAAAAATGCTAATAATTTTTTTTTAGAATTTTTATATTAAATTAAAAATTTAAATTGTACAGACTGTAAATACACTATTTTTCTTTGAACACGACTGACCAAGTTAATAAAAAAAAAATTACATTCCACTTTTCAAAATTGCATACCTTAAATTTTACTAGACGACTTTGCATTAAACTTGAATACTAAAAAATGGTTTCCTGACGCTAACAAATATATTCTTAATCAGCCTTTAGATTCTAACATGATATGAACAGGAATGTTCCCAAATTTCAGATAATTGAGATGATGATGCTGGATATCTTAACAAACCCAAACAATATAAAATTATATTCTCATAACAATTATTTTTAGTTTCACAGAAGCTGATAGTGGTTTTGAAATAGTCTGTATCAGAATCCAGTCTTGAAATTAAATAATAAGAGACAGATTTAAAAGTATTTTAATAATACAGTTATCTATGTCAATAATTCAGAAAAAAATTAACATAAAATCCTACAAGATTATGACAGCAGTTACTATATGTAAAAAATGATTCTGATTTGTATAGTTCAAACTATTTTTCTGGAATCAAACTCACTAAACAATTAATCCCGTGCGTGTATATATTTATTATATTAATTTTAACAACTCTATAAAACAATAATAGTTACTAAATATATAGCACTTACAATACATAACAATGTTTATGAAGAAATACGTAATTCTTCACAATTCAGACAAACATTTTAATATACTTACAAAGAATGCCAACTTTTATCAATGTAATCTACAAAATGAAATATTAATCCACTTTTTACCAATCTTCAAGACCATAATACGAGACAGTTGTTGATATTTCAAAAGGGTATATTTGTAGCAATCTTACCATAATATATTATCTGATTACTT
This sequence comes from Epiperipatus broadwayi, assembly GCA_028023455.1. Taxonomy (NCBI): domain Eukaryota; kingdom Metazoa; phylum Onychophora; class Udeonychophora; order Euonychophora; family Peripatidae; genus Epiperipatus; species Epiperipatus broadwayi. The sequence goes on along the minus strand of JAQFVV010012661.1, from coordinate 97,104 downwards.
CATAAATATTATATACCATTATGTATTTAATAACTTTTTTTACATTAAAATAGAATTTATACATAGCCTATAATCTGAAACGAAAGCAGTTAAGACAGGTTTGTTAAAATTATCGCTAATATAGGCATATCACCAATTAATCTGTTACTTGATAAGATTTTGAAGAGTAGGTAAAAATGGATTGTTTTCATTTGATTAGTAAATTGTGACAATATAAAAGTGTCAGTTGCAAGTTTATTAAAAGTAATTTTGGAAAGTCTAACTTTTAAAGAATTACATGCAAACTTTAAGATTACTACTTTATAATTATTATATATAAACATAAGTTATGCAAATAAGAGATACACGAGCATTTATCATTCAACAAATATGGATATATAATTATTTCATTGTTGTAAGAGAACTCATTTAAGTTTATGCTATAAAAGTTGCTTGGTATTTTCAGTGGGTTTTTGCCAATGCTGTTTAGATTAAAAACCCACATCTACATATATTTTTGTTGTCATTTTAACTTTTAAAACCAAAAACTAACTTTTGTTATTCAAGCTGACAATTTAGCTCCAGGTTAAATCCCATGAATAGTAAATACAAAAGCAAAAATTCTTACATTTTATTGAAATTGATCAATCTTAATATAAAAACTAATTCTTAATGATGGAGTATAATAAATGCAGTTGAATATATTAATTTAGTGATTGCCATAATATTCAAGATGAGTCTCAGTTGCTTCATAGGAGTGCATTAACTAAATCATTATTGACCGGTGTTATTTTTCTCTTTTAGAAACTGATCACAAATGTCTTTTAAAAGCCAACTTCTCAGAAAAGCTCAACTCAATTTATCTGCTGATAAAGTATATAATTTATATTAATCGAGCACTTTTTAGGTTTGCAAATAAACAAAGTTTTGAATATTTAGATATGCTGCTGCAACATATAGATAATATATAGACAAATTTGCTAAAAAAAAAAAAAATTAGTTGAAACTGTTTAATTTTAGACAATTAATATTGAATATAGTTCTAGAGCTTTGCACAACTGAATTATTATTCATATTTTGAAAAAATTCTTTAAATCTAGAGCTTAGGTGATCATTCTGTAAATTTGATTAGAAAAGGCATTATTTATAAGAATTATTATCAAATGGATATTCCTGGATTTAACAATGGGCAAATCTGACTAACAGTGAGATAAGCATATAGACCAAATTCTCTTTCTGAAGGGAAGTAGAATACTTAGGCAATAGACTACTACAATCAAATAAATCATGACATAATTGGTTTGCAATTTGCTATTGCCCTGCCATTAATAGTCATAATTTATTATAGCATTTCATATGTATATTTATATAAAATCATTAATAAAACTTATCTTTATTATTCATTTTTTTTTTTTATATTCCAAAATTTTTCTGGCCATTCTACTTTTACAAACATACATAAATACAAACGTTTCTCAAAAAAATTGATAAACAGTAAGTAGTAAAATTGATGTAATAATGAATAATATTGCATTTAACAAGGAAGGGATTTGGGGAAAAAATAATTTAACATTAAATAAAGTTGCAACTATATCCCCCACCTCTCAATGTTAGGTATATATCAAAATTAAATATATTCAGTATTTATAATATTCAATCCATTGTTTATCGATAAGTGAATAAAAACTGCGAGAATATAAATTAAATTTTACTACATACTAATTACAACTATCGGTATTTAAAATTCGGGATAAAGTAATTTATAAACATTATTCCCTTCCTACTTCCAATGCATGCAAATGAAACGCAGATTTGTACGGATAAACGTTCAGTAATAATTTATTTTTTAAAAAAGATAAGCTAGAATAATAATTGGGTTAAAAAGTTGGCGCACCTTGCATAACTACTCTGATACTTGTCTGAAGGTTTGTAATAATAGTATATTATAAGATGTGATATGTTGGACTATTTCCAATGCATTTATGAGTGAATGTTAAATGTATAGAAAATTTTAAACTTTCTTTAAAATTTCCAAATACAAACAACTGGTTAGTAATAACGCACGAATAGACAATATAGGTTAGTAATTACACAACGTTTCGAGTTATTATTATTCTCCACTCTTCTGTATTGTCTATTTGTGTTTTATTACTAACCAGTTGTTTGTATTTGGAAAGTTTAAATAAAATTCAAATTTTTCTATACATTCAACATTCATTCATAAATGATGGAAACAATCCAACATATCACATCTTATAACATACGATCATTACAAACCTTCAGACAAATAAACTTTAATTTAAAATCTCCGAACTTTATACTCCGATACTATTCCTTGGTTGTGGTACCCTTTTGGCGAGACATCAAATCTTGCCTCTGGGCAAAAAAACACACAAATATTTTTAATAAATAAAAATATAAGAAAATCTAAAAAAAAAAAAATACTTACAATCGTAACTATTACATATTTAATTAGTTCTTTAAATTATTTATCATAACTTCTATTCTCTAAATAAATTTTAATATTTAGAATTTTCGTAATCTTTAATTGAATTTTTAAAAAACCCGAATTCTTTATAGCAAAAAGTATTAGTTTATTTATACAGTATCAAAAACAATAACATGATTTTAAAAAAAAAAACAATCCAGGGGATTTCTAAACTTTGGTATGAGTTGGTAGAGCCTCCTATAGCAATAATATGAATTAAATCCTAGAAACAAACACACCTAAAAATATCACATTTCCACATACATATACGTTCACATACGTACAATTTTGCAATTAGATATGATTAAATAAATCATTGCATAATCCTAATCGCCATCTTTGCCACGTCTTATTTGCCCTCAATAAACAGCTGTAAGTTTAAGTAAATAAATAGCACAAAAACAACTAATGCGCAACGAAAAATAATAACCTTTAATTAGAAACATAAATTTCCACACCTTTAAAGCAACATTTAAAAGACGTTTAATCAAAATATTGAAAATAAAAAAGGAGTTTTAATACCAACCTTAACACTACGTAATAAAGCGATTCCAATATTTTAATTAAAAATATAAAGATCTACAAAGAACATAGAACTTAACTTTCGATTTTTAAATAAAATATGAACGCATTCAACAAAGCTAAATCGAAATAAATGATGAAAGCTAAAACCTATGACTTAAGCAAAATTATACAATTATTAATAAATATGCCAGGCAAAAAAAACATGGCGGCTTACACCATTTCATAGACTGAAAACATTTCGAAGACCACAAGAATATTTTATTAAAAATCCGATAAACGAATCACTAAAACACCACAGAGATAGACAATTCAATTTTTGCAATCAAAATTTAAACAGGAATACTTACAGAAATAAATAATATTAACAAAAAAAAAAAAGAAGCTAAAATTGACTCAAACTATAATTCAAAGGGAAGTCTTAATAATAAACGCATCATATGACACATGAAGGAAAAAATGCTAAAGCGAGGCGAATTCTTTTTGACGTCACATTCGACTTACAAAATGAACATCCTAGGAGCACCTAACACGTAAATGTCTCTCACGTACATAAAAACTTGCAGTAGGAAAAATAGCTGAAATTGTTGGAAGACGACACTGCATTGCATATCTATTATTTTATTTAATTAATCTGTTTATCTACAAGTAATTTTTTTGTTCAGTGCTGAAAATCATAATATTAATTTAATTTGGATTGTAAAAATTTCTACAATATATATTTTTTAATCAAAATAAATTAAAAGAACTACATTAAACGCGAAATAGTAATATTTTGCAACGTGATTTTTGGAGCACGTTTTTTTTTTTTAATTTTTAAAAACTGAAAACACTAATAAATGTTTTGAATTCACTATTTATTAAAAAAAAGAAGCGAAAGGAACATAGTTTATCAAAAATAAAAGCACACTATAAGATATGTAATATTAAATCATGATTATAAAATATAATTTACTTTAATACAAGCTATATAAGGATTTGAGAAATAAGATTCTATCCAAGAGAATAGAACAGTATACCATATAATTGACAATTACATCAACATTTAAATAAATTATCAGCACATAAGTTGAATATACGGACAAATTAATTATTTACAATCATGAAAATAAGAATGGTCATCATAACTTGAAAGCTGTGAGCTGTGATGATTACAGAAACCAAATGCTATATATGCAGCTATTTTACTGTGTTTATTCAAAATGCTATTAATTTAATTTGCTCTATACATTTTTTTCATTATGTCCTTTTTTCAGCCACGTCATTCTCACTTTACATGCCCAATCAAATGAAGATGTGCCCTTGGAAATGTAGGTTGGATACAACACTTTTAGTGGAGTTTCAGAAAATGGTAATGGGATTTACAATCTTGCCATTGCATTTAGAAATATTATACTTTCTTTTTCTTATAAAGAAAAGGAATTTATATTTCATTTCCGCACAAGTTAATTTAGTCCACATATTTATATTCAACCTTTTAACTTATAAATGTAGCAGCAACACTCCAACATCTAAAACTGCCTTTCTACCTATACATATTTAAACAGATCCTTCTTCCCAAGATGATAACTAACAAAGCATGAAGGTTGCCGAAAATTTTGCTTTCATCATTAGCTGATCAATATAATCATTTTCAAATTACTATCAATTCACTACTGATGGTCTCTCAAAGTTTAATAGTTTCTCCGATCCATAGCTTTTCCAAGTCACTTTAGCAAACTTCATCCATCCATTTTACACATGGTCTCTATCTAGACCATTTCAATTTCTAGGGATCCATCTTCTAAAACCATACCAGCATGTCTCTATTTAATGATACCTGTTTATCCTATCACTTAGGAATATTGATCCTTTTTTAGCCCAAAATCTCTGTTACTCTTTTGCTAACCATTTTAAGACGTAGTTTCATGTGTAAGCATTGATAAAGCACTTTTATTAATAATCTTCCTTTTCAAACACAAGCCAATTTCCTTTAAATATTAAATTATTTCTGCCAAAAGGAAAATTCAATATTAAGATTAATTTTATCCACTATGTTCCAATTGTATAATTAATCTGCCAAAGTATTTATGATCATTAACTATAAATTCGTATTTTTTGCCTTTTTTGAACATTATTTTAGTGTTTTTGACATTTATCTTTAATTCTACTTTCTTGCTTTGACATGATAGCTCTTATGATATTTTTTTGAAGCTTTGAAGCATTATTTGAGAAAACATATCATCTACAAAAGACTTAACTGATTTAAGTAATCTCCATTTATTTTTAATACTTTAATTTTCTATTCAATCTACAAAATATATCATAGAAAACTGCTTAAATGTTTTGGAAATATGAAATAACTTTTGTATACTTTTATCAATGTTAATCTTCTTAGAGTTACTATAAATCATTGCTATAGCATTTTGATAAATATTTTGTAGGATTTGATAATATCTTGGATTTATCTTGATGTTCAAAAGTTTTAAATATTGCAGAAATGCAGTAGCAACTTTCTCCATAGCCACCTAATCAATGGATGCCAGAAAGTTTGTGCATCAAAATCCCTATTGATAACTTCCTAGTCAATGCACTTCGATCTCCGAATCTATTGCACCTCTTTGACAGCCAATTTTTACCTTTTTAGTTAAATATAAATCTATGAGTCGAAACTGAGAACAATATTTTTAATCCCAAGCTAATATGCTTGTATAGTCATACAGATCTGAAGAAATGATGGTCATGTGATATTGTAGAAATGTTTGTAGAATCAAATGTCTAAATAATTAAAACAGTCAAATAATCAATATAATTTATTTGTCCACAATATTATATGTAAAGTAAATAATCAATTTAAATGAGACTGAAATAAATAACTAATGATAATTATATTTTAATATTTATCTAACTGGCTTTCATCTCCATTGAGACAATCTCAAGATATTTAATTATACAAATCATGTACAATTATATCCACTCCATCTATCGAACATTATTTACATTGAATTGCACTTGACATCATATACTCATACATTATAATCAAATAAATAAATTTAACAAACTTTAACATCTTACATATACATATAATTTACAATATTTATTTACATTAATTTCCTATACATTCCAACTATTTAATAAAGCCCACTTTCCTATCAATTTTACTGAACCTTTGACCATATGGCACATTTATTCAAATTTTATTGAATATAGTTTCACAATATATTCTTATGGTAATCTTTTTACATATTTTATAATTATACTTTCTTTACATTTCATTTTATGCACTTTATCCAAATAATGACAATATGGTCCTGATCTATCTTTTCTATTAATTGCTCCATCATGTTCCTTATTTCGCTCAATTGTTGTACTTCCCATCTGTCTTATATATACCTTATTGCATTTTCCATATCAAATCTTATAAACCAGCCCCCACCTTACTAATATCATTTACCTTTTTTGCATTATATAACCATTTACCAAAGACTTGTTATTTCTCCAAGCTTTTTTTTTACATCATTTGATAATCTTTCTTTCATTAATTTTTTATATACTTTTTCTGAATATGACATCCATTTACTATCTTTATACTTATTCCTATCTATCTTATTACCAAAAATCCTTCTAGTTGTTTTCCTTTTATAACCCACTTCTACATAATCATTTCACTTTTAATTTCTGTGCATAGTCCTCTTTCTTATCTAACGTTATCCTACCATTCTTTAATTTAAATTCTTTTAAAACTGCTATTTTTTTTGTACCATGGCTGATATGATTTTAGATCAATCCTCTAATCTTTTTATCTTTAAGATTATTTTTCATTCCTCTTCTTAAAAAAATATCAAAATATTTTAATCCATTTTCCTCTTTCTTCATTGTAAACTTAACACCATATTTATTTTTATTTAACTTGTTAAAAACATTATCAATACTTCTATTATTTCCTACAATAATATCAACGTATCTGTAATAATCTCATTATTACTTATAACTCCATTATACTTGCCTCAGAATTACTACTATTGATGATAAAATTCCACTAATCGAGCTTCCCATAACCCATTTGTTGTTTACACTCCAAATCTCTTCCTTATATTTAAAATATAATGCCTTCTCTATTATCAATAATGTTTCATAAATAGTATATATCCATTCTTTTGATAAAATATTACTTATTTTTAATTTCATTATAACGATATCAATATTATCTTTTCTAAGTACATCTTTTTAACATCAAAATAACCTATCAGTCCATTTCTATTTAATTTAATACTACATAATTTATTAACAATTTCTTCAGAATTTTTATTATATTTTCCCAAATCTATTACCTCTACAATTTTTCTATACACTATTAAACACAAATCTTTAAGTATACAATTATTAAAATCTAAAATTACTGTCATATTTTCTTTAAGAGTCTTTACATTTCCAAACATAATTGGTCATGTGATTTGTATAATTAAATATCTTGAGATAGTTTCAATGGAGATGAAAGCCGGTTAGATAAATATTAAAATATAATTATCAGTTGTTTATTTCAGTCTTATTTAGATTGATTATTTAATTAAGTCAAATGTCTTTTCATAACTTAAAAATCCAAAGCATAATGGCAATTTGCAATGTGATAAAACTACTTTTAAATCCAGTTACTTTTTGGCAGTATTCGAGTCCAAAGATTGTCATTAGACAAAATGTTAATAGTCATACTAAAGATTTTAATATACAATCAAAAGATGGATTATGTAATTTCTAAAATCTTTTTCACCTTTCTCTAATACCAATAGCATTGTTGCATTATTCAAATCAATTGATATATTTTTATCTTTTAAATATCTGTTATTCAGATTTGCCAATAATTTCTCTATTTCTTCACATACATTTTTTAAAATAATAGCTGGTCTAAATATTTCTCAAAAATTTTCCATTCTTCATAAACTTAATTACATGTTTTGCCTTTTCATTCAAAGTACTTAGAATCTCTAAAGATGTCATTGGAAAAGTTATGTTTTCTTATTCCTTCCAATACAAAGAAATTGATTATAAATGAGTCTTTTGTTCTCTTTTATAACTCTCCTTTGCTAATTTAGAATTACATTTCCTTATATTATTAATTCTTTTGTATCATTTTGCAAAATTTCAGATATTTAAAATTTATGTTTTGTTTTTTTTTGTACCGGCTACCTTTATATCTGATCTTACAAGAGTAGCAGTTAATTTCTTATTGAATTCATTGAAATCTGAGCTATCACTGAAATCCACAGCCAATTCTAGCATAAATTCACTGGCGTATTTTTTGAAGGTTAAAAACACCTTAACAGCTTTTGTCTGTTTAGCTTTGTATTATCACATTGTATTTCATTAAATGATGACCACTTCCTATGTCGAATCTGTAAGACTTGAAAGACATTTTCCTTTAGTTTAAAATATAATCCAATTCTGCTGTAGCATCATTTAGATGCTCCCTTGTTCATTTGTTTTGGATTATAAATCTATGTTTATGACTTTTCTAAATCAAAAGCATGTTGAGCACATCATGCTAAATTAACGTTATTAAAGCTCTGCACTATGCATTCTGTGTATTTGTTTATTAAATCTGAATTATCAGAATTTTCTATTTTCCAAAATATTAATATTCAGTAGATTATATTTTGAATTGGCAAGAATAACACAATCAACAACATGCTGTCAAGTCGAGGAACCAAAAAAATGAACTTCTTACTTTCACTTTTAATATCCTAAAATTAAAACCCCACCAAATCTTTTTACACCACTTTCATGCAACTGCCTGCAATCTATCTCAAAAACTATCACGAGCAGCCTTTTGTAAAACGACAAAGGCCATTCCAAATCCTAAAGGAAAACGATAAGACAATGATAAGAAATTTAAAATGAGTTTTGAAAACAATACATATAAAAAATTATTATGTGAATCATAAATACATATTCCTATAACACAAACTAATTCTTAAGTCTACTTGATACTTTGGGATGCTGCTTAAACTTTATGCATACTTTCCCTGTGTAATGATTTCAATCTTTTCTAAATATAATATCCACTTTCTATCCTGTCTTATCCTTCTAATAGAAGCAATTAATATAACAGCTCTTAAAGAATATCTGAAAATAATTTATATAATTTAATGACATCCTTCATAAACCGATGTTTAAATGCTATGATAAAACTCTATTATCATTCTTTCCTTTATATACCGCAACCAAAAAAATGCTAAATAACTAACATGATCTTACTAATACATTTTTACCTTCTTCAAGAGCATCTTTAAATGAAAGTTTTCCTATCTCACACATAATAAATTTAGCAAAATAGCATCTAATTTACTTGAAATACTTATTATGATAAAATATTTTACCTTGTCAACTTATATCTAAGTCCATCTTTCTACCAAAAATATTTAAATTGATTATACACTCTCAAGTTGATAACAATATTCCCATCACTAACTGATAAAGATCAAGTGTTATATGAACATTAATTACCAAACCAAAGTCTATATATATATATTGCATTAAAAATATTAAGAAATTTTTTTGAAATGACAAAAACAGCATTATCATCAGACTACTGTGAATCTAGAACCCACGATGAAATTTTTGTTTTGCTGTAAATCTATTCAAATCATACAACTTTAACAACATATCTTAAAACTTTCAATCTGTTCTAAAAAATACTAATAAAATGCAAAACATAACTGAAATCAGCAATGATCGCCGTTTAGCGACATTTTAAAATTTAAATACATCAAACTTCCCACCATCATTAATATTTCCCCTTATTTATGGAAAACTTGTATAATATGAATAAACTTTCAAAGGATCTCTCATAGAAATGAAAAAAAAGGTGTGAATATTTACCTTCATATCATTATATTGTACTATTTAATATAAATAAACTTCCAATTACAACTAACTAGTGTGGAAACTGTGCACGATCAAATTTTTCAAAAATCACCTTCATAAAAATTGAAAACAAAATTGAACCAATACATATTATTTAACAGTAATTTTCATTTTAAATATAACAGAATTTTCCATTAGAAGTGTAAACATTTCCTCTCATTTCACTACATAGCACTTTCCAAATTCCCACCAGTGTTTTTCAAAGATGGCCATCAAACTCAATTTTATCAAATTAGTAAGACTAAAATATATGAATTTGAAATGCATTAACAGAGACGGGATTCATTGACCCTGCTAAGAAATTTATATAGGATAAAATATAATCTAAGTGAAGCAAAGTAAATGCAAAAATATAATAATAAATTATGTTTTTTTTTAAATGTTATATTCATTTATTTATCCTCAATTTAAAAATAATGATATAAGTTGAATTATTAAATACCTGACAAAAATGTTTTACTATTATTACTGAAAACAAAACAAAAAGAAAGATAACAGGAGAAGTCTTATGTTTTTAAATGCCAGTTAATTTCATTTTTAGATTCTTTGGGAAAAATATAAATAAAAAAAAAAAAAAATCGCCAAGCATTGTTAGCCGAGAGGTTAGCGCAGCCGCCGCCTCCCGGCAGATGCTATGACATATGAAAAAAAAATCTCTAGTCATTTAAATATTAAAAAAACAAGTTTTAGTTATTAATATGTTAAATATTAACTAATTTCACTATATTATAATCCAAATACCCAAATTGCTGAGAATGAATAGATCAACTTAAAAGATAATCAAGTCATTGGATAATATTAATTTGCAAACTTTGATATCACGTGAAAATAAGTTAGCTTATCCAAGCCAAATATTTCATGACTTCTACATCACTTATAAATATCAGTGTATATATATGTTTAACACGTGCATATATTGCATATGTGTACTATATACATATATAAACCGAGTAAAATAAACTTTAAATCGAACAAAAGCATATCAAATCTCAAAGAATAGTACCTGTGTTTCATATTTAATACAGAATTTTTAAAAATATCTATTTTAAATTACTATTTTCAATAAAAACAAATTACATAAACGTAAATATATTTAAATCTATATAAACGTACCAACAGTAGTAATACAAGAGTTTAAAAATACTGAATAAACAAGTGAAATATTTTTTAAAAAAGTACACAAATGCCATAAAAATATGACATTAATAAACATTACAGTACTTTTGAAAACTTAAATTTACATTCAGATAGAATTCATCGCGATTTTATATGCACATCGTAAAAAAATTACATTAATATTAAAATCCATGTCATTAAATTATCCCATACCTTCAACCCACACACTAAATTGTGGTATAAACAATCTGCTACCAGCGTTATATATAATTAATTTTCAGACTCATTTATTATATATGCGGAATAGTGTTTACTTAATGTCATTAAACTTGGGAGAAGAAACAAACAAAAGAGAGAGAAAAAAGTAAAAGAAAAAAACAAAGCACTTTGCTGTTTGCGCACATTTTAAGAGAGGGAATGGGGGAGTCCAGTGTGTCAGTTTGAGTGAGTAGGAGCAATCAATTCCAATAAATGAAAAAGCATGTTTAATAGAGCATATAAGGAAGAGGAGTAAGTCAATATTGTTATTTGTCAAAGAACTGGATTGTTGAATGCATGATTATTTTATCACATACATTCAAGATCTACCAATATAGTGTGTGTGTAAATATGACATGCATATATGCTTGGATATGAGTAAGATTTAAAGTAAATATCCACTCACATGTTTAATAAAAAACTAGAATTTAAATTACATTTTACCACCATTTTTATAAACAAATTTTTCATAGAATGAGAAAAAAAATCTTTATAGTAAGGACACTTTATCTGTAAGTTGACTGCATGTGTATCACTTCATTTTTTTACTTATTCAAGTGACTAGGGCCTTATTTTCCTGTCCTCCATCCTGACATGTCAGGGGAAAGCAAATGAAAAATATGCCGAATTGTCTTTTTAAAATAAATAAAAAAAGGAATTATTACATTAAAATATAATTTGGTAATCATTCTCCTTACAATCAAGTGAACATTGCATATAAACTCATCAAATGCTATGAAAATTCATAAGTTTGAGCAGACCATGAGCAGCAGTCTGCCATTTCACCACTCTAAAAAATAAACACATAATATGAAACGATCTAAATATGGGGGGGGGGGGGATTTAATGGTGCTTAATTTCTCTAAAAGGAATCTTGCCATTCTGTCCGATACACCAATTTCCACAATGTTGCTCTTACATTTTTTTTATTTATAATGAATCCTACTCCACTTCTACTTCCAATATTTGTGCCTTTATATTAAGTACATGTTCACTTTTTAAATCAATTGTCTCTTCATCTTTTCTTCTAATTTCACAGAGTCCAATATCCAATTCTCGCAATCTTCCTTCATTTCCAAGTGATCTGCAGTTGTAAATACCTAAATAAATGGTCATCATCGAATGGCAGCCTGGGTTTGCAATCAGGGGATTTTTAACACCCTCCACCTTCAGCCACCAAACACTGCGTTGACCAGTGGCTTTACAGCATGATTTTTAATTCAACAATATCATCTACATTACTATATAAATATGAGTGGAAAATGTATATTGTAATTGTTTTCAAATGACATCATAAAAAACCGAAAAAGAGCCACAGTGATTAAAGAATTACAGTTGGAAAATTTTTGAATAAAAAATATATTTTAAATTAATTAAACTGCTTTTGTATCATGTATTTAATTTCTCATTTGAATAAAGATAATTTATATCAATTATAGTAATGAATTTAATAAACTTTTAAGATTGTAGTTTAAATATATATTTGACACATGTTAAAGTAAAATGTCACGGATATAACAGGAGAAATACTACTGAATTAAAAAACTTACTATGAAATTGATAAATTTCTAGGAACTTAAACTTTTTCAACATGTAAAAAAATGACTTTAAAATGCCACAGGTACACAAGAGAATTATTACCGAATTTAATAAACTTTTACCATTTCTCTTTACATATATTCTAACATGATAAAATAAGTTTTAAATATATTGAATTAACCCATGAGAAATTTTTTAGATGACATGATGTCATCCTCCATTAATTAATTAAAATACTAATATAGATATGTCATACAAAAACAGGCTAAATAAAAAAAAAATAAACAGAAGAGGTAGGCTTCTATTACTTATCTTCTAAAAAATATCCACTTAAAATAATAGATTAAAAAAAGGTAACTTTTCTATACTATTGAAAAATATTATTTCTCTATCCATTATTTATCTATCATCTACCTATCTTTTATATATATATACAAAGCTATTTTGCTTTATGGTACTTGGTTTTCAGTTTAAGTAATAATAAATACGAGCAGTAGCCTCACATTATTTATATTCAAAAAATGCCAACTTCCAATAATTAAAGAAAATCTGACTTGCCTACAGTGTTTTATAAATTGCTTAAATCAATACTAAAAATTATCAAATAGAATAAATTATTTACATTTAAAAATAATAGTATTGTTGATAATACATTAATTTTTTATTAAGAGTTTTATAAATTATATACTTAAAACAATATTAAAAATTAAACAAAGGCAAAACTCTCCATACAGTAGTGCCACCCTGTGCTAACCAGAGTAATCAGTAGATGCCAGAAGGCTTATGCATAAAATCCCTATCTAGTACCTACTCATCCAATATCCCCAGACTAGTTTCTGGCTTGTGGCCATCATCATCAGTGCAGAGCCTTGGATGATGATGGCCACAAGCCAGAAACTAGTCTGGGGATATTGGATGAGTAGGCACTAGATAGGGATTTTATGCACAAGCCTTCTGGCATCTACTGATTACTCTGGTTAGCACAGGGTGGCACTACTGTATGGAGAGTTTTGCCTTTGTTTACAACAATTATGTGCTAGTATGAGATGGTGATCATGTGATGTTTAGTGGTTTAATATTAAAAATGATCCAATATTTTATAAAATCCTTGAAATATGTTTCTATTATCCTTTATATATACATGTTAATATCTTGCATTTTTTGTGGAATTAGACAAACATTTATTGTTTCCCTTTAAGTATATTCTCACACGATAAAGTAAGTTTTAAATGTATATAATAAACATGTAAGAAAGAAAATGCATGGATATTTGCCTGATTTAAGAAATATTAACCTTCATTAATTAACTAAAATATTAATATAGATATGATAATAAAAAGATAAGCTAATTTTAAAAAACAAAAAAGTGAAATCTAAGAAACAAAAAAATAAATATGAAAGCTAGGCTTCCATTATTTATCTTCTAAAAAATGTCCACTTACAATAAATAAAATTTCTTTTTTCTCTATCCATTATTTACATTTTATCTACCTATCCTTTATATTTACATAGCCTATGGATTTTTCTTTATGGTAGTTAGTTCAATTTAAGCAATAAATCAATAAAAATAAGCATGAGCAGGTAGCCTCAAATTATTTATATTACAATTGAAAATAGTTGACATTTCTTGGTGTTTTATAAATTATTTGAAACAATATTAAACATTATCAAATAGAATAAATTATTTACTTTTAAAAATAATGTGTAATAAATTAATTTTTTAGTAAGTGATTTATAAATTATATACTTCGAACAATATTAAAAACTATCTAATACAATATTTTCAAGAATCCTTTATATAAGCAATACATGCTGATATCTTGCAATTTTTATGTGAAAAGCGAAAATGTTATTACACACTACATGCATTGATTCAGAGATGGCACTTCTAGCAGCTTGGAGAGAATACCAGCCACTTTTATTTGGACACATTTACTGCCACTGTCAATAATATTTGTTAATAAAGTTTACTAATCAAACCATAAACAAGCATGAAAATGAATAAATATTTAGCCACTTATATCAATACATAAAGAAAAACAACTCTCATACATTTACAGTATTTTAACTATAATCAGGTACATCATCAAGTGACTCTGAAGATTAAGTCAGCCTAATATTCTCTTTCCATATATCAACATGATAATATTTAGTAGTTAATTTAGAAATGCATGATTCTATTCAAGATAGATAAAGACATATATTGAAAAACACTATAAATGTGTATGTATTATTAATGAAATGCTAGGCACCATATTTCTTAAACACCACATATAAATGAATATTATATGCAATTATTCAAATTCGAACTGCATGATTCTGAAT
This sequence comes from Epiperipatus broadwayi, assembly GCA_028023455.1. NCBI lineage: Eukaryota > Metazoa > Onychophora > Udeonychophora > Euonychophora > Peripatidae > Epiperipatus > Epiperipatus broadwayi. The sequence continues at coordinate 81,977 of JAQFVV010012661.1, read as the reverse complement.
AATAATATAAAATTTAATAATAATAAATCTTGAAAAAAAAAAAAAGCATATTTAAGTATAACTTCTAAATAGCATGATAGAAAATAATTATTATTTATAATTAAACAATTTTCTTACATGTTTTTGTGTTTTGACATGTCGTGGATATATTATATATGAATATATGCTTAATAAGTAATAATATAATTAATTTATGACATGAGCCTACTTCACCATAAATGATCCACATGCCATTATTAGAAAAGACGTTTATTTCTAAGAAGTGGACAAGCTGATCGATCTGTATATATTAAAAATTGTTTTACATATGAAGATTAATTTTCAAATATTAGCATATATCAACAATACCATAACATTTCCAACTTTTCGGCTATGAATATGAGGTTAAAAGACCTTGAAAGCGCTAAGCCTGATATTTAATTTTGATATTACTAACTTCACCGAGCGTTTGAAGCTCGGTATAATTACTATTAAAATAAAATACTAAATGTTGAAACTCATGTATGATTTCATTAAAATAATATGTAAATATAAAGACCATGAAAACATTTACATAATGTGTTACATTATTTTATTCTACTAATATGAAAGAAACTGCAGATACAGCTAGTATAAAATAAAGTATATTTATATGAAAGAAATAATTGTATACATATAATGCAGAAAAGCTTTTTTAAGCAAGTATATGTATTTTGGCCATATCAATATGATTTAATTATTTTAAAGCTTCAACTTATATGGTATACATAGCAACATCTATCTTTTTTAAACATAAAATTAATTAGAACCAATTTCAATAATACAGTATAATACGTTTAAGTCAAATAATTTTTTACTTTTGGGAAATATATATAGCTTTTGGGAACAGTTGCGCTGCACACGCGCTAGAATAATACAGTACGTAAAAAAAAAAAAAAAAATCTGTATAAATATATACTATATAATTTTTTTTTATATTAAGAAATAAATTTATTTCATAAGTTTACATGAACTATGATCTATAATATTACTTGAAATTAAGGATGACTAGATTCCGTGGGAACCCACATCGTCAATTATTGTGCAGCTAATCCGATTTATTTATGGCACTCTGGCTATTAGATGATTAAAGACAAGATTTGTCAGATATACCATGTCACTATTTGCATTGTGGGAGTTTCTCATCCCTTGCAGACATGAATCTGTAAATGTAAAAGACCCACTGATTTCCACAATTTTGTCAAACGCAGCGATGCATTTAGGCCACCATTCACGGTCACTCCGCTTACTACAGCAAGACCCGGCTTTAGCATCCATAGTTTCGACAGGATTTTTGTAGCAATATTTGGTATATGGTCTAGAGTCATCTGCTCCCAGATATCAGAGAACAGTTTAGCTGGGGCTAGTAAGTGATCTCTAATTCTTAAATTATACGAGTTCCTTGAATACCTCCTATGGACTTTTTATGTTGGATTGGTATACGAGGTGACATCTGGTGAGCCATTTGGAAAACAGTATTATGATGGCCATCCGGATTGTGGCAAAAGTGCCACTTGCAGTGAGATATAATTTTCCATTCATTTTTCATTAATTAATTATTAGTTAAATTATTTAATGTTATATATATATTTTCATAAAATATTGCATTAATTTCAGTTCTTAAATAAAATCCCCAGATTTCAATATGACCCTAAATTAAAACATGAAAAAAAAAGATTTAATATACAGAATTATTTACATTCTAACATGCACTGGATTATAATTGATGAATTTAATCTAAATGAATATGTACAAATGGATTCAATTGAACAAAAAACTGAAACATTAATTAGCAGAAAATTATAAAATTGAAATAAGAAATTTTAATTTACAAATGAAGGTGTTACAATTGCTCTATAGAAAATTTTAATGTAAGAAAATTTGCTGATTTAAAATAATTTCAATATGCATACACAAATCATTTACAAAGATTAATACCTTTACCCCAGTTAGTGATGGACTTTTATAAATGATTCACATTTATTTGCTTCCACAATTTTGATTTAAATTGATTATTTGTTAAAACAATCTTTAAAAAAATTCAAAACTTTAAAAAAAAAAAAAAAACTACCATTTTTATGAAAATGATGGCCATTTTGTAAGATTGCTGACATCATAGTGAATTCATTAAATATATCTGACTGATAAAATAGCAACATTCATGCAAAAAATGTACAATAAAGTTTTTTCATTATATAGTATATATTATAACTTTATAGAATTAAAATAAGACTAATATACTTTATGTAATTTCCAACCAGTGTCCTTGCAAGACAAATCAGTGCTTTCACTAATTCCATATCCAAAGTAAAAAATAAATAACCAGTTCATTCAGTACAATAAGTAATCAAAAGTATACTTTGATCATATATAACAATAAAGTGTGATAATATTTAATTTTTAAATGTGTATATTAACCTAAAAATGTTAAATATATACTTGTAATTATAAAATAACCAAATTAAATAATAATATTTCCATTTAAATAATAATAACAATCATACAAATCCCTAAATGTTTGATCGTAACACAGTCACTTGATATTCAAGTTAAACATTTCATTGTTAGAGAATATTTTTCAAGGCAAAAAATAATTGTTCTATCAATAACAAACTATATTTTTTTAGAAGCATTTTATGCAAATGAAGTAATTCCTTCCTTATATTTAAGAAGTTTAATTTAATTATGAGCTTTTTCTTCAAAGCAAATAATTCCACAAAGCAAGGAAAAAATTTGTTAAAGCAACCAATTAAAAAAAATCTGTCAAATTCACACATCAAATATAACAGGTATATTTGAAAATTTAAATTTAGCTTTATTAATACCTTGCTGGGTACATTTCTGAACTGTATCAAACAGACTGGTTATTTCCAAACATTCCCCCCCCCCCCCAATTTTTGAACTGCAAATTTCTTAGTTCGAATCTTTAAAAAAAAAAAATTATTAAAGTAACCCATTAAAGAAAAACAAGGCTGGGTACATCTGGTTTCAATATAAAATGTATAAATAAAACTTTCTTATTGCCTTAAAATTTATAATACACTATTAAAAAATAATATAAATATAGAATGGTCAAGTAGCAAAATTCCACTGAAATTAATATGCAATTATAAAATAAAACAGTTAAGCGTTGTTAGCTGATAGGTCAGCGCAGTTGCCTTGCAAGCAAGCAATTGGTTGCAGACGGTTGTTGCGGGTTCGCCTCCTGGCCGATGCTATGACATATGGAAAAAAAAGATTGTGGACATTGTAATATAATTTATGATGAACAAAGTGGGAAATGATTATTATAAAAGTATAAAATATAATGCAATTAATAAAAGATATTAAAATTGCCATATACATTCAATATTTAACACATGGACATACAACAGATTGTACAGAAAATATTAAACTGCATTGAAAAAAAAAAAACAAATAGAAGGAAAGTATATAAAATTAATGATCCTAATTGCAATTAAGATAATTGTTTTAGGAGCATGCTTTCACCATTTCTATACCCATTATTGTGAGTTTTAGTAAGTAATAATAAATACCAGATGATCGTGGTTAATAAATCCCTATCCTGTACTATCCTATCTAACGAATGTCAAACTTGTACTTTTAATCAATGAGGAACTTTAGATTTTGGATTGGTGCACCTCATCATTAGGATTTAATATACCTTCCAGTTGCTATATTTACTTCTATTTAGTACTATCAAGTTATCAGCCCAAACTGACAAACATAAATGTTTTCATTCTGAACCAACTAGCCTGTATAATTAATTATAAAGATCTGAAAGCAGTTCAGTTTCTATATATATATTAATATCCTTAGTTTTATAATAACTATAGTCACCTCTAACTTGTGGCCATGATTTGGTACAAGTTAATAAAAAATACATGACTTCAGCTTTCATATTGTTTTAGGAGTATACTTTTTTCCATCTCTACGTCACTTACTGTAAAAGCTTTAATAAGAAATAATAGATGCCAGATGGTAGGGCTTAATAGATCCCTTTCTTGTCCTACCATCTGGTATTTGAATGATTTATATCAGATTCTGGTCATAGGAAAGTGCCTATAGTTATTAAAAACTACTAAGATATCATAATATATAGACACTGAATTGGTTTCAGATCTATATGATTGTATAGATTGAAAACATGTTTTTGTTGATAACATGATAGTGAAAAATGGGAATTAAATGACAGCAACCAGAAGGTTCATTAGATCCTAAAGATCCAAGCAAGCGCATGGTGACAAAACCCAAAACTCCTTACTGATGAAAGCCATAAGCTCTAAAGTAGTCTAGGGATATTAGATAGGATACAATAAAGGATAAGAATTTATTATGCACTATCATCTGGCATCTATAATTCCTAAAACTTACAATAAGTGGCACAGAGATGATGAAAAAGTATTCTGGTAAAACGACAATATGTAAGCTAAAGCCATGTGATAGATAATTGTATGAATCTATATAAAACATCAATAAATTTAAGCAAAAATTGGTCTATTATAAATAAATGAAAAATCATATAAATCTTTATATAGTGTGTAATTTTTACCTATTATAATAATTATGTGTTGGGCAATTAATATATTTTACTTTAGTTATATTTGTAACAATTTCAATTGCTTTATTATAATTACTGATTCCGATTAATTTTATATATATAAAAGAATGATGTTGCTACGGTTAAAATACATTACATTTACAATTGAGGGCAAAAAATATTTGCCAAAAAAAGCTTTTACGTAACAATATTTTATACATAGCTGATATATAATAATTTGTTATTTACTTATAGATTGTAAATTAAATATATTCCCTCAATTTCATGGATTAAAATTCCTACAAACATTATTTTACATACAATATAAAAATATGATTATTGTAATTGTAAACTATTTTAGGCAAAAATCAATTCTATATGATTAAAAATTATTAAATAATTAAAATTAAAAAAATTTTTTTACAATTACTTCAAATTTAAATATTTATTATAATTATTATAATAATAATTATACTCAATTATATTTATAATTTATATAAATTATTAATAAAATTATCACTAATAAAATAAATTTAAATAAATAAATAAACAAATCTGTTTCAGCTTTTTTCCCAATCTTTTTACCGTCATAAATAAAAAGTGATCAATTTAAATAAATTTTGGCTAGCCTAAATTCGGAGGGCCTAATGATAATTAAAACCACAATCACATTTTATACCATTACAAATTTATATTATAAATATTATAATATAAATTTTTTTAATTTAATACAAATTATTTAATTATTAAAAAATTTATACAACCTTCCTACAACAAAATATTAACTTAATTGCAACAGATGATCTAATATATATATTTATTGTACCCTTATATATTGGTACATCCCATAATAAATTATTATTAAAAGTAGATTTTTAGTTAGATAATTTTAAATTTTATAAACAGTCATATTTTGTTGTAAAGTTATGGGAGTTAAGAATTACTTTGGTTATTTGAGCTTGAGGTAATTTAAATTGGATTATCAATTCTTTAAATCTTAGTTAAATTATAATTATAAAAGCATATAATTAAATGAAAATAGTAAAATATAAATTACTATTGTTTATTAATAGTAAGTTTTTTTTAATAATATTTAAATTTGAAAATTTGTAGTGTGGTTTTAAATAGGATATCATCTATAAATAAGAATAAGTACTGTAGGTATATGTGCTTTTACACGTGTTATTTAATAAAAATTATTTCCAGTAAAATATTGATTTATTTAAAAAAAACTGAAATAATATTTACTTTTATTATTTAAGTAATAAAAAGTTCTTAAAATTAGGATCTATTTTATAAAAGATAAAATTTAAATTGTTTAAAGTAGTTTTAATTTAACTGTCTTTTAATTATGTTTATTAAAGTTTTTTTTTATTTTGTTAGTAAATATTTATTGAAATAATATTGTTTTAAAAACTGTTTAGAATGTTTTGTAACTAATTAAATACTCATTGTAAAATGTTTTTGAGAACCAAATAATGAGTGAGTGCGATCTGAATTTTGAAATTTAAGCAGATGATTTTTGGAGGATTAATTGAAAAATCATGGAGGAAAAAAAAGCATTTTATCCTTTCCATAAAATTTCATTATAAATTATTAAAAATATTATTTTAATTTAGAAAGAAAAAATAACTAATACTTGATTAATTGCTTAAAATTATACATGAAGTTTATTGAAAAGTTATGGAGTAAAAAAGAACCTAAAATCTCTGCTAGTGTTACATAGATATTCAATCCTCTAAAGAATACAAAACTTGAAATCATTATATTGCCTATATTATGAAGTTAAAAGAAAAGCTAAGTTTATCCAAATATATAATCAATTACAAAAAAAAGTATATATGAAAATATTAAGTATTTTACCACTCTAATAAGTTAATTACAAAACAAGGTGGTCGAGAGGTCAGCACAGTTGCCTTACAAGCAGTTGTCCTGGGTTAGCGGGTTCGCTTCCCGGCCGATGCTATGACACATGCAAAAAAAAAAGAAGGAAAAAAAACAACTATACTTTGCATATTTTAAATGTACTAACAGGTAGAAGAAAAAATATTCAATTTAGATTTAATCATGGAAACTTAAGTATAATAAAAAATAACATAGTAAATAATTTGAATAAAAATATTTACTTAAGAAAACTTGAAGTGAATGCTACAGAAAACAAGAATTTTATTTAATTAATAATTTGAATAAGTCAAAATTCATTGAAATATTACTTATTGTAACAGCATAACGATCAAATAAGATTTATATTATAGTTGGATTTAATGTAATGAATAAATTATATAAAAGTAAAAGAATATATTATGAAAAATAAACAAAATGAAATAATTAGATGACTATTTTATTTGATGTTTAATGTAAAATCTTGAATGTATACTTCAATTGAAAGTTTAAATTGCCTGTTAATGAAATATGATGGAAAAATATTATAAAAGAAAGAAAAACAAAGGAAGTACTTATGATGAATGATAATAGTAAATAACTATTAAGTTTTGGTTGGAATGATTTAATGAACACGTGGAATAAGTATATTGTAACTCAAGAGGTTTAAAAGTTATGATCAAGATAATGATAATTAGCAAGGCATTTGGAACGTTTGTATAAATAGTGGCTTATAAAAAGACATACTTTAAAGGGGCGCCAATGTAATGCAGGGGAATGTAAAGTATGATTAATAAATTTATGAATAATGAAGAATTAATACTATTGCAAAAACGTATTTTAATAAAATAAAATGAAATGTCATTGGGATTTAAAGGGAAGAACATCAACTTGGAGAATAATTTTATGTATATAAATTTCTGCAGTTAATTATTGTATAAGGAGAATTGTGTGACAAGAAAGGGGGAATCCAACTGTAAATTGTTTAACACTTTTCAAACGGTTTTCTTTGCGAGGGAAACTTCTGTCCCTGAAGACAAAGCATTATAAAATTGTTTTTCCTTTTTTTTTTTTTAAAAAAAAAAAAGAATATTCTAAAACGCATGAAGGCATTTAGAAATTTGAATGCTAAAATTATTAATAATATATTTGTGTATTTATTTATTTATATTGTTGTTTGTTTTAGTATCAATAGTGGATTATAATAAACAGAAATAGATAGTGATATAGATAAATGGAATTATAAAATTAATAACATATAATACTTTAAATAGGATGAAGTATATGTGTGCATAATAATATAATGTTGAAGTATTAACTATGATATTTGATTTTGATATCATTTGTAATATAATATAATTATAGTATATTTATATTTAATGCTGGCATATACTATTTGTTTGTGATTATTATATCTTTAGAAAATTTGTAAGTTGGGAATTAAAGCAGTAAAATTTGGATATTTAGATCAGAAGTGTAGATGTTTTGTATATTCATAAAGAACATTTTCTTTAAATTAACAAGAGCTTGTTAATAAAGCTATGATAAAGATATCAGGGGATATATGGATGCTTGAGCTTATCAGCATTGGTATAAGTTAACAATTAAATTAAATAGATTATTATTCTTTATTATATTTAGGCAAGGATTTGGTAATGTTTTAAGAACCTGAAAGTGTAATATATAAAGTTTTTTAATTTACAAAAGTAGTTAGGTTAATAAAATTGTTATTAAAGATTGGGAATAATTTCAAAAACAAATGGATCAATAATTAATAATTATTATTTTTTGCATAAAATATTAGAGATCAAAAGAATAAATGTCATAACATAGAAAAATGTTTAAGGACATGAAATTAATATTCTTTATTTTTAAATATATAAACTCATTAAATCCTCATATAGATTTTAAAAAAATCAAATTATGATTATAGGCTACATTTGTTTAAAAAAAAAAAGAACACTAATAACAAATATAAATGTTAATCATAAAAAATTAATTTATAAATAGTAAATTATTATAATGAAGTTATTATATAGGATATATGAGCACAGACTTTCACATGACCCACCTCTCTCCACACTATTTCATAACACTGATACACCTGAACACATATATGTCAAAAAGATAAATAATCACCAATATAAGTATTTCATGCTAAACCAGCAATCATCAGTTGGTCCAGATTATCATCTCTACACATATATGCTATAAATGCTCAGATATATATTTAAGATAGCCAATCCTCATATTTTAATGGACAGGCTTCAATCTACTCCACACTCCAACTCTTCAACCATCCATCCAATTGAAAATCTGATGAGGGAATGCTCAAAGGTCACCCTGAGGCCGAGATCCTTGTAACACTCATGTTGATCCAAGGTCAATCAGACCCCTCATGTACAGGACATAATCCATTTATGTATAGAGAATAAATATGGAATATATAATTTCATAAAACATTGTTATTAAAGAATGGTGTTTCATAAGTAAATGATTAACAATGATTATTACTATATAATAGAAATATTCTATCTTGTAAATAATTTTGTTATGTTATAGTTTAATTTTGTTATACATCAAATTATTTATTAATTTAAAAAAAAAATTATAAAGTTTGTAATATGGTAATAAATTTTAATGTTTATTAATTTGATTAAATAAAGAGTCATGTTTCCTTATTCTGAGTCATCATCGCTACATCATATTCCTAGATTGTTTTAATGGTAAATAATTATATATACAAATTAGTTTGAATTATAAAATTTAAATCTTGTATAACAATCAACAAAATAAAAAAAATAACATATAATAATTATTTAAAAGTAAAATATTTTAAAAGATATATTGATTAGTATCAAATTACTAGGATCATGAGTCATAAGTAAAGAGAAAAGAATGTCATTTTTCAAATAGTTAGATGATTAATTATTTTATTATGAGTTATTATTTTATTCAAAGTAAAATTGGTTATTTGGCCTGAGACATTGAAGGTCATATAATTATAAAATGGTAAAACAGTATTATTTATAACTATGATAGTTAAAAGTTTTCCTGATTATGCATTACTTAAAGATGTAAGTAAAATCCCTCTTTGCACCTAGCATGTTGACTAAATGGTTAATTAAGAAACAATGATAACCTGAGGTCTCATTATATTATTATTATTAAGAATAACATTATTAAAGTAACAATTATTAGCAAAGAGATAATCAGTAAAATTATGCAAGATTATTATTAATCAATTCACAATGGTTAGTATTATTAGAAAAGAATTATATGGCTGTGCACTTTCAGAGAATTTAAGCCTCCATAATCAAGCTTAATTGGGAATGTCGGCTTACATTGAGGTTTTAAGTGAAATTTAGCGGTAATTTATGCAAAATTTATTCAAAGTTTCCTTTCATAAAGACCATTTCCTGGAGATTGCAAAGCACAATTCTTTTTGGTTTATTGCATAGTTGTCATTTGCAATAAAGCATGCCTCCTTTATCTTTCATTTCATATCATTACGTTCTGTGCATGATGCCCTTGTAATAGTGGGTTCGAACACATGGCCTGTCGTTCTTGTTTATTAATTATTAGTATTAGTCATGGGAATATCTGGAGGTTTAATAAGGACATTCTCATGCCACTGAATGGATACTTTGGTATTTATTTAATGTTAAAAGGTTGAGGTTGTGTCAAATAGGATAGTAAGTTCCATGGTTGATAGTATGAAGCAAAAGTAGTTTGTAATAATAAGAGGATAAACATTATACATAAAGAAAATAAAAGCTTAATTTATATATTTGTAAAATTATTTATGTTGTGTCATCCATTTGGCAGAGTACAATATATAAATAATATTTCAAAACAACTGACAACAGATAAATTGAAAGGAAAAAAAATTTCCCCCTTTTTTTTAAAAAAAAAAAAATTACAATAATTTCAAGATTGGACCTAACTAAATAATTATTTTAATTAAAATTATAATTATTTCAAATTCACTACCAAATTATATGTACAATATTTTAAAATTTGCTAACTAAAACCAAAATGAGAGAGCTCATTTTCAAAACTAATTAAACAAATTTTAAACCAATAATTATGTAATTTCTTTGTGATATATCCAAGATAATGGCGATTTTTATCATGAACATAAATCCGCAAAAATAAAATCATATACATTATTAAAACTATAATCATCAAATAGCAATCTAATTTTTTATTTAATTTTGACTGCATTTATGTAAATAAATAAATTTATGAATTGTTGCAACAAAAAAATTTCAAAATTTTATTAGTTAGGTATTGAAAAAATAAAAAAATACGATGATAAAACATTTAACAAATTCAGGAAATATTCACTGGCTATGTAAAAAACAAAATGGTGGACTATCAATCCTAAAATATTTTTACATACAAAAAAAATTATAATTTATATACAAGTTACTTTTTTTTTTTAATATGCTTAGTAAAATGTTATTCATTAATTAACAATTTTTTCAATTTAAGCTTTATTTTTATTCATATATTTTGAATTTAAGAAAACAAATTATTATTTTTTTTTTATAGTAACTCATTAAAATTGAAAAGTAAAATTGTTTATTTTAATGCAAGATTTTGCTTTATGAGCCATTTTGGAAAAAAATAACTGAGCTCGCCTTACAATGTTATGAAAATTACATTATGTATTTTTATTTTATACGAATGCTTAAAGAGAACATTTTAAATCTATCAATGAATCCTCACAATATATTAAGTCTCTGTTTAAAATAGTTACTGATAATTCAAACTGGCAAAATATTGTCATACGGTTAAGTATAAAATGTCCATATATTATCACCCTGTAAGACAGTTAAATCAATAAATATAAAAAAAATAATATTGGCATTGATTGTTATAAAGCATTTTATAATTCAATAGGACTGAGGCTTCAATTCTATCACTTCAAATACTCAACCTTTTTACGAATTCCTACGTAATAAACCATGCAATTATTAATCAATAAAAAATGATGGTTAATAAGAATTAATTGACAATTCATTAAACAAAAAGACCACCAAACATTTCTTGAAAATATCAAAAGTTGAAGATTGGGAAAAAATTTTTTAGAAATTAAATCGATGAAAAAATTCCATTATTATATTTTTCCAAATAAATAGATATATGAATGACTTTATTGCTGAGGAGTTTAGAGGAATTTTGAATGCTAGAAATGGAATCAATCAGAGAATTTTCTGCTCAAACCTGAAACTACTACTGTACTAAACATGTAGAGCACACTTCTTCAATATTAACAGAAATGGGAGTCACGGAAATAATTCTTACAATTTCAATTGTCAAACTATAAAACAAAATGTCTTAATTTAAACTTTCCAATAAATTTAAATGTCATGGGCAAAAGCAAAGTTGAATCAATTCTCTCCATCAGACAATCTTTCAGTTTCCTTCTGATGAAGATGAAAACTTGTTCCCCGCTGATGAATTTGATAATACAGATGTTGCAATTATGGCTACAATTAATGACAGTCAAATCTCTTTGAGTCTAAATAATGTCAGTTCTCAAAAACATTCATTAATGAAGCATTTTAAGGGTAACAAAAAACAAAGATAGTTTATAAGATTATAAAAAAAAATGTAATGTTCATTTAGAAACTTGAAAATTAAATAAAAAAAAACAAAAAACAGATTGATTATACCCAGTATAATGGATAACAATAACAATAAGTACATATGCTAATGAACTATAGGTAAAAAAAAAAGTGTACCTATTACTTAAGCTTTAGCTAGCAAGTGTTTAAATGTATGACAAAGTAATAATTTATCTGCTTGCGCTTAATAAATTTGATATATTTACAGTTATTAAGATGGTATCTACATATATACACATACATTAAACCCTCCATACCCAGACATGAAGCAAAAAATAATAAAATTAAAAATTAATTTAAAAAAATCATTTTCTGTATATATATATATATATTTTTGGTATGCTCACAGTATGTTATATGCACACACATTTACATGTATCTACATATATGTATATATGGATGAATATTAAAAAAAAATGCATATAATATGGTTGATATTATCTCTGAAGTTTATTCTATTATATCTTCAGTAAGAATTACTTAAACTTCCAAGATTTAATTCAATGGATTGAGATAGCTTATAAAAAATTAACCTTTGACACACCTTTTTCAAATTTAAATTTAACACATTTATTGATACTCAAAATAGTATGCCAGCATTGAAGCAATACCAGTATAATCATATGAGTGTCACACTTGTATATACAAACATCCCCATATAAACAATGTTTATAATATACTGACCTTGTACTTGTTTATAACTTTAAAAGGTCTCAGATTATGAATTTCATGCCAAAAACAAAAAGTAACATTGAAATTTCTAAAAATTACATGGAGATTACAAAAGTCAAAAGAAAACTGCTAGGTTAAAAAAAAGAGAGAGAACAAAATAGGAGAATGTCAAAGAAAAAAAAGAGAGAGATGATTGCAATTAAAAACAAGATAGTGTCGAAATTGTCTTTTTTTTTTTAAATTAAAAAAAAAAAAGTCAAGTTATAAATGTGGGAAATATGCCAAAAATAATGACTAAAGAGCAATAAATTAGCTGAACTCAAAATAAGAGTGGTAAATAAACACCTATCAGTATATATATATTCTACCTGAAATCAAGACTTAAATGCTTGGACAACAACAATGTGACCACCTGCACACACCTCTGTAAATTTTATATTTATTACACTTTTAATATAATGAATTATATGTTTTGATAAATTTGAAAAAAAAAAAAACAAAGACAAATCTTATAAATCATTCAAACCTATAATATGATTATATTTCTCATGCAGGCCATCATTTACTTTAATTGATTGCGTTAACAAATTATTTTTAAGATTTAACTTAAATTAAACAAAAGATTCTAATATTATATAAATAAATGTGAGAAATTTGCAATTGAAAAAAAAAGGAACAATCTGGCCTGTTTGGGACATTTCAGAAATCTACCTGGCAAGATATTACATTTAGCTTTATTAATAAAGCTAAATTAAAATTAAATTTTTAAATATACACGCTATATTTGATATGTAAATTTAACAGTCTTAGAGACAACTACTTTGTAAAAAGTTACATTTACTAAGGGCGAAATTACTTCCTTCGCATAAAATGCTTTGTAAAAAAAATTATGGATTAATATAAAAAAGGGTGGATCTACTTCTTTTCCATAAAATGCTATAACATAAATTATGGTTTAGTTAGGTATAGTTATTTCTTTATAAAAACAAATTCAGTTGTGAATTTGATAGTGTTACGGACAAATATAATACATTTTTTTTAATTGATTGACAATTTGACATGTGACAGCATGGACAAACATTCACATAGATTTTATAGATAATGATTTTATATAAAAATCATTATTTTTTTAAATTTCTCCCTCTTTGTAGATATGTTAAAATTTTTAATAAAAAAAAAAGCCTTAAATATTTAAATATAATTTATGGCAAAACTAAAATATAGTAATTAGTAACAATTTAGTAAATGCCCTAGGCAATTTTTGACATCAGAGTAAACCCCAAAATTATTGCTGACACAAAGTAATAAACAATTTTAAATAATACCCCCAAAATTAATAACAAAGTGTTTCTAGTATTTTGTCCAGTTTACATAAATTTTAATTTTCATCTCACTTGGTTGTGCCACCAATGATTTTGGGATTCACCCCTGGTGTCAAAAATAGCTTAGAGAACTTACTAAACTGGTAGCTAGTAATCATGCTTTTGTATGCATAACTATAAATGCTACTTAAATGTAATGAGTACATACCCATAAATGCATATTTTCTATAATCTCAATTTACAAACGCTACAATATTTTTCTTCCAGTATTTATTTCGAACAACTATCTCAGACATTCTAAAGAAGTGCCATACTAATTATTTCCATTAGAAAGGCATGGCAGAGTATATAATATATTGGTTTCTGAAGAAAGTAAAAAAACATACGTAAATGGAAAAAAGAGCCAGCATATTTTATAAGTGGACTTATTTGTGATTCACAGATTAGTTTGTATAGTTATTGCAAAATTCATTTCTAAAACCTTTTTTCTTGCTGTTTTTTAATTTTTTTTGAAGTTAGAATGGCCATATGCATTTACGAGTGGCTATTTATTTTATTTAATATGTTAAAAATTATATTTTCTTTGATCCTAGATATAGATTCTAAACTTTAATAAACATCACATATTTATTAATATTATTTTTTCATGAGCATTACATTTATTTTACTCCATCACTTATCTCTAAAAATTATTTTTAACATTATGTTTAACTTCTAACACAATGTTAAATGGTGTCTTTGAAGTAAAATATAACAGTAAAAATAATTTCTAGATTCAAGAATATATATATAATAATTAATAGAAAAATAATAATAATAATATATATATCCAGTAATGCAAACTACTGTACTTTAATACTGACTCTAAAAAAGGAAATATATACATTTTTTTTTTTTTACTGAATAACTCTAAGAATGAGGAATGTAAAAAGCATCATGACAAAAAACTCACTATACGTATTGCCACACTGCAGTGTGACAATACATATAGTGAGTTTTTGCCTGTTTTAATAAGTGATAAGCAAGCATAAGAAATGGTGATCATGTGATGTTTTTTGGCTTAAAAAGCTCCATGCAGGAAGTTGACATAACTTTCATAAGTTTTTGTGATAAAAGAAATTAATTATTAAATAATTAACTATGGAAATTTTGATGTTTCAAGATTGAGTTTTAATACGAAAATGATAGAATTGTAGTTGAAATAGCACTCAATCATATTGGAATTCTTTTTTGTAATAGTCAATTAAACACCCCAGTAATCAGAACTAGACTTTAAATACAATCAGAATGCTTAAAGTTGAACTGCTCTCTAATATAAATGCTGCAATGTAGAAGCAGTTGTATCATGTGTACAAGAATTGAAAAGTGTTACAGAGTTTAAAGTGAATCACAGTTTTCCCAATCATCAATTTATGATTGACAATCATATAAAAAGTATGTCAACACAATGTTTGCATTTAATTATCATGTTACATGGGTGAATTCCTGATAAAACTTCTGTTTTGGGTGACCAAATTTATTCATGCTACAAACTTTATTTCTAATCTGCACTGCCTTTTTTTCAAAAATGATATTACTCCAATTCATATAACCCAAACAATATTAATTTCAGGTATGTTAAAAAAATTAGATATCTGTCATGGCTTCCACATTACAATTTTTTTTTCAAAAGAATTCATAAGGTCACTCATGAACAAAGTGTTACAAAATGATATTGTAATGGATCGGGTCCTGACCTTGCATATTATTATACTTGAAACACAGTCAGAATGGGCAAGTAAGCCTATCTAGGATTCCTAAATTTCTAAACTCCTAACGACCTTGATCTCAATCCTTGGAGACAATATGTTTGCATATGAATATACATCAGGTACCTCCACATGCACTCATCCTTCTCAATCCCTAAATTCGATTTATCCCAGAATTCGAGCTCAAGGAGAATACGCACAATATTCTACTTCAAGGAATACTTATATGACCATCTTTATTGTGTCAAGTGTGTGATAAATTGATAGATGAATAAAGAAAAATATAAATGAATGACTTTAATTTGAAAACATTTTTTTTATATATATTTGTTCACAATGATTATAATTTATTCAATATGAAACTATAAACAATGGCAATTAATTTGTTTAGATATTATGATTATTATTTGATCAGTACTGTTGATATTCATTAATCCAACCCCTCTGTTCTCAAAGAACAATTATACAATATCAATGTTGTGTAGTAAAAAAATTTAAAACTTATTGCTATTTATGTCTATACTTGCTTGCTAATTTAAAATTTAGTAAAATCATAATTCTTTGTTTCCAACAAATTTACTGATTAATCTGTATTAAATAACATGATGGTGGTTTGGTATCCCTTAGATTACGATTTATTTCTATTATAATTGCAAAGTCCATTCATGCTAGAAGTTTTTAATTATATATTATAATGGTCGACAGAACCTCCCAAACCTATCTGCCATACCAGGTCACCACAAGGCTATTCGAACCTAGAAAATTTGTAAAGGCGGCAGATAAACATGGGAGAGATTACTCTTTTATCGAACCGAAAGCTCGGGAAGAAGCCGAGCTTAGAGTATCACTCTGAATATTAAAATTTCTAATTCTTGATTTTAAAAAATAATTATTAATAAAAATATATGTAAATAAATTACTGCCAAAATTAATTCAACAAAACATTTGATTATGCACACACACACATTAATACAAACATCTGAAGATTAAACTTACTATTAAATATATTTAAATTATAAGCACAGATGGAAGCATTAAATAGATTTAATACAATTTTAATATTTTACTAAGCGTAAATATGCTACATAGATTACGCATATAACCAACCCAATCCTTTTTAACCTTAGGCCAAAACTTCATGTTTAAATCAATGCTAGCTTACTGATAAACCAAAGTGACCAATGCAAAACGAGATTGTTAGCATAACACAGTCATGCAGACAGGAATTTACATCTGTTGCAAGATACCATTAGAAAATAATGAATCACAGTGGGAAGGAATGAGCATCTTCCCCATGATCATTAATAAATTTCATCAACAGACAGGAACAACCACAGCCCAATTGGTCATACAAAATGAAATTATTGAAATATATGTATGAGATGCTCTGTAAATGGAGATAGCAGTCCTTGCTGGCTTACTGTCCCAACCAGAGCGTAAAAAAATCAATGGTGTAGGAAAAATGTCTATGACCATGGACAACACGATGGCTACATTTTTGGGCCATATATTCAGGTGGGCATTATGTCCTGTATTTTAACGCACCATAAGGGAACGAGTATCTAATTCATCTACTCAGATTACATTGACATAAAACATCTGTAAATCTATCCACCAGTACCAATTTAACTATGAAACAATTAGCCCAAAATGAACACATCTTAAACTAACAATCTTATGAATCTATGCAGCCATTTACATCCATTTTAAATTATTAAAAGAAATTTACGAGAATGGAAATGATATCAAACATATATATAAAAATATAATAATTTAAAATTTTAGTCAGATAAAAGATACTTGGAAAACTTTGTATTATATAATTAAAGTTCATTTAAAGCAAAAGTTCATACTTTCCAATGCTGTAGGTTTATTGAAGTCTGTCTTTGCAGTCCTTAATACATCACACAAACTATGTTCACAGTTCCTTCCATCCCATATTGATATTGTCCTAAGTGGAGACAAATCTGTTGCTAACCAGTTTCTGGGAACCATTATACTGGAGGCCGCCTCAGCTGGTGCAAACATGGAAAATGTAATTTATTGCATGATCCCTACACACAATACAATAACACGCAATCAGCAAAAGCAATCCAAATCTAAATCTCAACTTCAAAGTTTTCTTTTCATATCCTTTTGAATTCTTATCAAATTCCAGAATCCAGAATCGATCTTGCTTGGTTTGGCACTGTTCTTATTGGCGATGATGAATTTTCTCTGTGGACTGTGTTTTCATTTCTATCATTATTTGAAAGGTAGCTTTAGAGCGGGAACTCAAAATTTTAATTGACCTCTTCTCTGACTTTATGTCCAAGGCCTGTTGGCTATTATGTCATTATGGAAAATCATTTCCATTCTAAATTTAAAAATAACTTTTAACTTTAACTAATTAACAGCTTTTTAAAATCTTTTATATTAAAACAAAATTGTTATTAGATTTTATTTAGATTTTTTTCACTTTTATTTGAAAGTGATATAATGGCATATATATATCATCATCATCATCATCAAACATTATCAATCCACTGCAGGATGAAGGTCTCTCCAAGTTTAATCCATCTTCTCCGATCTTTAGCTTCTCTTCACAACACCCCTGCACATTTTCTTATTTCATCCATCCATCTCACATGTGGTCTCTTTCTGGGTCTTTTACAATCTCTTGGAATCCAGTTTACAATTTCAATTGTCCATCTATTATCATCTCTTCTAGCAATATGTCCAGCCCAACTCCATTTCAATCTTTTAATTTTTTCAATAAGGTCAGTAACACCTGTTTGTTGTCTTACCCATAACATTGCGTTTTCAATCTCTTCTTGTTACTCCCAACATACATCTCTCCATACTCCTTTCAGTGGTCTGAAGTCTCTATATTGCTCTTCTATTAAGTGTCCAAGTCTCAGATCCATAAGTAAGAACTGGTAAAACACATTTATTAAAAACCATCCTTTTCAAACACATAGGCATATTTCCTTTTAGTATCAAGTTATTTCTACCAAAAGCACTCCAACCAAGTTTAATTCTATGATTAATTTCCTCCATTATGTTTCCATCTGTATTAATAATCTGACCAAGGTATTTGTAACTGTTAACTTCTTTTAATTCTTCATAATCAATCTTTATTTTCATATTTTGAGCAAATCGATTAAACATTACTTTAGTCTTTTTAACATTTATCTTTAGTCCTACTTTTCTACTTTCATCTGCTAACTCCTGCAACATTTCCTGCAGCTCTGAAGCATTATTTGCAAAAACAACTACATCATCTGCGAAATCTAAATGACTTAAATACTCTCCATTTACTTTCACTCCTTTAGTTTCCCATTTTAATCCACAAAATACTTTTTGCAGCACTGCTGTAAAGAGTTTTGGAGATATGGAGTCACCTTGTCTTACACCTTTCTCAATGTTGATTTTTCCAGTATCATTATGTAATCTAATTGTTGCTGTTGCATTTTTATAAATATTCTTTAAAATATGACAATATCCTGGATCTATACTTTGATGATCCAATGCTTTAATCACTGAAGAAATGTGTATAGAATCGAATGCCTTTTCATAATCTACAAATCCAAAACATAATGACAACTCATATTCGTTTGTCCTTTCTATGACTTCTCTCAATACCTGGATATGATCTATTGTACTAAAAAGTTCTCTGTAGACGAGTTGTAATTATCTTGGTAAAAATTTTATATAAAACTGATAAAACGCTGATAGGTCTGTAATTTCTAATATCTTCTTTATCACCTTTTTTAAATATTAATATTATTACTGCATTCTTCCAATCTTCCGGTACATCTTTATCATTTAGACATTTGGTATATAACTTTGCTAAAATTGTTTCTATTTCTTCACCTGCTTCTTTTAATATATCAATTATAATTCCATCATTTCTTGGAGCCTTTCCTTTCTTCATACACTTAATTGCATGTCTCAACTTCTTCATTTAAAATTCTGGGCAATTCAGAAGATGTAATAGATGTAGGAGGTACTTGTTCTTTATTACTATATAATTCTTGATAAAAATCTTCTACCAATTTCATGATGTCATCTCTCTTTTTAGTAATAATTCCATCTTTTTTTCTTATTGTAGATATAAATTTCCTACCAATACCAAAATGTTGTTTAACATTTTTGAGACTTATTTTCTTCTACAGCTTTCCTTGCTATTTCACAGTTATATATATATACCATTACATATCAGCAAACTTCCTCAAAAACAAAACAATTTAAAAAAAAAGAATTTTACTTAGTGTTAGTAGAAAAAATTATTTTTAACGATTTTTTTTAGGAATTACACACAATTTAAGTCTATTCTCCATCTTTACATCAGCTGAGCATGTGCCTCCCATTCAACTGTTCCTATTTTCTTCTTTTTTTATATTATATTTTACAAGTTTTTTTTTTCCTCATATGTATGCAATTTACTTTCTGGCAGTACTTTTACATCTACATTATAATCTACAACTTTAATACAAACAAAAATTTGTAAATACAAGCTTTATTAAATTAAGTCATGTGACATCTGACTTGATTTTTTATTATTTCAATGCAACTAAACATATTCTGCCAATATTCCTTTTTCTTCTATAATTTTTTTTCTATGGAAATGTAATAGCAATCTCCCTACCAAAAGACTATGATCATTTGAAGGTTATGGCCCTTCTAGTATACAGTGACTCCTATTTTCCATCATCCGTGTTAAATTTTTCAAAATGTAAGCGATCTAATGAAATACCAGGAATGGTTTATAATTTTTTTTTCCTGCATTTTCATGTTATCGCTTAAAAGATACTTCCCAAATTGTCTTAAATTTTGTAAAACTTTTACACTTAAGAAAACATTATTACATAAAATCCTGCACATCAAATTCAGAATCATTTCAGTGAAGAATCCAATATGTGCAAGTGAAAGAAATAATAAACATTATCATCTATGGTATTCTAAGATGAAAAAATGATTGCTGCCATATAAAATTTACTAAGTTTATGAAACTTGAATATTTTACTTTTCATTTGCATTTTTGGTATTTATTTGCATAGCATGTAAATGAAGTATCATTTACTGACCATATTACACATCATGACTTCATTGAACTTTAAACTTGGCATTGCAGAGAGAAGTATATAATGCTTCCATTATATATATTGTAACGGTATATAAATATGCCGTTACATTAATTTAAAATAAAATCTTAAAGTTCGCAAATAAAAATAAAATCTATTAAAAAAACTAAAAGCTAAAATGTTTGTTAAACATATATATATTCGCACAGATGCAAAACTTTAAAAATATTTTTTTTTATAAATAAAAAAAAGTATTTGAACGTACTTTTTTATAAAAAAATACAAGATTTAAATATAAAAATATTTTAATAAAGAAATAACGTAAGTAAAAATAAAAACAGGTATTAATTAATTCCTGTAATCAGTAAATGGAAATGATTGTTTATTAATTGAAAAGCAAGCTAGCCTTGGGGCTCTTGTGTAATTAGAAAATCAGATGAAAATTAGATAAGAGAATAAAGAGAATTTAGCTTGACCAATGGAAGCACCAAACCTCTCGGACCTTAACGAAAATTTGGATTAGTGACGTCTTTGTTCGTTCAATCTGGAGATTTACTATAAAAAGAAAAATATTGAGTTCCAGTCAGTTTCCAGCTTGATTTTGTGAGAAGGGCGATGGGATGCACATATCGTTCTCTCTCACTTATTTTAAAAATGAAAAGACTGTGATACCAGAATGAACCAGCTAAGGCTACCTCCAGAATATCAGACCGGTCTTCCATGAAAGTCTTCGTGGGAATTGCCAACAGGAACCTGGACTCTTCTACCATAAGCAATTGAACTGAACAATTGTTAAAATAAAAATTAATTAAGAACTTTAAAGATTTGATCAGTTAATTTAAATTTTAAAAAAAAACTTTTCTCTGACTTATGTGTCAAATCAATTAATAATGTTTAATTTTATATTTTTGCGTTTGATAAAAATCATTTCCATTTATTATTTTATTTGTATTAATATTTATTGCTTAAATATTAAATGCATGAAATTTAAGTTGGGTATAGACGTTGCATAGATTTGTTAGCGGTTAATTATGTTGCTGTTTCATATTCGATTGGAATATATAGGTCATTGATGTCAGTGCGGCATCTTATGATGAATGCTATTGGGTTTCTTGTATTCCCTCTGCAATTGACATTATCAATGACTTTGTATTTTGATCGGTTGTGTTTATTTTGAGATGTTTTTAACCGTGGAATCTATGCAGCCGATCTATACTCAACATTATAAAACAAATTGTATAAAATTCATCTGTGCAAACATATCTAAATGTTAAATTTAAGTCGGGCGTGAATGGCTATATAGTTTTGTAAAGTTATATTAAGGGAGGGTAATCTTAGGTTATTCGTTTCGTAGTTGAATTAGGTCAATGGATTGGATATATTTGTGTAATTAGTAGATGTAGTATGAGTTTCGCTACGTGCAGAATCGTTGTATACGCCGCACAAACCCTTTGCCTATGAATGGGATTGTAAGTCGGCAAAAAGGACCGCGGTCCCTTCCTATGGAGTTTTTATTTTATTGTTCTTCTTGCCATACAGATGTAACATCCCTGTATTGGACAAGAGTCAATGTCTTCTCTAACTATACTGTTCAGATGTCCATTCCTGACAGTATAGTATATATGTGCTGTTGTATTTTCATGCTACATTGAATACATAAATGTATCAGATGGATTGACGCTGGTTTGACTGTGAACTTTTGGCCTAAGGTTAAATAAGGGAAAGAATATTTTCTTTTCAAATGCAGATCTATGTAGTCTATTCATACTCGACCCTCTAAATAAAATATTAAACTCATTGCAATCTATTTAATTGTAAAATTAAAAGTTAATATAAAAATCTAAAATGTTAAATTTATTCCTCAAAATTTAAAATGATTCAAAATTTATATGTGCATAAATAAATATTTGTCTGTTATTTACTGGCAGTGGCTTTTATTTTTTTTATATTTAAGATGCACTTAAACAAGTTATTTGTTATCTCTGCATCTCCATGAGCTAGTGACAATGGGCTAACGACCAGAATCAAAATAAAAAGGAAAAAAAAATTATTTTTTTTGACTTACATATCTGCCTACTATATAAATTTTCTAGGTTCAAATGCCTAGTGGCGCCCTGTAGTGTAGATACATTAAGTCTCCTTTCTTCGGATCGTTATAATATATATAAATTAGTAATAGAATCACAAAGCTTTGATTTCAAAGTTAAAAGTAGATACAGATATAGTCGCCAATGATTTTGGATGTCTTGACTTGTGTGCTTGGCTTAAACTTTTTCAAAATTTAAAGATGATCGTAGTTCTGGTCTGGTAAAAGTTATAATTCTATTTAAAGCCCTTTAATATATTTAGTGTTTAAATATATATCAAAAGTATTTAAGATATAACAATACCCCAATTATGGAGCAAACTAGGAATGAATAGCTAAATCATCCAGTAAATTATAGAAAAATTAAAAATGTAAATGTGAGACCATAGTTTCGGAAGCTGGCAGCTCTTTATAGGCTATGATGACCTAAATTTTATAATTCAGTAGTGATCGGTTTTCTTCATTCGAAGAAAATATCCATGTTTATTCTGTGGTATGCAAAGATTTTTTTAAAATCACATTATTAATTTAGGCAAGATTGCTCATATTTTGTAAATAGGACTGCATTAAGCTATTTCTAATCAGATATTTTGTTCCATTAGATGATACATCGTTCTATTGTTCAAATGCTTAGATAGTAAATGTTACACATTAGATATAGGAAGAACACAAATGAAATCCAAATCTTCCATTGGTAAGTCTTTTTGTCATTTTAAATACTGTAGTCTGCTTATATCTCTACATGAAGGTTGCTCAAAATAATTAAGTTATGCTATGTGATACTACAATCATAAAATATTTGATCATTAGTGGTAATGTGGGATTACTTGCTATTCTCAATTTATTATATATTAAAACAATTATAGAATAAACATTAATTGTATATATACACACAAGTAGTATATATTAAAGAAAGGTCAGGGATAAAAATATGGATATATATTTGGATTAGTATTATATCGACCTTTCAACTGATTCCAAGTGGACAACTTGCGTCTAGAGATCATTCAGGATGTTGCAAGGTTGCTCATAAATGAGAAAACATAATTTACGGGCATCTCTGAAAATTCCTGAACAACTCTTACTATTTGGGAGATGACTGTTGCGAACCAGATGAAGTGTTGATATAATGCTAATGTAGAATATATATATAGATATGTACTTTAATGTAAAAAAAAAAAATCTCTACAATTCAAAATATATCTATAAATATTGATATGTTAAAGTAAAGAATGTTAAAAAGGAAGAAAGCAATATAACTATTACTACTGAAAATCAACTCGTTTAGTCTGAAACTTTACGCTCACATACACATATCCATGCAAATAGTTTAACCCTAATAAAAAAAACTAAGATATCAACTAAATTATAAAATGTGCAGAAAGATTGAATTTTAAATTTCTCCAGATCTGATTAAATCATTATCCTTGTTATACTAAATTGGTCAAGACCTAATATCATCAATCATTTAACAAATCCACTCTACACGGTTTGGCGTAGTGGATAGTGTCTGAATTGGGATCGAAGGTCACAGGTTTGATTCTGCCACTCAAACTTATGAACTTTTAAGTAATAAAGCCATAAGTTCTTTTTATTATTATTTAACAATCCAAGTTTTAAATTACAAACTTTTGATCTAAATCAGAAATTCAAATTACTACACTTAAAATAATGTTAACTATCCGCAATAAGAAATAGCTACAATTATCGATGTATAAGTCCATCAAACTTTATGATATAATTCATTACTTTATTTTATTTTCCACACAAGAACAATATACAATTTGTCCAATTATTACAAATTATATATATATAGCTGTTCATTAAAAAAACAAAATATGTTGTAAATTATAATTTATCAGGAGAAATAATATCTATACTTCGTTAGAATCTGAATAATTTCTTAAAATATACTTTGTCTGCATTTATGCTATTATTGTTCTATAAGATGCTTAGTGTATATATATTACATCACCATAACTTATATTTAATCAAGCCAAGAGCATATATGGCAGATCTTTGTCAAATATTCTAAACACCTAGTGAAATTAATAAAAAAACATGAAAATTGAAAGAAATGGCATATTTATTGGTAAATTTTGATGTGGAAAGCTTATTTAGAACTCTATCCTATGATGAAGCATTGTTTATGATATAAAAAAAAGATTAAATAATAGCTTACCCAAACCAGAACAATTCTTGCTACTGGTAATACAATGAAATTTCTAACTTTTTGCATAAGTCAATAAACATCACATGATCACCATTTCTTATGCTTGCTCATAACTTATTAAAACAGGCAAAACTCTCTATACATATTGCCACTCAGTGCAAGCCAGAGTAATCAATGGATGCCAGAAGGCTTGTTCATAAAATCCATATCTACACATCCAATATTCCCAGACTAGTTTCTGGCTTGTGACCTTCGTCAGTGAAGATCCTCACTGACGAAGGCCAGAAACTAGTCTGGGGATATTGGATAAGTAGGCACTAGATGGGGATTTTATGCACGGGCCTTCTGGCATTCACTGATTACTGTGGCTTGCACTGAGTGGCAATATGTATAGAGAGTTTTGCCTGTTTTAATAACTTTTTGCATAACAGCATACTTTCAATACAATACACAATTCTCCCAATAAAATCCAAGATAACTGGGTTACCACCGTCACCTCTGATCAGTAACATTTACATGGAAGAACTTGAAACGGCAATCATAAATACTACCACCAATATCTAAAACCTGACTTTGCTATGTTGTTGATATATTTGTTGGATCATCTTGCGATAAACAATTACAATAAACATTCTAGACACAAATCAATAGGATAACTTCTTTAATTACATTCATGATGGAATTAGAACAAAAAAAAAGAGAGCATTCTTAGATATTCTTGAACCATGCTTTCCTATGATAAAATCAAATTAGTCTACAGAAAACATACACACTAAAAAAAACAGCATATATACGTCATAACAAATATACAAAAATTGGAATTACATTATCAGTATGGAACAGAGGAAAAGAACTTTGTTCAAAAATTAGTGACTTGGAAAAAGAAAAATCTTTCAAAGAACAAACTCTAATGAAAAATGATTAACCCATCAGCGATTATTAATGGTTCAAGCTTAAAACCCCATAGGAAAAAGCTAGTGTACAATACTATATTTTGAATGACCTTTTTTGCTGATTTTGTTATATTTAGCTAGATACTAACTAAATATCAACCAGCTAGCATTAGAAAAACCTTAAATAAATAAAATTAAAAAAAAAACAAAACACACCCACAAATATAGATGGAGTAGATCTACAATCGGTTTATTATCAGAACATATTTTCAGATGCATGATAGAATATAAGGAATACTAACTTTATAAAATCCAAACTGGAAATGTTGAAAAAATTTGCATCTATATAAGAATATAATATGGAAGATCATATTAATAAAACTAGTTGGCCAATTGAAAAATGATTAAATGAGTATTAAACAATGATTAAAGAGAAGAAACAGATGTTTCTAAAGTAGCAGACAATGCATATACCAATGAACATATGTTTGATTAAAAAAAAAAAGAATATTAAACATTAGGAAAAAAAAACTAAAAAAGTTGCTCACATGATAATGGCAAATAACCTCATAAATTAAAGTAATATGATAATTAGCATTTGGAAACTATTCATTAACTTTTTCTTAAAGAAAAAATGAAGAAATTAAGAGGCCCTACTGACTGTTGCTTTTGATAAAATACTCTGCTTGTCTAAAGAATCACTTTATATTCAGTACTCATGATATTAAAGATACTATATTCAATTCCTATACTAATATAGTCACTGGTCAAGCAAGCAATGCCGGAAGAAAAGGTGAATAACATTTAAAACAGTGCTATATACTAATCTATGTGTTATTACTAATAGTTGAAGATATTTGAAAAATTTTAAAAAGATTAGAATTTTTCTAAAGACATTTAACAATTAATTCTATATAATGGAAATAGTCCGACATATAATTACAAGAAAAAAATGCTATCACCACAAAATTACAGATAAAATACACAACCAAATAGAATATCAATAATCTATTGTCAAGGTAACATTATAATAAGGAAATAAATTATGCATTGTCATAGCAAGATTATTGATATTCTTTTGGCTGAACCATATAATAATCAGTTAGCTGTTGTTGAAAAAATGGGCAAAACTCTCCATATAGTAGTGCCACAGTGCAAACCAGTGGTGATCATGGGATGTTTAGCTGTTGTTGCTTATAGTTTATGATGAATCCTTAGCATCAAAATCTAAGATCTTTTCATTTGTTCAGATGGAATAATTCATGGTATTGTTTTTTTTTCTTTTAAAAAATAAATAAATTAGATCTTTATTTTTGGTGATAACTTTACAACTAAACCAAGTTTCATTAAACTTCCGACAGTAAATTTCCATTTTCAAAACTGTATGCATGTTAAATTCTCTGCCCTAAGGTAAATTGAGTAATTATCAACAGAACATTACAACCAAGAAATGACAGCTGATTGCTATCCAAATGAAATCTTACTATGTTTTAGTGCAATAGTAGAAAAGCAAAGTCTACACCTTAATATCTACGAATCAAACTTGACTGTTGCTTTTGGTGACCAAAAATCATATAAGCTGAGAACAAACTACCATTCATCACATGATCACCATTTCTTATGGAGAGTTTAGCCTCAGTGTAAACTACCATTCAATTATTTACTGTCAATAATATTCCAAGACTGTTGACCTAAAACTTAAATTATCCAGGCTATATAACGAACTTTAAAGGATCCAATGCATTGTATATATTTTTTACTATTAAATACAAAATCTCTTTAAAAGGCAGTTTTAAATCCAAATCATAGCAGCAGGATTGAAACAATAACCACGAATGTAATTAAAAAAAAAAAATCACATAATTAATTTGATAACCCTAAGAGATCAAAAGTTAACTTCTTTTAGTTAGGAATATATACATATATATATATATATAAATTGCTAGAACACATCTCTCACTTTTTACAGCATTCATAATTAATATTTATCACACCTAATACAAAACACTGCAGTAATAGAGAACTCAAGGTTCATGGATCACAATTCAGTTCTGTTATTGCCAACACTCAAATTTCTTAAAACCTGAGCAATAAACCATTCAGTGATATATATATAACTAACATGCACTTACAACTTATACCTTAATTAAGGTAAAAATAATTATTAGTAAGATAAGAACTATAATCTACTGTATATTCATACTTATTTTTAAAGTAAACAAGTTCAAAAAAATATTGTTTAAATGAGAATTTTAACATTAAAAAAGATAATTAAAATTCAGATTTTAAAATTGATAAATTTTATCATAAAGATTTGAAAAAATATCTTTTTTTTTTTAACAAAAAAGTTATTTTTTGTTAAAAAAAAATGATAACAGCTGCTTGAATAGTAAAAAAACAAGAGTTAAAAATAAAAGTGAAATCTCTAAAAGTTCATCCATGAGAAGCAGATAAAACTCTTTAAGACAATTAGAAAAGAATAAATTTTAAATATAAAGATTTTAAAAAAAAGATTTAAAATCTATACATTGATTAAACAAACCGTTGATTGTATACTTATTATTGGTAAATTCTTTACCCAATGCTTATGCAGAATATATACTTTTTATATAAAAGAATGGCAAAAAAACCAGCAATTTTTAACTGGACAATTATCAAGACAAGGATGTGAGTGAATTTAAATATATTTGAATGGTATTTTTTAGGTAGAGAGACAAGCGTCTATGATAAGGTAGAATATACATTCTAACCTGCAGATTGATAGATCAACAGGGTATTTCAGCATTGTAGTATAACTACTGTAACTAAATTAGTAGGGTCAGAGCTGTTATTTTAAAATTCAATTTATTGTATTGAAGTTAAAACATATTAAACATTTGAAAAATTTCCTTTACGAATGCTCCATATGATTCTAAAAATACAATGGTAAGATTATAAGACTAATCACGGTATTAAATTTCTGGATGTAATACTATAATCCACTATCGTCAAATGACATGGTTCATATGAAGTGGATGAGCAGTAAGACTTGATAAAAGTTTTATAATGAATTTGAACATAGTTTTCATGGGAGAGACAAACCCTGTTTATAGTATATACATTATAAAAATATATATATAACAGCTATTACAAAAAAGTCTTGCATGTTAATAAAATCCCTAAATGTTAATCCATAATGCTATCACGATTCTTTGTTAGAGGGCATATTTTTCAAGAAAAATAATTATTTGTTTCACCATTAGTAAATCATAATTTTTTTACAAAGCATTTTGGAAGTAATTCATTCTTTCTATAGGCTGAGTACATTTGCCAGCAAGTAATTCCGCAAAGCAAAAAAAATGTTAAAGCAACCAATTAAAAAAATCTATTACAAAAGCAATGGCCTTTCCGTAGGCTGAGTACATTTTGGGATTCTAAAAAAATATGGTATTTTACAAATGACATATGGAATAAAAAATTTTGAAGGAGAAAACGCTTGGAAAAAAATCAATACAGAACTGAATAGGTATAGTATTTAAATCACGAATAAAATGTGATTACGGTACATAAATTCATGTTTGAAATGTGACATTTAGTGAGGGGAAAAAATAGATGCCATAGTATCATATTTAATTTAATTTTGGTTGGTGTATAATTGAAGTCATGTATTTTGATATCGTATAGTTGGAGAGCTCCACAGTAATACCATGCATGATTGAAATTTGTCAAAGCAGCCATTTAAAAAAATCTATTACAAAGAACGACAGCATTTCTGGTATATTAATAATGATACATTAGAAGATTTTTTTCTGCATGATTTTGATTTTATGTCCTTATCTTATTGAATCCAGAGCACTATCTACAATTTCATAATAGAAGTAAAACTAAATAAATAAAACATCATGAATAAAATAAAAGTATAATTTAGTAATTCATATTAAGAGATTCAATGAAGGTTGCAACAAATTAGCTATATAACATGATAATACACAGAATAAATAAAAGCAAACCTTAGACAACTTATATAATTTTAATTTATTTTCAATTGACTAGTTAGTTATTAACTATATTTATTGAAGTTTTATGAATATTTACACAATTATCCATATTATGTTCAATATAATTTCACATATTTTGTCTTCTGTTTGAATCTTTAATTTAAAAATTTAACACTTTTTAAAGCATCTACTTTACGTCTATACGTAAGTGTATAAAGTAGATTTATCATCTCTCCTATTAACTGCAGTTATGTTCTTTGCCTCTTTCATCTGTTAACTTGTATTTTAGTAGTAAATCATATTACAATTGTCACAATTAATTTTATATATGATTTGTTTATATTTTATGTCATCAATTATTTTATAATTACATATTAATTTTTCCAGATTTTTTACTATTTGACCATAGGAATCATATACAAAATTAACTGTGCCAATTGCAATATGATTTACGATGAATAGACAGGGAAACAATTAGATGAAAGAATCAAAGAACATAATACAATTATCAAAAGGGATGATAAATCTGTTTTATACAGTCACTATTTAAATATGGGCATAAATATCCAAAAATAAATAAATATACGAAACAAATTATATTAAGCATAACATATATAATTGTATATATAGCACTCCAATAAATAACTGATCAATTAAAAATAAACAGAAATTATATAATAAAGTAGTATATATAAAATTGTATAAGGTATGTTTTTATTTATTCTGTGGATTATGTTATATAGCTAATTTGTTTCAGCTTTTATTGAATCTCCAATAACTGGATTGTTGTACCATAATTTTATTTTAGTTATTGCAAATGTTATTTTTACTTCTATTATAAAGCAGTAGATGGCGCTCTGAAATAATAGGCCATAGAGCTGACAAAGATTATGTTGTGGAAATGGGATGGAGCAGAATATGGGAAACTTCGAGTGGGGAATGGAAAATTAAGTGGCTAACAGGTTTATCTGGGCGTAATTGCAAAGATATTCTTGACTTCGTTTAAGAAGCCACAGTACATCACATCACAGACTGGTTTTAATATATAAATATTAATATATATTTTTTATAATACTTGTTATATATATATTTTTATTATACTTTATATAAAAACAACATAAGACTTATTTCCATTTTGATATAATAAAGAATATGTTTAAAGACATATAATAGTGACCATTTTTATTAGGAAGACATAGCACAGAATAGAATATAATAGAGCTATATTTTCAAGGGATTGGAAAAAAAATTAAATCTGAATTTACTGTAGAAAAAAATATTGCAAAAAATCAAAGCAAATGATACTTGTGAAAATATATGTTACAAAAGCTATCAGACGAAAGTAACAATGTAAGACTAAAGATATAAAAACTCAAGTATTTAATGATTTTTTAAAAAAAAAATAAAATAAAAATAAAGATTGATAGTAATGAAGTAGAAAAAGTTAATAAACCCTGTAATAAATATAAATAATAATTATAGAAATATTAATTTGTGAATTAGTAGGTGCTTCAGGATAATGGTGTACATGCTGAAAACTAATTATAGCTTAATATTTATATAATTAGTATTGCGATAGTAAGTAATATAAGATTAGCTAGTTTCATTTTATTAAACAATGTTTACATTACATATATAAGTTAAATAGTATGTAAACAATTTTACAACTTTATCAAACATGTAATGCTAAAAATGTATATCTATTTCACGGAACAAACAAGTCTGACATTAAGAATATAAACATATTTCATGAAATAGTAAAATAGATTGGCAGTGATATGACAAAAGATGGACTTTATTTACAGATTTATTTAAAATTTCTTGGTAGTCATTTTCAAGCGGTCTGTAGTGTGTAGTACAGCAGAATTGTTGAATTACATGTAAACATAGCTGCGAAATGTCGGTCGCGTAAACGGCATTCTTATGTGTTTTAGCACATAAATCGCGCCATCCCGCGGCGTGGATATCAACAAAATTATCTATTTTTCTATTGGAATATGGTTTGTAATATATTTGAACCCGTTTGTTTCATGAAATAGGTTTATACACACTATATTCATATGTATATAATTAAATTGCATTCTTGATTTTTTTCAAAATCTAAAAATCACATTGCAATAGGAAAACTTAAACAATATATAAAGAATATTAAAATTAAAAAAAGTTTAAAACAAAATATTTTAACCCTATTAAAAGGCTTTTAACAGAAAGTTGTGACTTAAAATAACGTGAAGCTATTATACATTAAATCATATTAGATTTAAAAATTTAACTACCATATATTTTCTTACTACACACAATAACTGAACTAGATATAATATAGTTTTTGTTTTTAATTTTATAAAATAAAAATTCTAAGTAATAACAAGACAAACTTTCCAAAATGATTATATATAATTATATACAATAGTCAAATATGTTTAAAAATACATATATACAAGCAACAAAGATTACAAATTATAAAATTATTATATAAAAGCCTTTTTCGGCAAATTATGTTTTTTTGCCCTTATCAATACGAATAATAATAGATGTAGGACTAATAAACAAAAGAAGTGGATAAAAATTTCATATTTGCCTAGTGTATATAATATATTAAATAAAAAAAGTAAAAATTATATAGATAAAAACATTATCATGGGATGGGCTAATAGCAAAAATTTGGATAAATTGATAACTAATTGTAGAATGAAAGATGATATAAAATATAAGAGAGGAATGGTTTATAAAATTAGATGTAATTTTTGTAATATGATTTACTATGGCCAGACGTCAAAGCAATTGGGAGAAAGAGCTAAAGAACACAATGATGCTATTGCTAGGAAAGATGATAGATCTGCATTATATGTTCATTATTTGCAGTATGGACATAAAATAAATTGTATTGATAATATAAGTGTTCTTGATTATATTAAAAATGTTAATAGACGTAAAATATATGAAACAAACTACATCATGTATAATAAAAACAACTGTATGAATATATACAAAACATCCATTAAGTTAAATAATAAGTGGTTAATAGATAAAGAATGGATAGTTAATTAATTAATATATGTGGATACATATCCATTCAATATATATAACAGTAATTTTGTAGTAGAATTGAGGGGAAAAAAATCACATAATAGATCATGTCATATATCCATTTGTTTATCTATCTTCTCTCATGTATTGATATAGATGTTGCTGTATGTGCTTTAAATCGCGGAGACATATTGAAAAGGGCAAAAAAAACATAATTTGCCGAAAAAGGCTTTTATATAATAATTTTATAATTTGTAATCTTTGTTGCTTGTATATATGTATTTTTAAACATATTTGACTATTGTATACTTGAAGTGCAACATAAAAAAAGAATTGGTTTTAATTCTGATTCTTTTTCTGTATATAATTATATATATAAATATACAAAAATACACTCATAATTCAATATTATAACATATATTCCTATAATGATTAACATTTTACCATTAAGTAAAATCGATCAAAAATTTATATAAAGCACCGCATAAAAAGATCAATAATTCATATAATGCATTATGTATAATGAATATATATTTATAGTATATATATATAGAATTAAAAAGAAGTTATATGCATAACAGTGCCTATAATTGTTACAGATCAAGATTTGAGTGGCTTCATATTAAAAAAAAATCAAATATAACATAAACATAAAATATATTGTCTGGGTTCATCTATGTATATTTATTTAACAGTACTATTGTACTTATGTTTCAGCTGGATCACACTTACTATAAACTAGGTAATGGATGTTATTTTGAAAAACCATTGAAGAGAGATTGCAATCAACAACATATATAATAAGATTAAAGGTTCAACTAATAAAAACAAAAGCACTAATTCTTAAAATATGAAAGTGAGGAGCAATCTTAATGATAAACAGGTAATTATGAACTAGTGACGCTAAGTGAATCTATTGGTAAAGTCAATAGATGACAGATATGAGAATTAACTAAATATAACAAATAAGCAGTGATTATTAAGGGTATATCTTGCTTCCTGAAAAATAAAATGCTGGTTTGCCAAAGACCAGGTAGTATTTTAGGTAGAAACAGATTTTTCAGTAACAACTCTAAATTCTTTCATTATTTCCCTTCTTTTTTTAAATCTTACACCTTTTAATCATTTTGATAAAAAATTTGATCATAATAACTTTCTCATGACATCTAATCACCTCTTTTCATTACGATAATAAGACTATGTTTGTGCATTTACTCTTTATTCTTCAATTAAATGCATAACAATTTTAACTCCAATCTTGTGTATGGAATTATGCAGAGTATCTCAGAGGTAGGAAGATAAACCATCGATCAGTTAGCAACACGACAAAGATAGTGGAAAAATTTCCATTGAAGATACTCTAATACTCTGAAAACATAATGGCAAAAGTGTAAGAATGGAAGGTTCTTCAGTTTGTTATAAGTGATGTGCTGAATCTACTACTGCAAAGATCTGTTTATTGAATTGAGAATGTGAATGAATAATAAACTTCCTAAAAAAAGGTATTTTAATGGAGATTTAGATATGATTTTCAAGGGGAAACAAAGACCTCACTTATATGATAAAAATGATCTGAAACACTTTAACGATATGTTAATAATGTACGGTTTTATTGGAAAGATATAGCAAAGGATATAATACAATGGAGGGGTAGAATTAAACAAAGGAAAATTTATTGTAGATGATTTTAAAGAATAGTTATCACAGAATCAAGCATCGGCATGTATTCATATAATCATCGCAAAAATTCATCTTTTTGTTCTTTATCCTTTTACCTGGATTTGCAATTTCCATACGTGTTTACAATAGTAACTGAAAAATGATTACTATTTTATGCAAAATAATGTAATGAATATCCTAATTTAAACAAATACTTCGCATATATAATTACTAAAAAAAAAATCAAAACAAACCGTACATTTACACATATTAGGCTACATCATACTGCAAATAATGTATTACTGTCGAACTATTTTTTTTACTCCTAACAGTTTCAATATTAAAGAAACATGATTACGACATATAAAAAAAAGCAAAATTCCAATATAAAAACCAAAAAGCATCACATAACTCATTTATAGGTTTTATAAGAATGAATTATTTATTCCATTGTTGCTATCTATAGCACTGGTTACAGATTTAATATTCTTACAACATATGATAGCAGTAAAGTTAACACAGTTTGCTCTGGATAAAATTTCAATATCTTAGAAAGATTTTAAAATAAGACATGTCAATTACACAATGAGAGAATTTATTTTCAAAATAAAATGTTTATTTTGAAACATAATTTATGACTATTTTTAAAAAGTTGCAATAAATTCTGCTTTTAAAAACAAGAAATAATATTGATACTAATGTTAGAAATGCTAAGCTATCCACAAAATATCTTTGTAAGTGCAATGGATCTTTTTATTCCATCCTCCACCACCTTCATACTAAATTTAATCAATCAAAATTATCATGTTTATGCATTTTTTTTTTTATAAAACAACAACAGAAAAAAATGGAAAGTTTTAAAATAAATTATCAATAGTATTAAATAAAAAAAATTTACAAATATATTTACTGTTGTAAATCAATAAAAAAATCAATGAATCATCTTACTGTGCAAATATGATTAAATATTTTCCCCAAAACTGGAATAAAATTCCAATCCTATAAATGCAATCCCTTATAGGATTGTATGATATATAGGGGGAAAAAAGGGATGGATCAAAAAAAATATAGCAAAAACCATCAAACAAAAATCACTATTTACAGTATATAATCAAATGATTAATTGTATAATGTTTCAAGCATGTTCAAGCATAAAAAGTTCAATCCATAAATCTAATTTTTGAGCCCATCATTCTATCATCGACCAAACCACACAATATTGCAGTAGTGTACTCAGTGCTATAAGTTCCTCAAACTTTTACATATCAAATGACTTTCTGAGGACTAACTTTTGATTATGTATAACAATTTGCATGATTTGCTCATGGTAAGAATTTATTGCTAGTGATAAACCACTCCTAATTTGATTCATGACTAAAGAAAATAAAAAAATTTGATCTGGCTATTTAAGATGAAACTATTTTGTTCTAGCATTTAGATATTCAAACACCATCCGACTTCACAAATTATTGCCTACTGAGTCATCATTTATTTTTTGTCTGAAGAACATCTGAAAAATGCCCTTCATTGTGGTAGATACCAGTGTATTAAGAAAAAATTCTGAGCTTATTTGGAAATTCATAAGCTATTTGAAAAACTGTGGCAATTTTTCAAGTAGCTAATGAATTTTCAAATAAGCTTAGAATTTTTTTCAAACCCATTGAATTTCCTACTCTATATAATAATTCTAAATATATACATTTTTGAAACAAATCAGAGGACGAGTATAGAAATGTAGCTACATAGATAAAGTTTTGCTATTGTCATCATAATCCACTCTGAGCAGAAAATAATGATAATAACCTATTCTTAAAAGTTATGTGCAGAAATGTCAGGTTCTTTTTTTTTTAATAAATGAAATCTGAATATATAAGTGAAATTAACCAAACAGGATTATAGTGCACTATCAATGCTATCATCTTCAATTCTTGATAGTTTGGTGCAGTGGTAGAACGGAGGACTAGAGATCAAGGTTAATGGATTGCAGTCTAATCCATCACTTCCGATACACGAACTTAAGAGCAGTAAGTCAGTTACTATTTTATCAATTTCAACTATTGGTGAACATATGAAGATATTACTGCATATTCATAAAATTTTCTGCCTAATATATTGAAGTAGTTGCTTTCATGCAAGCAGTATAAAATATTCTACTACTATCATGATTGTCAAATATAATTAACATCAATATGTATCAGTAATAAAAATAAATAGAAGGCAGTACGAAAAAATATATAAATTTTTTTTATGAATGATTGCCAGAAGAAATAAAGCTTTGTACAAATGGTATAACCATTAGATGAAAGAGAATACACCTACTATAAAAATGATAACTAAATGTACGTAATAATGTCCACATGCGTAAAAAAGATTGTTTTACATGACATAAAAATACAATTATATATCAAGATTAAAGATAAAACAATTTTCCAACTATGTGCATTTACGTCAATTAGCATGTCGCGTGAAATATTATTTGTAAAATAGTCACAGTGAAATAAGAGATTATTTGGAATTAGGTAGTATGAACCAGCGTATTCACAAGAATATGAGTAAGCATAAGAAATTACTATGGTAACAAAATTAAATAACAATTCGGAATAAAATGAATACAGTAATTAATCATCAGATCAACCTTTATCTATGATGCAGAAACAACATTACCAACAATACTTCCTTTTTTTATGTCCAAATACAAAAACAATAAAATGTGTTTACCAATTTTATTCTAAAGTATAAATATAGATAAAAGTTTTTACTTTACCTTGGAAGTGCCCTTTATAATTTAGATATCAGTTTAGGTATACATTTTTTGTTTTTTAATTTACACGAATAAAAATATCAAGCATATAAATGCTATATTAATAAATAAAAAAAGAGAAAAAAACAACGAATGTCTCCCGCCTATCTAGCAGAAAAATGTTTATTTAAAAAAAAAAAAAACGGAAATAGATAGTGCAGTTTTTGAATATTTATACCTGTATGCTTAATACAA
The DNA here is from genome assembly GCA_028023455.1 of Epiperipatus broadwayi. Taxonomy (NCBI): domain Eukaryota; kingdom Metazoa; phylum Onychophora; class Udeonychophora; order Euonychophora; family Peripatidae; genus Epiperipatus; species Epiperipatus broadwayi. The sequence goes on along the minus strand of JAQFVV010012661.1, from coordinate 44,284 downwards.
TGAGATATAAATTAAAGTAATGATTTTCTAACATTATTGCAGCATTTTTATTCGCATTTGCTTTGAATTTAATTACATTAATAAACCTACTAAATTTACCGCTCGATTCAGTACGTCCTTAAGATGGCGACCTTGATAAAGTAAGTAATAATGTAAAACTTTTTTTTTTTTTACATTCTCTGATAATACGTGAAAAAAGTAAATTAAAAGATTTTTTTTATTTAGTTATATATGTTTAAAATTAATAAACTAGAATTTATTTTTTTTTAATTTATATTAATCGATAACTTACCTTAAATAATTAGCTCGCTTCGTTTAAGAATATGCTGATTAATCCTAATAAAGTATTGTTTAATGCGCTTTTTAGAATTTTATAAACTCCAAAGTGTTCAGAACAACTGCTTTTCTGTCATGAAATTAGTGACTTAGTTTATGATTAAGTAACACAAATGAGAGAAAAATAACCGTGATCAACTTCTTTGCCAGTAAACTTTGTTTAGTCATGTGAAATCACTTTCCGGTTCTCTTTAAATATATATTTTTTTAGTTATTACGTAATATTAGATTAATCACAGCTTGTTTATACTTCATATAATAAAAAACAAAACTTTAAACGGATAGAATATTTTTATTGAGTCGTATGAAGTTCATATCAGATTTAGAATAAAATAACTTACTAACGTAACTATAAACGTGAATACGTGTATATTTTTTAGTAAAAAGGAAAAGTTAATTATGTAGTTGCGCATGTCTTTTTACATATATTCAGGGACATGGGTGTTATCGATGTGTGTAATATTTCTAATCGAATAAAGAAGATTAATTAAAATCCAATTTTTATTAGCTTGAAATAAGTTCATTCTAATTTCTGTTTTATGTACAAAAATTAATCAATAAAGGGTTATATACAAATATTTACATTTTGAAGTTGACAAATAATACATTAACGCAAGTTTAATAAACATAAATCAAGTTATTCCAATCATAGAGAAACAGAATTATTTATGTGATATAATAATTTAAGCATTTTTGCTGAATGAGTTCAATAAGTGCACGACAAAAATAGGAATGAGTACTTCCTAGATTAATACTGCATATAGTTATAATGAATGTTAACACTGCAAATAGTTTTAAAAGATTTAACAGATTTGGAATGAGTCGGATCTGAACGAATTTAATAAGAAGATAATTGATACTTTATTAAAAACTGCAACAAAGGTAGCTGATACAAAAAAAAGCAGAAATTTATCAGTAAATTTTCTAAGACAACACTGAAGAAAAGAAGGAATATTAAAAAATATAAAAATGAGCCTTTAATTAAGAAGCATCGAATATTAAAAGTTTTGTAAAATAATATGAAAATTAGTTACTAGCGATATAAGAAAGTCTCAAGTGTAAAACATCTTTGTATTGGTAGGAAACTTATTTCTGCAATAAGAATAAAATAACTATTACAAAAAAGAGAGGATATTATGAAATGTGTGGAAAAGTTCTACAGTAATAAAGAATAAGAAAACAGTATACTGTACAATAAGACTACATCTTCTGAAGGGTTTTGAAAAAAATGAGAAAAATCTATGAAGAAAGGAAAAGCTTCAGCAAATAATGAAGTATAATTTTTATCTTAAAAGAAGCAAGTGATGGAATAGAAAAATTGTTAGCAAAGTTATATACCAAACTTCTTTACCAAGATAATAACAATTTGTCTACAGTGAATTTTAGATTTTAATCAACCAAAGGAACGAATTAAATTTTAAGATGATATTAGAACAATAAATTCCATCAAAGTATTGAGAGAAGTTATAAAAAGGACAAATGGATATGAGTTTTCATTATTATGTTTTGGATTTAATATATAGGATATATGAGCACAGACTTTCACACGACCCACCACTCTTCACACTATCTCATAACACTGATACACTTGAACACATGTTGAAAAGATAAATAATCATCATACATATATGTGTTCAAGTGTATCAGTGTTATGAGATAGTGTGGAGAGTGGTGGGTTGTGTGAAAGTCTGTGCTCATATATCCTATATATTACATATATAAACACAGGTATATAATAAGCCTGTGTGTTTCAGTTATGTTTTGGATTTGTAGATTATGAGAAAACATTTGATTCTATAAGAATTTCTTCAGTGATTAAAGTAGTGGATCATCAAGTTATTGACCCCAGGATATTGTCATATTTAGAATATTTATAAAAATGCCATAGCAACAATTAGATTATATAATGATATGAAGATTAACATTGAAAACGATGTTAGTCCAGATGACTCCATATCTCCAAAACTTTTTACAATAATGCTACAAGAAGTATTTTGTATTGTTTAAAATAGGAAATTAAATGAGTAAAAGTAAGTGGATTTTATTTAAATCATCTAGATTTTGAAAATGACGTATTGTTTTTGCAAATAATGCTTCAGAGTCAAACGTTGTTAGCCGAGAGGTCATCGCAGTTGCCTTGCAAGCAAGTAGTTGGTTGCAGACGGTTGTGGGTTCACATCCCGGTCGATGCTATGACATATGAAGAAAAAATGTGCAAGAGTTATCAGATGAAAATAAAGTATGTAGGAGATTACTAGTAAATAATGCAATATTGCATTTCATAGCTTTGGGGTCTTTTGAGATGGACATTTCTCAAGGACTAGTGGCAAGTAATCCAGTTCTTCATAATTCTATTCTGCCAAAGACATAATCTCTGTATAATTGTATTATATAATTATATTGATTGGTTTTCTATAAAAGAATTATTGTAAATGATTTACTCATAATACACACAAAAATTTAGCTTACTATGCCGAGTAAGCATGCACACAGGTATGTGGATTTAATGAAAATATGAGAATGTTCGGATATATAATGTCTTTGTTTAGCAAATATTTGTGCATCCATACCAGTGAAATCACCTGACAAATAAATTTATTACAACTGTAAACTTATATAGATAATTTAATGTTTTATTTCAATTTCGTTATTAACTAAAATTCCTGACAATGATATATATATACAATCAGGGTAAAATTCTATTCTAATTACTTTCTTAGTCATCACTTTTACTCTTCTTATTTATTTTGTTTTCTTTGTTATCAATAAATTAAATTTATATAGTGATTTTGCACATCTGTAGTTTTTATGTTGTCTTAAGCTGACTGAGCGGGTATGATGAGCTTAATGTGGTTAATAGACATGAATGGTAAGAAGATGTATAATTAAGTTAATTGATCATTATGCTTGTGAGATATCCAAAAATTGTATATTTAATGTTGATAATAGATTTAAGCATATACAATTATGTTTTAAAAAGACGAAACCGTTACACAGTTGCCACATTTCATAACACTGTTGATCAGCATTTCAAGCTAATACACGTGCTTTTTATGAATCTTAATAATAAATGAATACTTTCATTTCCAACACAAGATAAAGTCTTTGCGAAAGAATAGAATGAATCACCTATTCTTTCAACCTTATCTTCACGCTTTCATTTCCAGTGCTTAAGATTTGCCCATACTTAAGCATTTGGGTTGAAAGAATAGGTGATTCATTCTATTCTTTCGCAAAGACTTTATCTTGTGTTGGACATGAAAGTATTCATTTATTATTAAGATTCATAAAGCGCATGGGTATTAGCTTGAAATGCTGATCTTTAGTTTATTACAATTCATAAACATCGAGCTATATAAAATAATTATCTCATTTACATAACACTGTTGAATAAATAGATTAGTGGAAAGTAAGATTATTTTTAGTAGAAGGATATCTAAATTGTAATTATATATTGGCTCATTGACATCATCTAATTTTAATCGTTGAACGGTTTTTGAAAAATTCACTTTATTTAAACTTTTCAAATACAACCAATTGATAGTTGTAGCGCACAGATTAGTATATAACAAGGTTCAAGTGTTAGTATTCTCTCCTCTTCAAGTTTTGCATGTATTTGAAAGTTTGAATTGTTCTGTAGACATTTAATGATTAATATTATATGATGGAAATAGTCCATCATGTAATTGCAATTAAAATATCACAAACTTTCAGATGGATTATACAATCAAGATGACTATCTTTTTATTTATAGTTGACAATAGTAATTATAAATATTAAAAGCATTTTTGTAAGACAGCATTCATTTTGTTGCCAGCCAGTTTATATATTTTCTTCTGCAATATATTTAGATTTTTATAGATTAATTTCTATGAATCTACCATATCTTAATCTTTTTAGTATATAATGTATAGTATGTTCTTTAAAACATTGATCTCCTGAGTTTCATTGCAATATAAACTTACATTTAAAGAGAAAAAAAGGACTTTCTGCCATGATATCAAGAATGACAGGAAAATATCAAGTTTTATGTTTTATGATTTGTTGGCAAAAGATTTATTTAACTTTTTTTTTTTTATTCGTAAAGTGAAGATGTGATTAGTGTGCAAGAAAAATAAAATGACACAAAATTCAAACATTTAGGCACAATCATCTCATTTTATCTGCAGTTTGAAAAAAAATATTAAATGAGAAGTCAAAAAAATTAACAATTTGTAAATCTGAATTCATAAATTTTCCTCATGCTCATCTTTGTGATTCAATATCGTCATGAGTCATTCCCATCATTTATCATCTCATGTAGTCAGTCAGTTATGCGGTTGCCCTATTATTATACTATTTTTTTCATAACTATTGTTTATTATTTTGTTTTTGGGTTAATTATTTTACACATATGTACATTATATAGAGATACAATGAAAGTTTTTAGAGTGAGGAAACAGTATAACAAATACTTTTTCACTAAATTACAACAAATGTAAATATATATAAAGAACATTAAAATAGCAGATGTTTTTTCCACATGTTCATTTACTTTCTTTTTTTTATTAATCTCAAGCAGATATTTATTGTAACAGGATATGACTTGAATTCCAATCAAAAGTTGGTGATGAGCATTCTGAAGAGCTTTACCAGTCTCTGTGTTTATTGCTAGGAATGTTAACCAAGCAACAGTAATATTTCCTGTTTGTCATTTTTTATCCCACCGATATATACCTTTATCACAGGCATATCCATCTGATAAGAATGCATAAGAAATGGAGATCATGAGATGTTTATTGGTTTAATAAGAATGCAATGAGATTATGGTCTAAGAGACCTGAGCTCACTGGATATCATTAATCATTACCTATCGCAGCTCCACCAGAAATTCAGGTTTAAACGTTCATCCATTAAATGCTCATCTTATCAACACTGAACAGTAATTTGGATTCAAGAAACTCAATAACGATATTGTACTGCTTAACTATTTAGTTTAACCATCTTGTTAAATTGAGGAAATGCAAAAATGAGAATTATACATCAACTATAGTTTAAAATTCAACATTTTAGTCAACACACCTAACAATAATATAATATATCAACATGCTCCTTCAAATAATGGATTCTACCAAAATGGAGAATGCAATCATCGATAAAACATTTCAGATCATTTCTACAATGTAATGGCTTTCATAACTTTGGTTATAATTTATTAATATAAACTAAAATATATTTTTCTCTTGTATGCCTGATTGATGTTTTAATGATATATATATTTATAATCGATAAAATTTCACAATATATAAATAATGTTACCCTGAACAGACAAGCATATAATATATTTACAGAGTAAACTGGATTAGTATTAACTATAATAAACAAATGCCTATATAAATGTTAATTCATGAACATATATCAATAAAATTTTGTCATGTGACATTCTACAAAAGGATCCTACTTATCATCAAAGTTGTTGATAAACAAGTAAGTCTGTTTATCCTTAGTTTTTGTATTTAAACCAGCAAATATATATGAAAAGTTGATTTATTTATTCTTGTTTTTTTTTTATTTTGATGGCTGATAAAATAAGTATTCTAAGTAATACTTGGTTTTCCTTATTTTGGCTGGCTGATGAATAAAAAGTTGATTTAATAATACTTGTGTTTTTTTTGTTGTTGTTGTTTTTTTTGCTGGCAAACTGAATAAAAAAATTTCAAGTAATCCTTGGTTTTCCTTGATTTTTCTTATTTTATAATTTATCAACAGATATAATTTTGGAGAAAGTTAGCAACAGTGACTTCCATTTATGACCAGATAAGCATATTTTTTTGAAATGTTGATGTCTTTTTCTCTTCAAACTAGGACAATATGGAGTTGCATGATAGGGCAATGATGAACCTCTATTGAGGAAGTCTAGCCGTACATACTAAGGCATGATCCACAAACATATTTAGCCATTTCATACTTTTTTTTAATAATAATAAAATATTAATCTTACCAGCAGTATATCTTGTTGTACAAATGTCAATATGAAAAGGCTGTTGCAAATCATATTTCAATGATGACTTCTCTCTAGTAATATAGCAGACAATTTTAAATCTATTCTTTTCATTAGCAAAATATGATCTATCACAATTCTTTATCATAACCCTTTATAACCCAATTGTCAGCATTTATCCAAAAATATTTATTAAAAAATAACATCACGTAATCTAATTTAATCAATCTCTATCTGCATGTTTATTAATAAGCAATAATTATAATCAAGAAACAGTAAAAGAAAAAAAAAATGGATGGAAAAATATTGCTGCTTTCCAAATTTGAATTTGTTTTGAAACAAAGCACAATTAATTATTAACTTTAATAATTTAATAACTTTTTGTTAATTTTTAATTCTGATTTGTTTTTTTTATAATGAGTAATACTTTAATCAGTTTTATTTTTTTTTATTACAATTATATGTTGTGGTTATTAACTTGATTTTTTTTTACAATAATAAGACATAAAATATTAAAAAACAAGTGTGTAGTAACATATTGTATTGCCACCATGGGAATTCAATTAACCCTCTTTTTTATCAAGCTAAATCATTTTCTTTCATATCTTATAGTGATATACATTCATAGTATTCTCTTAAATGTATATACTGTAATAATTTTAGCCATGAACTATACAAACAGAATTTGAAAGCTGAATAATGTTAACCTCAAAAAAGAAATAATTTTAAAGTGAAATTATAGTAACACTATAGAAATCTAAGTGCTAAACATTGTCAAATTAATGAATGCAGTTGGCTAAAATAGTAAATGTTACTATTAGCTTATAACATGCGTAAAAGTTTTAGAATGTTTTAACGTAGAATAAAGCAGCAGATATTTTAATTATGTTTTGGAAAGCTTATTTGCATTTATTATTTTTAAAATTCTTTTTATATGCACACAAATATTCATTTTAATCATGAGTAAGAAAAATAGTATCGAAAAATTGATTAGTGCTGAAGTAAAAAAATGTTTTTCCAAACGACAAAGCTAAATCAGTGATCTGTGTGCTATAAAAAGTGAATTAGAAAGTGTGCAGATGGCAAGAGATTTCCAGGTTGCAGAGTTTATGTTGTACTATCGTAAAAGAAAATAGATAATAGTATTAATGAGCAGTCATTTGTGAAAATATCAAATAATTTTTTTGGGATAATTTTTTGCATGTTCCTATGAAACGGGTTTTAGAAAATTTTATTGCTACCAGATTCAGGAAAATAATTGCATTTCATAGTATTATAAGATTTGGAGAGGTTGCTAGTGCAATTAATACCATTGCTAAACATTATCTCTCAAGAAAGTGGAAGAATTGAAATTAGGAATGTTATTAGAATATGAAAGCTTGATTATGTTTTAATTTTATGCTTTTAAAAATTTAATTTTACTTTTCATTAAAATCAAATGGTACAATATTTATAATAATTTTATATTTTTAATTTGGTTGCAAAATGTTTTCCCATTTGCAACCAGAAATATATATATATATATTTGCTTTTGCAATTTAGACATGGTTCAGTGCACTCCGGCGAGGTCCAGCAGAATGTGTGCTCAACCGTGTCTATGTTGCCAAAGAAAAGAAAATAACATTTTGTGTCGTAGATGTGAAAAAACGAAGTGAAAATTTAATAGTAATTTTATGTGTATTTTTATATTTTTATTTTCCTGCTTAATTGAAGATTTTGGATGACAGCTGTGGTCTAGATCAAGAGTTGGCAAACTGCAGTTCGCAATCAAATGTGACTTTTTGTTCCTAGTCTCATGGCTCTCTTTATCATGAGAAACATATTTCTTTTTGCAATCTGTAAATAAATATTTGATGACCCTAAGAGAGAAAAAATGTGATTTACAACACCATTTCTTGAATTTAACTTTATTATAGAATAGTAATTACTTTATATGATGAATATTTAAATATTAGAAACCCATGAATAAATCAAACTATTTTTTTGTTTTCATTTATTTTTAAGAGAATTTTTTATTTTCGTTAGGATGTATACAGATTCTGTTATATTCTGTAACTAAAATAAATGTTCAAATATATCCACAGCCAGTCAGAAGTTTGTATTTTTCATAAACATATAAACGAAATGGCTCTTCATGTTAAAAAGTTTGTCGACCTCTGGTTAAGATCATGGACTTGGGAATTGATTATTCCTAAATGTATTTTGATGTAAACTACAATGAAAGATTGGTCTTTCTAATTTAATGAGCTTCTTGAACCAATTAATTTACTATATATTTATGTATTTAAGGTTTATCTAAAAAAGGAGAAATACTCTCTTTTTATTGTAGTAAGTTGAAAGAATTGAATGAAGTTATATGGGTATTAATATTCCTAACAAATAAAAAAAATGACTTTGTGTCAAATCTATAATTATATAAGTTCATAATAAATCAAAATAAAAGACAACTCATTGATATATAATTTAATTTTTAATATCATCTAATCGATTTTTGTTCACATATGAACTTTCTCAAGATGTCATTTTTAAAATTTATCATGTGACGATGATTCTACAGCTTTGTACATTCTCTAATGGTCATCACTAGGAATAAACTCATGAAAAAATAAAAATAATAATTTTTTCCCTTTTTTTTCCTCTTTCTTTTTTTAAAATTTACAGATATATATTGTAACGTCAGGTTTGTATGTTCTGTTAACAAGATGCTGAGTCCAAACACAGAAAGCTCAGGACATCAGGTGGAAAGCCATCCCAAAGAGTTTTAAGTCCTAACCTATTTGCCTATGCTCCCACAATTTCCACCACAAGAACAACGCTCCTAATGCTACTAATAGTACAGCTTCCTTCTAGTGCCAGGGGTTGGGGAGACATATGAGATCCATAATAATAATAAGGCCTGCCTTAGGTTCATTAACATACTATCAATTTATATCTACGAGTGACATACGGATGAGTAATGCTAAGATTTTTAATAAATTCTAGAAATGCATAAATAAAGTATGAGATAATGTTGTATGGATCATATAGAAATCAACACAACAACAGATAAAATCTAAAATTTAATAATCGTCCAATTGAATATATATTAGCATTAATAAGTTGGCTATGTTCGTTAGACAATTGCACAGATAATAATGTGCTTAATGTTAGAGAATATATATATACGAAAGATAATACTATTTCATTATGGTGAAATATTTAATTATTTGAGGCTCTAGGTGAATTTAGGGTAAAATCATAAATCAATATGCCTTATTGAAACGTCACCCAATTGGGTTAAGGGATGTGAGTGTGTACAATGGAGATATTAAAGCATTATAACCATAGACATAATTATACATACCAATAAGTAACTTATGTTATTAATGAGATTTATTAAGCTAATATAGTCGTGTATGTGGACTTAGCATCACAAGAATATTGGGAGACTCATTCATAACTATGTGAGATTGATCTTCTTAAGAATATGAAAGGATTAAGTAATGTGGTAGCTTAAATGCTTTAGATATAGATCTATAGGGTTTAACTATTGATCAGTGGTGCTGATGGAGGATACGTATGTGAAAATATGCAGGAGGGCGGTGCATCGAAACCGCAAGGCTTTGACTATGTATAATTTCGATCAGCGGAATGCCAGATATCCTTGATGGTTCATCACAAATAAGCAGGGTCACTGGACTTTGCTCTCACCCCAGTAAAATCCATGAATGCGTGATCCAACAGCTAGGTCCCTAGATTCAACTTCCATATTTATTCTGTTGTGGGAACCTTAAAGATTTGGGATGGTCTTAGTCGTATGTACCCTGTGGAGAAGATTGATAAAACATACTATAAAATCATAGATTTATATATCTGCACCAACAACACATGAAGAAGTATAATAATAACTAACGCTAGATTATTCTTAAAGTTTTGCACGTTATTGTGCGGCTATACTTTATTAAGTCTTAACATTTTTCAGATAAATCTGCATAATTATCAGCTTACAGATTAAGATCACATGATTCCAAGATAATAACCACATTTAACATTGTTGTAATAATAACTAAATGGGTTATGAATGCATGACGAGGGGATTCTTACAAATTAAAGTTTAGTCATGCATGTTTAAAATATTTATAGTTATAACTTCACACATACACCTGCATTGTACTGCAACTTAAAATGAAAAAAATAATGTATGAGATAGCTTAAATAGATCACTGGGTGAATTAACTACTATATGAAACATAATAGGATTCACCAAATCCACAGTAATATATATATACTGAAAGATAACATCTGAGCTAGCGAGTAGAAAAGGGATTTGACATGAAATATTGGCCATTTATACGACCAACCTATATGGAAATGTAGCGGAATGTTTATTATAAGGAGAATGGGATTCACTCGCTCAGACGGAGGTTGTCAGGCATATTATAACAAAATATAAAGAAAATAATTAATAAAATTCAAGAGCATTTACCCTAACATGAAAGAACAGTTTAAAGAATAGATTAGCCAAGTTACATAAATTGAAATTATTTAATTTAGGTACAGTGATAGGTGTACATTACAATTTAATTACAATGGATACAGTTTGCCACAGATTTAGCCATAGCTTAGGGAAATTACCTAGAACGTTTTAGAGCTCTTGGAATGGAAAGTTACCTTAATTTCGATTGTAGTGTTGTCAGTGCACTTAATAGTTTTGATCACGGTTACAAAATGTTTATGGGAGTCCATATCACTGGATAGCTAGCTTTCATTTTATAACTGTGCCATTAGGTTGACTCCAGCAGCGACAGTCCCTCTATATGGCATTAGCAACAGCATTTCTGGTCTCACTGGTGGCAGCGGTAGGTCATGGGCATCTTTTTATAGTTGGTGGCACGCTGGTAGTATCTGACTACAGGATGACCAGTCTCGGGGTAGAAAAATAGCTCCTGCCTAAACGAGACCGAACTACATTATACTATATTATATTATTCTATATCACAAAATCCCGTTCTATATATTGGCCAACTATGCAATTAATCTTTACTACTGGCTACCTTGCGATGAAATAACCCATTAACATATTTTTTATCGCCACACCTGATGTATGTATTATCTACTTTTACTGCAGCAGGTTGCTGCAAGTACATTTATTTTGTTACATTATTTTCAGATATTCTGTTACATTAATTTTTTTGTTAACAGTTTTAAAAAATAAGATTAAAAAAAAATAATAAAGCAAATGCTTTAAGACGGTCCATTTCCTTGTTGATAACATCTGCAATTTGTCAAATGTTATCATTTTTACTAGTTAATTACTTAAGCAATTAATATATCCTTATGGGGTTGCATTAGTGAAATGCTATTGTTCAGGTTACCAACCCTCATTTAACTTTCTAATAAACAAAATTCATGGTCATCATCATCATCAACCATTATCAATCCACTGCAGGATGAAGGTCTCTCCAAGTTTAATCCATCTTCTCCGATCTTTAGCTTATCTTCTCCACAACACCCCTGCACATTTTCTTATTTCATCCATCCATCTCACATGTGGTCTCTTTCTGGGTCTTTTACAATCTCTTGGAATCCAGTTTAAAATTTCAATTGTCCATCTATTATCATCTCTTCTAGCAATATGTCCAGCCCAACTCCATTTCAATCTTTTAATTTTTTCAATAAGGTCAGTAACACCTGTTTGTTGTCTTACCCATACATTGCGTTTTCGATCTCTTCTTGTTACTCTCAACATACATCTCTCCATATTCCTTTGAGTGGTCTGAAGTCTCTGTATTGCTCTTCTATTAAGTGTCCAAGTCTCAGATCCATAAGTAAGAACTGGTAAAACACATTTATTAAAAACCATCCTTTTCAAACACATAGGCATATTTCCTTTTAGTATCAAGTTATTTCTACCAAAAGCACTCCAACCAAGTTTAATTCTATGATTAATTTCCTCCATTATGTTTCCATCTGTATTAATAATCTGACCAAGGTATTTGTATCTGTTAACTTCTTCTAATTCTTCATAATCAATCTTTATTTTCATATTTTGAGCAAATCGATTAAACATTACTTTAGTCTTTTTAACATTTATCTTTAGTCCTACTTTTCTACTTTCATCTGCTAACTCCTGCAACATTTCCTGCAGCTCTGAAGCATTATTTGCAAAAACAACTACATCATCTGCGAAATCTAAATGACTTAAATACTCTCCATTTACTTTCACTCCTTTAGTTTCCCATTTTAATCCACAAAATACTTCTTGCAGCACTGCTGTAAAGAGTTTTGGAGATATGGAGTCACCTTGTCTTACACCTTTCTCAATGTTGATTTTTCCAGTATCATTATGTAATCTAATTGTTGCTGTTGCATTTTTATAAATATTCTTTAAAATATGACAATATCCTGGATCTATACCTTGATGATCCAATGCTTTAATCACTGAAGAAATGTGTATAGAATCGAATGCCTTTTCATAATCTACAAATCCAAAACGTAATGACAACTCATATTCATTTGTCCTTTCTATGACTTCTCTCAATACCTGGATATGATCTATTGTACTAAAACCACTTTTAAATCCAGCTTGTTCTCTTGGTTGGTGGAAATCCAAAGTTCTCTGTAGACGAGTTGTAATTATCTTGGTAAAAATTTTATATAAAACTGATAAAAGGCTGATAGGTCTGTAATTTCTAATATCTTCTTTATCACCTTTTTTAAATATTAATATTATTACTGCATTCTTCCAATCTTCCGGTACATCTTTATCATTTAGACATTTGGTATATAACTTTGCTAAAATTGTTTCTATTTCTTCACCTGCTTCTTTTAATATATCAATTATAATTCCATCATTTCCTGGAGCCTTTCCTTTCTTCATACACTTAATTGCATGTCTCACTTCTTCATTTAAAATTCTGGGCAATTCGGAAGATGTAATAGATATAGGAGGTACTTGTTCTTTATTACTATATAATTCTTGATAAAAATCTACCAATTTCATGATGTCATCTCTCTTTTTAGTAATAATTCCATCTTTTTTTCTTATTGTAGATATAAATTTCCTACCAATACCAAAATGTTGTTTAACATTTTTGAGACTTGTATTTTCTTCTACAGCTTTCCTTGCTATTTCACAGTTATACTTTCTTATATCAATTTCAACTCTTTTCCGTACCATTTTACAAAATTCGAGATATTCAATTCTTTTTAATACATCATTTTTGTATATCTTCATATTCCTTCTTTTCTTCATAAATTCTCTAGTCTCAGTAGAAATTTTATTAGTCAATTGCTGCTTTTTTCTACCAGCTATGTTTGTTGCAGTTTTTGAAAGTATATCAGTTATTTTCGTATTAATTTCATTCAAATCTGAATCATGTTCAAAATCTCCTAAAACTTGAAACCTATTTGTAAGTTCTAATTTAAATTCATTAGAATGTTTCTGAAGATTAGGAATATCAACTGTAAATATTGTTTTTCTTAATAATTTTTGTCTCTCTAGTTTTACATTAACACGTAACTTACACCTTACTAATCGATGATCACTTCCTGTGTTAAATTTATTAAGAATATTACAATCTTGAAATATGTATTTTCTGTTAGTCAAAATATAATCCAATTCTGCTGTACCTTCATTTGGATGCTTCCATGTCCATTTCCTTTTAACATTTTTCTCAAAAAATGAATTCATAATATAAAGTTTTTCTTTTTCTGCAAACTCCACAAGTCTATGTCCTCTCTCATTTCTATTACCATAACCAAAATTACCTACAGCAATTTTATCTTTCATTTGTCTACCAATTCTAGCATTAAAGTCTCCCATAACAATTTTTAAATGTTGTTTACTCTGATCAAAAGCCTTTTGTACATCCATATAAAAATCTTCTACTACTTCATCACTATGAGAACTTGTTGGGGCATAAGCCTGAATTATCTGCATTTGGTATCTGCTATTAAGTTGTATAACTAATCTTGCCACTCTGTCCGATACACCATCAATCTCCACAATATTGTTCTTCCACTTTTTATTTATAATGAATCCTACTCCACTTGTATTTCCAATATGTGTGCCTTTATAATAAAGAATATGTCCACTTTTTAAATCAATTGTTTCTTCTCCTTTTCTTCTAACTTCACAAAGTCCAATAATGTCCCATTTAATATAAGACAGTTCTTTTTCTAATTCTTGCAATCTTCCTTCACTTGAAAGTGATCTGCAGTTGTAAGTACCTAAATAAAAAGTCTTCATCAAATGGCAGCCTGGGTCCGCAATCAGGGGATTCTTAGCACCCTCCGCCTTCGGCCACCAACCGCTGCCTTGGTTGGTTATTTTACAGCCTCCTGGGAATAAGGGCCATGCTTTATTTTTGTCTGTCATAATTGTATATATGTATGGGAAAAATATTTATCATTTACACAAACATTCATTCTGCCTTATCAGGCACTGAGAAGAAAGACCATGGTGTTTCTTGATCTTAAACTCAGAGGTAAAAAGCCAATAAACTCACCACGCTGGCTAATGCATGTTGGTGATTTAAAACAAGAAAGCTATATAATATTAAATATAAATCTTAAATATTGGAATGTATATGTAGTTTCGGCATACCTGACTTATGTGATTATACATATACCCACATGCGAACACACATTCAAATTATAAATTACATTAATCAATTTATCATTCCATTCGATTATTAACTCGCCTATCTATAAAACCGTATATATATGATAAATGCTTTGCATGTGCGTTTATCTTGGCCGATTATAACCTGACCCACACTTTGCAATACGACTAGGGTATGAGTGTAGGTAAGAGAACGAAAAAAGGTGAAACGAAGATTGCAGAGCAAATCTTACCATTTCAACATCCATCCATTATACATGCTATTATTCCATAATCTTCTATCATATCACTACTATCTATCATCAAACAACAAATTTAACTTATACTATCAATACATATATACATCCATATACATCTTTATATATTACAGCTGACAATGATCATTTCCCTCTCAAATTTGTAGACCCATTTACCATATTAATACATTTATCTATGTTTTCTTGTATATATAAACATATTGATTTGGATAACTTGATAGTAAAAAAAGATCAGAGATTGCATAATGCATTGATTTCAGTCCCTAGTATTTATTAATAAATTCAGAAGCCAGAAACTGAGATGGGGATTGAATTGTACTTCATCTGGTAAATATTAAACTTTGGTTATAGAGTTATCCTTTGGTGTAAGATTAGTGGAATAGTTTAGAAGAAATATCAGTGTTAGTAATAGCCTATAGAGAAAATTTACATATATTATGGCCACGATGTCTATAGATACACAAAGAAGGTAGAGAAAATAACTTCAATTTAGAGAAAATATGCAGGCTGCATTCTAAACAGGTTGGAGAAGGCAAAATTGATTTCAAAGTCAAAGATTAGTATATTGACCCCCCCCCTTCCTGATTATTTTTGAAAGGCTATATAGAAAGATTTAGGACAGACTAATAAATACTATACAAACTATAATATTGAAAGTAAGAAATATAAAACAAAAATGAGTTAATAGTTAAACACTGTTGCAATAAGTTTATCATTTTAAACAGTAATTGAAAAGGAATGATTTTTGAAACTGATTTCTGAAAGATTGATAAATTTAATTAAATAAATTCAACTTTATGTTTTCATAAATACATTTGAGCTTTCTTTTTTTAGTATAATAATGATAAAGTATTCATGCATGTGCATAATAATAATCATGAAGTAGAAGAAGTTAATCAATATAAATACTTTAGACAGATTATTAATAATAGATAGAAATTGTTAAAACAGGCAAAACTCACTATATATATTGCCACACACAGCAAGGCTGTTTTAACAAGTTATACACAAGCATAAGATGATGTGGTCATGTGATGTTTATTAGCTTAGATAGAAATTGATTAAAATAACTTAATACTAAAAGGAGATATGCTTTACGGATCTGAAATTTGAACATATAATAGAAGAGGAATAAAATACCATTCAAAGAAGTATGGATAACTGTATGTTGGGAGAAACAAGAAGAGATCGAAAGTGAAATACTTGAGTGAGAGAACAAGCAGGTATCATTGATATCTTTGAAATAATTAAGTGACCAAAGTGGAACTGGTCTGGACTTATCATTAGAAGAAATAATAATAGATGAACAATTGAACTCTTAAACTGGATCCTAAGAGATTGGAAAAATCTAGAAAGATATGAGATGAATGAATGAAATAAGGAACTGTGGATCAGAAACTGGATTAAACCAATAATAGTTGAAAATGATATAAATGCAAATTAACATTTAAATTTTAAGTATAGTATATCATACAGTTTCTAATACAGTGTCTCCTTTATTTGTATTTAAATTATATTATAACTGTATATATAGTTGGACTGGATTCAAGATCTATAGTAAGGCAATCTTCTCCATAAATAAATGCAGACAGTATCAGACAACTTTCTCACTTTGTCTTATTTTTTTAAGAGCAATTCTATTACCCTATTCTAGAACTGTTTATTGTAAAATTGAACAATTGATAGGAAAAGATGGTATACAGCTTTAATATTCAATCTTTAGAACAGTAACCAGTTTTGGTCTTCATCAGTAAGAATTTAGGATTTAACATTGTAACTGATGTACCTATGCACTTAGCAATCACTTTTTAGTTTTTTATATCATTTAAGTGTTGCTAATAGTATGATATTTAAAAAGATCAACTTCCTTACATAATTATATAGATCTGACACCAGATCAGTTTGTATATTGCAGTGATTTCAGCTTTGTCAAGATCAACTTCCTTACATAATTATATAGATCTGACACCAGATCAGTTTGTATATTGCAGTGATTTCAGCTTTGTCAATCAGAGATACCTATCTTCGGCTAGGGAAACTAATGTCAAATGATTTTCTCCAGTTCATTCGTTTCCAAGAATATTTCTTTTCATTCCATTTTAGACTTTTGACTTTACCAATAAGAACTTAAAAATTCAAACCTGGAACTTAGAAACTGATTTTTACTTTTACAATATTCAAACTGATTATCCAAAATTAAAAGGAAAACACAATTTTTGAACCAAAGCAAAACATATATTAATAATTTTTACTAATCATTCATTAAACTAGAGGTTGTCCAAAGATAAATATTTCTGTAGAGTAACTTTTCCTACATTACTGTGAAGCAAGGTAGGGACTGGTTTCTATTTACTTTTAACACATGGAGGTATATAATCATAAACATATGACCAAAAATGTGAAAAAGATCTATGAGCCCCAAGATGCACATATCATGCTGAACTAGCCCTCATTAGTTGACCCAGACTATATATAGATAGCAAATTACTAGTGCAATTGATGGGTTGCACTCACAACTTTGACACAAATCTCTTAATGCTAAGTGCAGTAATACTTTTTATTACTCATTTATAACATTAGAGGTTAAAACAGGCAAAACTCTCCATACAGTAGCGCCACTCAGTGCAGAGTAATCAATGGATGCAAGAAGGTTTGGGCATAAAATTCTTACCTAGTGCATATTCATCCAATATCCCCAGACTAGTTTCCAGCTTGTGGCTTTCATCAGTGAGGAGTCTTGGATCTGAGAGCAATGCACCTAGATCTTAAGATCTATTATGAGTCTAAATTTGAAAACAACAATTTAAAATTCAGGCTCATTAGCTTATATAGCCATATAGGTCTGAACTCAATTCAGTACCCATGCATTTTGGTATCTTTGCTTCTTTAATGACCATAGTCACTGCTATCCTGTTAGGGAGGATTAGTATTAAACCATTAAACATTACATGATCTCCATTTCTTATGCTTGAGCAAGAAATGGTGATCATGTGAAGACTAGAGGTTATTACTAATTACATTTGTATTTATTTTAGCTTTGTTTATAATATAAACTTAATTTACACATTTTATACTCAAAAAGCATCTTTGTTATATATGTGTGGATTTGTTAAAAAACTACACTTTTAGTTCAGTAAACATTATATATTCTTTTCAATAAGTGATTTGTGTCAAAATTGTGAGGGCAGCACATTTGACACATCAATTAAACTGTAGTAATTTGCTATTTCTCTATATACACTGAACAGTTATAATAATATGTGTAAGAGATTGTGGTCTGGGCCAACTGATGCACAAAATATGCATCTTGGGGATCACAATCTATTTACATGTCTTTGGTCATATGTTTATGATTACATCATTTCATAAGATGTTAAAAGCAGTTAAAAACCAGTCCCTACTTTGCATGAGAGTGGTGTAGTGAAAGTTACACTACAGAAATATTATTCATTAAAGCAAAACATATTTGTATAATTATATAGAGAGAAAGATGAGAACAACTTGAACACATGAGTAAGCTGAGAAAGTGAAGGAATATTATTGGGATTAAAATTCTTGCCAAAGACTAATGTGACTAAAATATATGATATTAATCTAATGACAGACATATCACCATGCCCCCAGGCTAGCTTGAATTCAAAGGATTTAGGATTGTTTTTGAATGTGAGGTTATTAACCTTAATAATACAAAGGAGTAAAAAGACTGATAAATTCACAAATGCATTAGGTCCAACTCTGAGTTCCAAATCCTCATTGATGAAAGCAAAAGCCACATAAATTGGTCTGCAGATGTGGCTATTATGGCACTACCATCTGAAGTTTCTCGATTACTTAAAATTACAGTAGATGGTAGAGTAAAAAGAACTGCTTTTGTAAATAAATGCGTAGTAGTCAAAAACTGATCGCAGGAGTCTGTTGAATGTATTGCAAGAACTTTCAGACGACTGCAATTAAACATAGATATCACTATTATAGGTTTTATAAAATAGATTTTTTTTTAACAAAGTAGTGTCATTCTTTGTCAAATACGTAGCAGAGTATTTTAACAATTTTGAACTTCATCATTTGGGGGGGGGGGTTAATAAAAAAAGCTCATCTGATGTCTTTCCAGAGATGGTAAAAAAGCTAAAGTTTTAAAATTTTACCATATGTAATTTAGAAATTGCAGCTGTTTGAAAATTGTAATTTTGGGCTCATGCACCATTACACGAGGATTGATAACTCAGGTTTGGATTAGAATAGAAAGCTACAGAATATAAAAAAAAATTGTAGCTTATTTTTAAGGCTTTCCTGTGTTACATATGTAACATTGCTATTTTTTTTTTTTTCCAGTTTTTAATTTCAAGATCATATTCTAAAATATTTGACCTTGAATTTTTCACATATCTAAATTTTAAAATTTTTGCAAACATATATATAAACGTCTGTATATTAATATTAAAATTTTTTAACATTGTTGAACCCGCAAAATATGTCTTTTATATGTGCAACCTGTGAAAATCTTTGTATCAACATATATATAAACACGTATTTTTCGAGTATTTGTGAAAAGTTTTATTGAGATCAGCAAGGGATCATATTCTTTATTTTTTAAAAATGATTGTGAAAATTAATTTAATTTAAAAATGGAATTACCAAACTAGCATGCTGAAATTAATTAAATAAATGAATATAAAATGAAGGTTAGATGAAGTAGGTTGCATAAGAAAATGTTATAAGATAAAACATTAGCAATGATTCATGATGGGTATGAGCAAGTATCCAAATTACATTATCACGATCAAAATTACAAAGCAATCTTACATATATATATTCCACATTTCGGAAGTTTTGTTCTGACTTTTCTAAAGAGAAAGTGTATACTGCTTTGATTTTGTGTGTGTGTGTGTGTGTTTGCAGTAAATAATGTCTACATCCTATATACATAAATAGTGATAATTTATAAAGTGCTTACAATACGCAGTTTGCAGAAGTTATGAAACAAAAATAATCAATAATTGAGTGTAATGTGAGTATATTTATTTGAAATCCATTGTGGCTAAAAGAGTAAATAAAGCCTAAAATTTTTTGCTATATCCCCTTTAATAAAAAGAATAGACCAAACAGTTAGAAAAAAATCCAGTTGATGTGGGATGTATCAGACATCATAAAAAGGGTATAAAAATTTGTAATAGTTATAGGAAACAAAGTCAGAAATAGCATACAAAGACAACCCAGTATCATTTGCTAGCATGAGTATACCAAATGCTGAAGAGATTGTAGACAAATATTTGGAGTATCTCAATGAATCTTTCAGCAGTTTTCACGAATCATGTATATTGTAATGTAAAGTTAAATGAAATAAAAAGTTTAATAGAGAAAGTATTCACCAGAGTAAGCCAAGTTATACATGAATATGTCATGGAGGAGAATTCAGTAACAAATTATCTAAGTGCATTGCTCTCAGATCCAAAATTCTTCATTGATAAAAACCATAAGCTAGAAACTAGTCTGAATATTGAATTAGCATTGGATATGAATTTATTGAGCACTATCATCTGGTATCTCTTGATTACTAAAGCTTACACTAGGTGGCATAACCAAAATGATAAAAAAATTGCTACTGAACACTATCATTAATCTGGGATCATGTGATATTTATTGATTTTATGTAGAATAATTCTGATTGTGAAGTGCTAAGTTAGTTAAAAGAAAAATTTCAAGAAAGAAATCGTAGTCAAGAGGAAAAGATCCCGATTTTAATTGTGCCACCAAAAAGCTAGACATGCAAAAAATTAAATAAATAGAGAAGAGGGATTTGGATGTAACAAGATTGTTAAGAAAAATAAAAGCTTAATACAAGAATAAAGCATATTTGAAATATTAAATTCAAAGCTTGGATGAATAATACATGTGCATAAAAGACTTATGATGGAAAATTTAAAGGAGCCTTATGAGTTGTTAAAGACAAAATATCTTGCAGAAAAGGTAATATTTTCAAAATTTAATGAACTATAACCCAAACATTATTTTATCCAGAGGAAGTGGCAATCAATCTATATTAAATTTATGATACAAGGTGCCAAATACAAGAAACATCACTTTTAATAATAGTATAGCAGTGACTGATTATAAATCATGTTAAGCAAAGATTATGGGTGGTGAGGCAAGTATAACGTACCACTTCATTTGCTAATAGGGAAATATATTACAAGTTTAATATAAAATTCAAAAGAAATGATACAGTATATTATCTACAAACAATGATTATTTGTCAAAACATGTATATTGAAACAATCAAAATCTTGGAAGAGTTTGTGGAATCTTTATGTAAACAATTGTTTGTTCCAAAAAGACATTTTATAGCCAACTCCCCCAAAAAACAATTGGACTTGCAATTATTTGAAAGAGAATGTTAACAAAATGAGGCTATGATATTCTCTGATTTTACAGAAAAAAATATACTTCTGTTTGCAAGACAATACTCAGTGTTGCCATTAAAATAGTTACCAAGCAATAATTTTTCCAATAAACAGGCAATTATAAAGATTCTGATAATCTAATATTTAAAAGTATTGTTGGCATGATAATTCCAATATATATATATATATAAGATCAGAACTAATACTAGATTTGAAAAGAATATTTTTCAGATGGTTTGGCTGCGAGTGATTGTATGAAGAGCAAATTGTGGAACTCTTTCAGCTGTTAACATCGAGTTAGTCCAATATCAGTGCTATGTAATAAAAAAATGTCACTGAAGAAGAGAAATTGCTTGGGAAACATTTTAAAAATGAAAATCCAATATTAGTTCCCTGAAATTCAATTTTTTTTTTTGTATTAGATAAAGTAAAGAATGGGAAATAATGAAATGTTTTAATTGTCAGAAGCTTTGAAATAAATTCTCATATTAGTAGAAGTAAAAGGATTTGTAATGTAAATACAATGATCATTGGTAGCTTGGGACGGTTTTGACCAAGAATGAGAAAACAGAAATGAAATTTCTTTTCCTTTCTTTATGTACCCGAGAGACTTTAATAATAAACTTGGTGTCTTTGTCCCAAATTCTTATTTTAGTGAATCACAATTGTCCCATTGATCACATTTACTATTTCTGTAACGAAGAAATGAATGCTGCAGTAATGGTTCTTAAAGTCGCGATTCATCTCAGAATCATTTGCAACAATATTGCATACATGGAAGTACAGAATCATTTACGATTTTTTTAAATGTATATTTTAAACAAACTTTGTAGGAAAAAAAAACAACTGAATTATTATTCAGATATTATATTTCATTGTTTTTATTGTTTTTCCAAACCTCTCAGTTAATTTTAACCCACTTTGCTATATATAATCATATAACTGCATTGTTTTTTGTTTTAAAATGGAAGTGATTGTTTTCTAAATCAATTGTAAATTTGAAATAAAATTTGTTATTTATTTATTTGTTTTTTTCTGTTTGGAGTAATATTTTTCAAAAATAATAAGTAAGATATAATGAAACTTTCCACAAATATATAGGTGTGTTTTTAAATTGTTGTTATTATTATTATTTTTTTTAAAATTTAGATTTTGGGAAAATTCAAAGTCAAAAACATTAGGAAATGACCTTGAAATTAAAAACTATCAAACTTAATTGTGTTACATATTACATGGAAGCTTATAAAGTAAACTACAATTTGGTACCTTCTGCAGCCTTCCATCTTAATTCCAGTTTGAGCAATTATTCCGTATGCGATTGCAAATGAGTGCAGAATTTCCATTTTCTGAATACTTCAAATGGCTGTAGCTTCAAAAGTACATAAATTACACTTTTCAAAATTTGGGTTTTAACTTTTAGTCAGGTTTTGTCATTGAATTACTTGACATCGATAACACATATTGCTAATAATTTAACTTTACAGGATAGTTAATTAGTAGACATTTTAATTCTCTTGTGAATAAATAGCTAAATATCAACATTGTAAATATCAATTACTATGCATAACAATATTTAATCATTTAACTTTACAAATACAGGTACTATCCTGAGTCAACATATTTATTTTGCAAATGAATGAATCCACTTTTCCCAATTTTTTTAAGAATAGTAGATTGACATAATATTTCCATATAACCACAATATTCAATATATTTTGTTCCAAGTCTAGTTTATATCATAAATAGTGAATGCTAATCATGCTTTGTTTTTAAGCTTTATTTATGTGTAGTATATCCTGTCCTGAAGATTTAGAGTATTTTTCAAAACATACATATATAGCATAAATATTTCTTTACATGTACAGTATCCATATATAAATTAAGATTATAATATAAATAGTCTAATTATGAATATTAAATTGAGAGAGCATATTTATATATATATTTACTTTGAGTGTGTGTGTGCGTGTTCACTCATTTGCATTCATTCAATATAATAATCAACTAACTATACCATATCTTTATTTTTTAAATAAAATGGATAATGAATGTCAGTTTATTGAGTTTCTAAGGCCAATGCTGTATCAGCATAACCCAGTTTAAAACGATCATTTATTGTAGATAGTATCTTTTTTCTACAATTACTTTGATGTTTTTGTCTGCATCATCTTTGAAACCCTATTTGCAATACATAGCTTGGGTTTATCAGTTCAGATTTTTGTCTAAATTCAAGTACAGACTTTAAGCTTTTTCAAGTTATACAATAACATGCCCAGAAATATTTTACTGATTCATATTGTTTATCCATAAATTTAATACTTTACCAAAAAATTACTTATTAACGTCATTATAACTTGAGCTGTTGCAGGAACCCAAATAACCACCTAAATTACTTTTAGATAGCATATGTACTACGTAAAAGTTTTGGAAAACAAAGAAAAAAATGCTTGTTTTTTAAAAACTTATTTAACATGAAGAAATGGTAAATAAATATAATTGTGTTAAATTTAGTGAAAATGTTTCAGGCTAAAAAAATGATTGCTGCCATTTATAAAATTTACTAAGTTTACTATTTTTTGTTTGTTTATATATTTTTGGGATAGTGTGTGATTGAGTGAGTATAGTATGTTTATACAACACATGATGGCTTCACAGTAATTACACTGAACACCCAATTGATTCAAACATTAAGAAAAACATCATTCGACATAATTAATAAGTTAATTTCACAAAATAGAGTTAATTACTATTCATTAATAATTTTGTATTAATTTCACTGATCAAGCTCTTCAATGTTTGCCATATTATAATAAATTTGATATTTATTTTATAGCATTTACCATATCACTTCATCAAATAAAGGTGTGAGCATTTTTTTAATCAATTTAATCTCATGATATCTTTTTATTAGTTCATGCTTATCACAGTTTACTTTTTTATATTAAGTACATATTATAACAGTTTAAGATAAAATAAGTTCTTTTTTTCTACTCTAGAATACATTTTCCTTTCAATTTTCAATTTTGTTAATCAAGTTATATCTGTGTTTATTCATTCTGGATAATTAACTTGCCTAATATTTTTATTTTGATCCGAATTTGCATTGCCGGTAGAATCAGTTTTTTATTTTCTTAAGAGGGCGTCAGGATCTTTAGATCTACTGATTCTCATCACATTGCATCATCAATTTGAAACAAATAATTAAAAATAAGATCGGTATTGCATTTCTTATCACTTAATTAATTAATCTATTATATGAATTTTCCGAGGCTTTAATCAAGCATATTGGCATTTATACATTTCTTACAGCTGTAGAAAAACTTCCAATATTACATCATCTATTTGAATAATTTATGTTCATTTTGTAAATAAACTGATAACTAATTTAATTTGTTTAACTATATATGTAACCAATCAATTTTCAGGAAGTTTATTCAAATAATTTCATTAATCACACTTTGTGGAAGAATTTTATATTTCAGCAAAACTTCATGTTTTTTTTTAAATCTATGCTCACTTTAAATGGGTTAAATGTAATAGAATTTTTATTCACCTGCTTAATTAAGCTTTTATTGCGGTAATAATTGCTGCTTCAAATACGTGTGTTTGGTTTTGGTAAGTTAATGCAAGTTGAATCTGATTTAGATTGTTGACATGAAATGCTAACTATTCTTTTTATCATGAAAACTAATGTGAAACTAATTATCGGAGACAATATGCAACTATTGACTCATCCAATTCTTACATTAATGGCAAAAAATTTGAACAGAGAAGTAATTGCTCGGTTTGTCATGTGATTTCTTGATTCAGTTTATATTAGTTTTTGATATTGGATGCATGAGTTCTAATGTTATTTCTTGTTAATGTTTTATGACATGTTCTTCTATTCTAATATTTATAGATTGCAAATCACTGAATATTTAAGTACAAATTAAGTTTAAAAAATGAATCTGTAAGAAAGTAGCAAGGCTTTTTTTTTTAATGCAAGTTTACTGGCATATTGCTATCAGTATCTTGTAGAAAATAAGAAAAATATTATACGGAAGTTAATTCTATTGTCCACTTCTTATTTTCAAATGATTTAAAAATTTTGAATAACTCAACAAATTCATTTCTGAATGTAATTAATTGGATAGCCATCTGTTATTAAGATTGATTTCAGATTATAGAGTACCCAAAGATTTTAAATAAATGTTTTTAAATATAATACTAATAAACAACCATTCATAAATGAGTATGATCATTCCAACTCAAAAATGAGAAGAGAAAAATTCCCTATTTCTAGAGATGAATTTTGTAATGGTTATCAAACCCATCTGTGAACCACAAATACGACCACATTTCTGTTTACTTGGTATTTTACAATATTATCTTTTAATTTCTTTAATACAAAACTTCTTTCTGAAATGCTTTAACACTATGTCTACTTGTAGCTTTCTAGAATATTCTATTTTCTGCCATATCTTTCCAATAGAAAGATGTCTTTAAGATAATCGTAAATTTCCCCAAAATTCATGCCCAAGTTCAGCATAAAATGCTTTTTTTATGGGAGTCTTTCATTGTTTATTTGTTTTACATGTGTGGTCCAACAAGGGTGTGATTTTGCAATAATAGACTCGATAGCGCCACATCAACAAGCTGAAGAATATATCGATTAGGTTTATGATCTTGTCATTGGATTTTTTAAAATTTTACAGGCCGTTCTCAAATGAAACTTTTATAAGGTTTTTATATTGTGCTTAATAGGGTGTCAAAGTTTCACTTTCATATAATAAATTGGGTCATGTGAAAGGTATATCATAAGCCTGTATTTCAGTTATTACATAGTAGAAATGTCTGCTCATGCCTGGTATATGTATTAAATGGATTATGGCCTGTACATGAGGGGTCAAATTGACTTTAGGTCAACATGGTGTGACAAGAATCTCAGCCTCAGGATGGCCTTTGAGCGTTCCATCATCAGATTTTTAATTGGATGGATGGTTGAAGAGTTGGAGTGTGGAATTGATTGAAGCCTGCCCACTTAAAGTATGAAGATTGGCTTTCTTAATATGTATTTGAGCACTTATTGCATATATGTGTGGAGATGATAATCTGGACCAACTGATGATTGCTGGTTTAGCATGAAATATGTATATTGGCGATTACTAATCTTTTCGACATATATGTGTTCAAGTGTATCAGTGATATGAGATAGAGTGGTGAGTGGTGGGTCGGGTGAAAGTCTGTGCTCATATATCCTATATATTATAATAAATTAGGTAAAATAACAGTTACATATTGGAATAGAAATATTTTTTTCATATTTATGTCATGCAGTCAGAAAGGTAGTGGCCACTTTAGTATTGTATATATTAAAATTGAAAAATAATACAGCCAGCTGTCTTGTAAAGTAAGATTTTATGCAATAGAATCAAATTTTGTAAGTGTATAGGTATAGATACAGATACAATTTTAGACACAGATTTTTATTTGATTTTAAAGTAAAATAGTTTTTTTTTGGGAATCAAAAAAAAAAATGAAAAGATAACAGTAAAAGAAAAGATAGCAATCCATTTTAAGAGTTTTAATTAATATCTAAAATGGAACTAAAATTATGCAGGATGTATTCAATTTAATTAAGATTTAGTATAATTAAAATGTAGAAAATCCAAAATAAATTTGCATTGTATATATTATCAAAAACTAATTAATTCCTTATAATTATAATATTTGGTATGTTTATTTTGTAATTAGATATTTTTGTACATATTTCGTTTTATAAAAATGTTTTTTAAAATCATCATCATCATTATTAATAAAAATAAACTCCTATTCTCTTTAAAAATAGGATTCCAAATAATCTTTCATATATAAAAAATTTAATGAAATTGTTCTCCTTTATCTCATGAATTCATATATATTCCAATACATGTTTCTGATGTTTCGACTACTTTCTTGTAGTCATGCTCAAGGATCTTCAAATATATATACTGTACATTACTATTTTAAGTATATAATTTTTAACTCCTAATATTTCTTTAGCATCTACATATATTTCTTTTCATTATACATATATTTTACTATTATTATTACCTTCCCTTATTCTTTATTATTTTAAACCAATTCTTATAGTTTTGTAATACAAAAAAATGTACTTAAAAATATATATTTGGATATTATATCGAGAAAAATACAATCTTTTGACAATTTAAGAATATATATGAAAAATTAAAAATAGTAATTACTTTAAAAGAAGAAATTATTTTAAGAGATATTTCTATATATATAAAATGAAAATTTTTCAGAAAAACTATAAGGCATAATAAGAAATTAAATAGGTTAGTAGGCAATAAGAATGGAATATATAAATGGAAATAAAATATAAAATATAGGTTAAAAACTATAATTGTGATAAAAACAATTTTATAATTAATTTAACAAATAAGGAATTTCGTGAAAGTGAAAAAAGGTACTTAAGAAAAAGTAAATATATATTTATCAAACAGAAATATTAATATTAAAAAAGAAATAATTGAAATAGAAACAAAATTTAAATTAATAATTGATAAATATAGAAGTGTGTATAATATGAATTATAATAATAAAGAAAAATCTAAGGCTATTGATATGATGGTTAAAAAAATTTCAATATAATTACAAAGAAATAAAGTCATGTCACATGACCTAATTTCACAAGCTTGTATTACAAATGTTATATAAAGAGCTTGCAAATAAGCTCTTAACAAGCTTTGCAGAAACCGGTCTGGGGTTGGGGATATTCTGCAAAGCTTGTTAAGAGTTTATTTGTAAGCTCTTTATATAAAATTTCAATATAGGATGGAAGAATTAGAAAATAATATGATACATAATAAATATAATTATGATAAATGTAAATGCAAAATTATTAATAATATTAACAATACATATAATAATGCATTGTTTTTAAAAGGAGATAAAACTTCTAGTATGGTAGTAATGATGAAGGAGGAATGTTATTAAAAAAAATGGAAATATTATTAAATGAATATTGTTTTGAAACATATACAAAAAATAAGGGTATAGAAAAAAATAAATAGAATCGTAACAGAAATATATATGAAAGATAATATTAATAAGTATGTCATGTTAAAATTAAAAAGAATGGATTTCAAAGATGCTCTAATACATGGAGTACCAAAAACCCATAAAGTAGGTATACCACTTAGGTCCATAATTAATAATTTGGATACATATTATGAGAATATATCTAAATGGTTATTTAATAAAATTCTTGGATTACATCAGTACGATATGTGTGTATAGACCCATATATGGTACAATACATGTACTTGTGGGTATGAAATTAGATTTATATTAAATGTAGAATTGAGGTTTTTATTTCCATCCATTTTAATTTTACTTTCAGATAAAATTTTATAAATTCTTTCAAATCTTAAAATTTATAGACCTTATTGAAATGCGGCAAAAGATCATAGAACCGATTTGTTTAGCTATATTCAATATTTATGTGTGTTCCGATACATTTAGGTTAAATATTGTCATATATTGATATATGTTTTGCCTATAATCAGGTTAGAAACTTTTTTTTTGGCAAGGAATACACTTTGTACTCATGCATATTTTCCATGATAATAAAATTATACCCAAAATAAGAGAAATGCTAAATATATATTACCAGATATATTTGGAAAGTTTAACGGACTTCTTGAAATCCTGATTCAAAAAATAAAAAATTGAACGGATTATTACTTGGGATCTCGTAATAAATTTGTGCACTAGAAGTGACGGAGCAGAACTGCAGTCCATGGAAGTTGAACTCCAGAGTTCATCACTTAACCACTGCACTAAATTTACCACAAAAGAAAAAAAGGCCTTAATATTATTAATGAAGTTTGTAGTTAAGTTATAAATGTAGTTGATAAAATTTTGATATTGTATAAATATTTATTTTTAAATTAATTATTGTTTGTTTTGTTAGAGAAAGTGATCATTGATTCTATTGTGTTTGTCATTTGTAATATATATATTTATAATTTTATAACTTAAATCTAGGGGGCTTGTAAAAGTAGGCATTGTCAGTGGTGCCATCTACTGGACTGCTCAAGAAGGAGTATGGGATGACAGTGTCCGTGCAACTAACGCTTTTGAAAAATTTAAAACTGAAATTAGGCCCTACACAGAAGTAATTTCAACTAAAGTAGAGGTTAGCTATTTTAAATATTTTAGGGTTTTTTTTTTTAATTCCATTTTTATCTTAGTGTAATCAGTCCAAACTTATAAATAATTTCAATAAAAATAAAACCAGCTACAAATTATTTCAATTGTTTAGATGTAAAATATATAAATGTTCTTGGTTTGAAAATATCTTGAAGTATTTTACAGATCAAATATTTCAAAATATTTATTTTTTAAATCTGAATAATACAATTGGAATTAAAAGAAAATTATAATCATATTATTGTTTGATGCCAGAGTATATAAGTTACTCATAAAAGATAAATTATTTCTAAAATCTAAATAATATCTCTTCTTATATATACAAAGTATGGGTTTTAAGTCCTAAGTTTTTGTTTGTTATAATTAACTCAATGTTGTCTCGATTTAACAGACAATTACAAACATCCAAAATTACTAAACAACACAATATATGTACCAGAAAACAAGTACAAATGAAAATAGAAAATAACTTTCTAAAAATTGCTTTATTTTATTTAATATCAACTGAAGAAGAAATTCATTCAGTATATCTTTGTACATTTTTATTGAATTCTGATGAGTTATTATTGGAGTATTCTTTCACAAATTCTTCCACTGTGTCATCTTAATGACTTGCATAATGGTTTATTTGATATGCATTACTGCAAGTGACTTGATAAGTTATATCGTTGATGCTATATCAGTTTCTGAACATAATGAATGGAATATTTTTGATAGATATAACTTAATAAAGGGAAATATACCTATACACCTAGATCTCACTTAGCGATTGGCTTCTTAGTGATATTTCACAATAGTAATCATCATCAATTTGTACCACTACTTCGATTTACAATCGATTATTTACTATAATGATCGGGAAATTTGTTTTTTTTAATTTTTTTTGGCAGCCATTTTGAATTTTGCGTCACTGATGACCTCAGAGAATAGGTATTTTAAAGACATTTTACCCAAAAACAAAGGTACTTTACTGTATACGTATACAGGTAATGACTTTACTGAAATTGTATAACACATACAATATTTTATTCATAAAACACAATGTTAGTGCTGCATTCAGTATTTTGATTATAGAACGTATAAACTTAAAATATATATAATTAATGAATCTATATTACTATATATATATATAAGTGTTGATGTCTTTAGAAAAATTAAACTTCATTTAAATATAATGTACAGTATTTGGATTATTTAAATAAAGTTTCATTTTTCTAAAGACATTCAACACTTATATTAGATGATGAAATAGTCCAATATATAAATACAGTACAACTAAAATACCATTATCACAAACTTACAGGAAAACACTAAATACGAATATTAAACTGCGTGTGTGTTCCTTAATTACTGTATATTATTTTTAGAACACCTGGTTAATTATGTAAAAATAGTTATTGATTTTGTAACTTCATTAAAAATGTTGTTTACACCCAAGTGGTTTCAAATCAAAAGAAAAACAATATTTTAGAACGCAAATGTTGAATTAGAAAAAAGTTTAAAAAGAAAAACAGATTGCATTTAAAATAAGTGTTAATAAATAATCTTTCTACACGAACGGGGGGGGGGGAGCACTATTACATTACTAAAAATATATAGTGCTGTATTTATTACATTAAGGGTTTTGGTTTTACATATTTTTATACACTGGATTCGATAAATAATTTTTTTAATATGTACTTTATTCCCAAGTTAGTGTAATTTTTTAGTTTTAGGAACCGACCAATTTTTTTCTCATAGACCCCCATTATAAATACGTATTCTGTATATGATATTCTTGCTTAACGATGAGTTTTGGAGAACCAATTGCCATCGCTAAGGGGGGTAAAGGTGTATTTGAAAAGATTGAGTGTTTTATTAGTTATATTTTTGGCAGATATAACTTAATAAAGGGAAATATGCCTATATATTTGAAAAGAATGATATTTAATGAGTATTTTATTAGTGCTTTCATATGGATCTGAAATAGATTTTTAATGAAAGAATAGTACAAAGAATTCAGACTAACCAACCAAGTTAGAGATATATATATTGGGAATAATAGAGGAATTGTAAGTGAAATACATAAAGTGAGAAGGCAAACAGATTTTATTGCATCGCATGAAGAGGCACAAATGGAGTTGGGTTTGATGTATTGCTAAAAGATGTGTTAGTAGATAGACAGTTAAGTATTAAAGTGATCCTAAAAGATTGTAAAAGATCTAGAAAGAGATAGGATAGATGGAAGTTTTTTCATATAGTATGGGTAAAAGAAGCTACAAATCGAAAAAAGTGTCTTAAACTGTCTAGAGAGGCAATTTATTTTGCAATAGATTGATAATGGTTGAACAGGATGATGATAATAATGTCTAGTCCTTATTTATTCCCGACGGTTCTAAACTGATACACCTGGGTCTCTTTTTACGCGGACTTATTTAACACGATTTTGAAGTTACGCGATTCATGTTTCACCGGAAGTCGAACTCCGATAATGTGCTATTACTTTAAATAATAAATTTCGCTAATAGCACATTATTGGAATGCAACTTTCATCTTAGTAATTT
This sequence comes from Epiperipatus broadwayi, assembly GCA_028023455.1. NCBI lineage: Eukaryota > Metazoa > Onychophora > Udeonychophora > Euonychophora > Peripatidae > Epiperipatus > Epiperipatus broadwayi. The sequence continues at coordinate 11,963 of JAQFVV010012661.1, read as the reverse complement.
CAATATTTTCAGTGCTTTATAGTAATAAGATTTTATGCAATAATGAAATTAAAATCAGCAAGCATCATATGATCACATCTCCAATACTAGCACATAATTGTTTATAAACAAAGCAAAGCAAAACTATATGGAGTTTTGCTTTGCTTTGAAATTAAAATCATGATTTTCACATTTTATGTATACACACATTAAATTTTACAAGATTATAATGTAATATTGTTCAAACATTGTGCATGTTAATTTTGCATTTTAAATCACATTCTGTTTTTGCTTTTTAAAAAAGAACGTAATCAATTATTAATCATTTAGTGTCCGCAAGTTTATTTTTAAAAGGTGAGTAATAGCAGTGGACACAATTAAATTTGACAATTAAAAATTAAAATCTGATTTTTAATTGTAATTAACAATTTAAAAATTACTTACGGTGACTTGAAATTAATGTGATGTAAACGAAATTTGATTTTTAAGCGGAATTGAAAATTAAAAAATTAAAGACAAAAATATGAATTTAATTTTTAGTTGTTAGTTTTAATTAAATTTTTCCCAGCAGTGGTGAATAAATGTCTTTTTATTATCGTAAGTCTAAGTTCATAAACAATTAATAAAATCATTGTCTCAAAGATTAATTACTAATTACGTTGTCAACAGAAAACCATTAACACAACATGAGAGTGAACTTGGCGCTAGTTGTATTTCCTCTTGTGAGAATCTGATTTTTTACCAGTTTGCAAACGAACGTGTTTTTCGGCAAATAGCGATAATAATTAAAACGTGTATAAAAAAATGTAAATTACTGTACTGTAAATTATGCATAAAAATATATTATTTTGAATAAAATTAAATATTATAGTTAAAAAAAGTTTGTCTTGTATCAATTTTTTTCAAATTTGAAATTTTTTATTAGTCATATTTTATTTCCTTATTTTTTTTTTTGCGCGAATTTTAAAGTAATTTTACATTGGTGCTTTGGTTTTACGCGAATTTTGAAAAATCACAGACCGCATCCCCCCTTTTTCAATGTACGTTACGTCTATTTTTGCGCAATTTCGTTTGCGCGTGTTTTCTGAGGAACCTATCTATCGCGTAAAACGAGACCCAGGTGTATTTTTAAAAAAAATCAAATTAACATACCACTTTTTTAATTTTGTGTCTCTTGTATATATTATAACTGTCGGGGTCCTTTCTACTTCTATCTGCCTTACCAGGGCGCCACTAGGCTATTTGAACCTAGAAACATTTATAAAGAAGGCAGACATATACGGGTGAGGTTCAACTTTTATTTGACCGATAGTTCTAGTCGTCAGTTCATGGAAAAGCTGAGCTTTATAATGTAACATTTCAAACTTAAACTTTTTAAGCATTGATAGAATTAATAACGATAATAAAACCAGTCACTGCCAGAACTAATTGAGATAAAAATATTTATTACACACATACAATGTCAAAACAAATTTGAGGATTTAAATCTTTTAACATTTATTATTGAGTAGATTTAATTCATATTTTATCTAAAATTGTACAGATGGGTGAAATTTTATATATTTTAATATTTTCATATTTTGTTAAGCGCAAATATACTGGATAGAACAAGCATTTGAAAGACAAATCTTTTAACTCCAGGCCAAAAGTTCACATCCAAACCAACGCTAGTTTACTGATATACTAATATGATCAATGCAAAATAAGAATGTTAGCATAACAAAAATCACGATTACAGGAATTTACATCTGTATTATCTTATTAGAAGAAACATGATCTTTGCCAATACAGGAATGTATATGTCTGTCTGACGAAAGATCATACGAATATATGTGGAAAAGAAATGCTTCATACCAGGGGAGAGTCGTCCATTGCCGACTTATAGTCCCCATCCAGAGCGTAAGAAATTAATGGAGTACGAAGATCTCTACTACCATTGGCAATGTGATGGCTACTATTTTCGGGCCATACATTCAACTGGGTGATCTATTCTGTATGCTAACCTGACACAAGGGAATGAGAATCCAATGCGCCTCCCCAGATTACATTGACATAAACACCTCCGTTCACCAGCATCGATTCAATAAAACATAGCCCAAAATTAACCCTATTTAAACCAACATAATCTTAATGAGTCTATGCAGTCATTTACACCTAACTTTAAATTTATTAATTTAATTACATGAGGATGGAAGTGACAGTGGTAAACATGTTATACATAAATATTTAATAAATAATTTTGAATTTAATTTGTCGGATAAGAGATTTTCTTTAGGAGAAATAACGTTGAGGTTTAATCATTGAAAGCTTGTATTTTCTCACGTTAGATAATTAAAAGTTCAAATCTCATTTTAAAGAAAATTCATACTTTCCATGGTATTTTTATGAATCCTCCGGATTGCAATAGGGTTATTGAAAGCCATTTTTGTGGTCATTGATGTGCTACATGTCCTGTTCAAAGTTTTGTCCATCATCGATTAGTAGATCTTTTCTATTGGAGATGAATCTGTTTTTGTTATTCTTCAGGAACTGCTGCTCTGGAGGCCGCCTCAGTCAGCACAATTGAGGGAATGAAGTCTATTGTGTGACCTCTATACCGTGGAGGTCTGCAATATAGATACAAAAAATAGTTTTAATCAAATCAATCCTTTAAAGTAATCTAATTCTTCATTTTATATTATTTAGTATCCCTTATCACCGAATTCTAGGATCTATCTCTCAGGGCTTAGCACAGTTCTCATTAGTCATGATGATTTTTCTCTCTGCATTGTGTTCATATGCATCTTTATTGGTTAGTTTGCTTTAGAGAGGGAAACACCAATATTTTCTTATCACTAGTAATTTTAATTTCTCTTATCTGACTTATAATCTGTTAAATGCCTCAAGCTGTTTGCCATAACATTTCAATAGAAATTTATTTCCATCCTACTATAGTTTAAAAATAACTTTAAAAAAGGAAAATAAATTAACAGTTTTCATTATTTTTTTTACCTTCCTTAAAATAATCTTTTGTTTTTAGGTTTTTAACCTTTCCTTACCACTTTTAACTTTAAATGATTCTTTAATCAGTTTACCATCGGTGCATTTTATATAGCTCTGCAGTTTTTTTTATATTGATCTTTTTTTTATATTTTCATGTGAGAGTGATACCGTTACAATATATATATATATAATACTTGAGATTACTTTTTTAAAGTTTTTTGTTGTAAATAATTGATCTGCCCTTTAGCCACAATGATTGATAATTTATTCAGTAAGATTGTTGTTATCTTTCTATGTTATATAGAATATTATCATAAACAACTTTAGCTAAAGGAATGATGGTAAAATCAGTCAAGATATATATCAAATTGGTTTAAATCGATTGATTTTGTTCATTTACAAAATAGAACAATTTCTTCTCATTTTAAAATTTTGTAAGTAAATATTCAAACTCACATATATAAGTGTAAGCATTTACAGTTTATACAATACTCAAAATTACTCTCTTAAAGTGATTGTTTTTGTAAGTACTTATTGCATAAATTATTGATTGCTGTCACGAGAATGATAGGTCAATTATAATAATATTTGCTTTGAGAAAGTAATCTCGAGAGTTGCATATATTCACTATTGTAAATTGCTTAAACTTATATATTGTACTGGGAACTTGCTTGCTACCGAAGTTTTGCTCTAAATAGTTCATGATTTGCTTACTCATCTAACTATAATTTTTATTTTATCCTTTGCGGAATAACATATAATTATATAGGTCATCTATGGATCAGGATGCCACTTTCTAAGAAAGATTGAATTCAAACACAACCCGATTAAAACTCACTAAAGATTTAGCTGGAGAACTTGTTTCTCTTGAGGTAAGATGAACTGTCCTATGAGGTCAAAATGGCATGGGTCAGATAATTTTATATATTATTTATTTATCCAAACTAATAAAAAGAAAACAAGATTAAATTATAAAAAAATTAAATTAATAGAGCATATCCACACACATATAAATATTTCGCATAGCTATAATATATCCCTAACAAATTTTCTACATTATTAATCAAAATATGCATAAATATTGCTAAATCCAATTTATGATTTATCACATACAAAATAAATGGCAAAAAATTTTTCGTACATGTTATTAGCCCTTTTTCAATAAATTATCTTAACATCTTACTACTGTAGCTTTCTTTCTGATGAAAAACTATGATCATACTATTGAAATAAGGGAATTTTATTTGAATAAATCTTGCAGTTTTTAGAACAGTCCATCTGTTTTAAAGAATTCTTATTTCAGTAATTCTTGAGGTGACAGATAATTATCCTTATTACTTACAACGCCAATTTGAAAATAAAATAAAGTGCAATTTTTCTTAATAAAATTAAATTATCTTCCTATTAGATTCAGATTTAAACACACATATAATGAACAAGTCACTTCTTAATAAGAATTCCAACATAGACAAAATGAATAAAACATTTCTTACCAGATTAATAAATAGATTACAATTCTCGATTTATTCAAAAATGGCAGAGATTTAGCACAGATAGGTAACAGTTTTAAATGGCAATTTCTGTATATTATTTTCTTCTTTAAACTCTTTTGCAAGGCACTACTTCAAATGATTCAACCATTCACAGGTCCACACGGTTCCAGGATTGAAGTGGGCATATATTAAAATTTAGCCTGCCATATATTTATTTTCCATAACTTATCACATGATCACACATATGCTTACACATGCTGTTAATAAAAATACCAACTTCTCTATAACTAGTGCCACTAAGTGCAAGCCTTTGTAATCAAGGAAGATTTGTATATAAAATCCCTATCTAGTGCCTACTCATCCAACATCCCCAGACTAGTTTTAAACTTATGACTTTCATCACTAAGGGGCCTTGGATTTGAGAGCACTGCACTTAGACTTAGGATCTAATGCAACCCTCTAGCAGCCATCTTTTACCTATATAGTTAGCTATAAATCCAGGAGCCCAAGATGAAAACACCATAATCTAAGCGCATTTGTAGTCATATAGATCTGAACTCAGTTCAGGTTCTATATATAAGCATGTGATGTTTTAATGGTTTTACAACTATCTTGCCCATAGGATAATAGTGACTGTGGTTTTTGAAAAACCAAAGACACCAAAATGTATTGATGCTCAACGAAATTCAGATTTATATGACTATATAAGCAAAGGAGCTTGGATTGGAAACATGGTGTTTTCATCTTGGATCCTAGCTTTATATTTAACCAAATAAGTAATAGATGGCTACTGGAGGGTTGCCTTAGATCCTAAGATTTAGATGCAGTGCTCTCAAATCCAAGGCTCCTCACTCGTCTAGGAATTTTGGATGAGTAGGCACTAGATAGGGATTTTATGCACAAACTTTCCTGCATCCATTGATTATGAAGGATTGCATTTGATGGCACTAGTGTATGAAGAATTTGATACTTACATTAATTTATGCAGAAAATTAGCAGTTTAATTTAACAAACGATATTTTCTCATCTTTTTTTTTTTACTTGTCAGCTTACATATGAAGTCAATTACTTCTAGTCTAATAATATACTGAAATTCTCAATCTGATACTTAAATGTCTTCTCTCCCAAAACAACTGCTAAATAAAAAAAAAAATGTTAAGCCCAACTTTTTAAAAATTATTACCATGTAGTCTAAATCTTTTTCACCCCCTCTCTAAGTATAATTTTTCTCATCAAGGGTTTATTGCTCCTTTTTCAATAACATACCAAATTCTTTACTTAAAGTGATTAATTAATATATTATTTTATCAATAGTCATTCTTCAATTTCAAGATTAGCATTGGAATTTACATGGTTCATTAGCATAAATTCCTTTCTTTTATCTATTACAAAATTTAAGCAATGACAATTTAGACATTTTTGCTTAAGATTTAATTAATCCAATTTAAAACAAAATTCGTTTGTGATTGAAAAAACATTCACATATTATTACTAAATTAATATAACTGAAATATTTAAGTATTTTAATTAAAATATTCTCTTTTAATAAATAAATAAAAAAAACTATATTTCAATGAGAATGTGTCTAGATTGAGAGCTTCATCTAGCATTAAAAGCCTAAAGCTAAACTACCCCAAAGTCAAAACTAAATTAGACTAGCCAAAGAAAATAAACTCTAAAACACAATCATTGATTTCACTGCTACAAACAAACTTCTCAAGTAAAGGACTAAAACATAACAAATTTATACTAAGTATTACAATTCCAAATTACATCTCACACACCCTTAATATTAATAACAACTTTTAAACAAGTTAATTACTTCAGAATCATAAATTTCTAATAATAAAGATTATTTAATTTTTATTTCATTTCTTTCAAAAAAGATCTTAGCCTTACCAAAATTAATAGGCTAACAATTATCTAAAGAAGGGTGGAGAATAATACTACTTGAAATGTGTAATTACTAACTCATGTTATCCATTTGTGAGTTATCACTCATAAATTGTTTGTATTTGAAAAGTTTAAAATTTTCTATACATTCAACATTTACTGATAGATGATGGTGATAGACCAACACATCACATTTAATAGTGTGGCTTGTATCTGATTCATGGATATATAAAACAGAACTAAAATATATATTTCTAATCCTACTTTTGTGTTTTATTCTTTCATTTAAGCTCAAACTACTCTGACCTATATATACCTACTTTTGAGGTTTTTGATAATATTAATAATTTTTTTAAATAGAAAGTAATTGGGTATTTGGCAGTTTGTATATTGAGAATGTGTATTAGATTAAGCAGTATTAATGTTCTTATGTCTGTGTTGGTTAAAAATGGATTTTTGTCAAAAAGTCACTAAGTTATTAAAGATTTCTTTTTATTATTGAAGGATTCTATGCATTTTACTTATAATGGTAATTTTTATAAGATTAGGGAAGAGTGGATAATAATAGGTTATATTATTTCTTTAATTAGTTCTGTTTATATTAATTATTTGAAAAAGAATATTATTAATAAAAATTGTGTATTTAAAGTTATTTGTTAGATATGTTGATAATTGTTTGTAAATGAAAATAAGTTGAAAGAATTGATAAAATAAGTTTAATTTTGTTAAATTAAAATTTTTAGATTTATTGGTGATAAGAAATATAAAGAATAATTGCTTGGTAAGTAGTCACTATATTAAGACTAAGGATTTAAGATCTGTAATTAAACCTGATAGCTATCAATCTGTATCTCATAAAGTAGCTGCTTAAAAAAATTATTGCTATAGAAATCATAGATTAAAAAGTAATTCCCCTAGGATAGCTTTGTTTCAAAAAGATCAATTTTATAAAAATTATTTGAGGGTTGGCTATTCTGATAAATTTGTTAAAAGTATTTTGTTTAATAGCAATTATGGTAGTGTTAATAATTATAATAATGTGAAGGATAAAGGAAAATATTTTTTTTTTTTTTTGCCTTTTAAATTATCATAGAATTGTAAGTAAAAATAGTAGTTTGTTTGGAAACAAGAAGGGGTATTACTTTGAATAATTTACTAAATAGTACAAAGGAAATTTTTGATAGAAAGATTATTCCTGGAATAGTGTATATTTTCCCATGTTTTTGTAAGAAGTTATATATATAGGTCAGAATAATTTGACTTTAAATTAAAGAATAAAAATCCATAAAAGCAAAGTTAGAAATAAAATATCTTAGTTCTGCTTTATATATCCATGAAAAAGATACATGCCATACTAATAGTTTTGATGAACCTAAGGTTGCCTTTGAAAGAAATGAAATAAAAAGAATTAAAGAATCTTTATTAAAATTTATGATTCTGAAGCAATTGTTTAAATTTTTTTTTAATATTAAGGATGTGAGGGATGTAATTAGGAATTGTGGGAAATATTTAGTATAAATTTATGTTTTAGTCCTTTACACTCGGAAGTCTTATTGAATATGGAATAATTTTGATTATATGTATAAATTATATTCCATGCACTGTGATTTAATAAAAAGTCAAGATAGCTTATTTCATTCTATATAAAAATGCATATTATGTTCTGGTAATATATCACACAAATGTTCATTGTTTTCATATAAACAGAATGTTAAGGATATAAAAATTATTTGATCTATTGTAGTAGAAATTAAAAAAATATGTAAAGAACTTCTTTATTATTAATTTGAATTCAACTAAGAAATTTTATAAAATAATATTGAGGAATATGAATGATTTGTTAACAGAATTCAGAGTTCCATAAAAATAACAAAAATAAAATTAAATAATTTTAATATGTTGTTAAGAAAAAAAAAAACCAAAGATACAAGGATTAAGATATTATATCCAAATCATAATAAGGTATAGATAGAATGTTTTCTATTATTTCATTATTTGTTGCTGCTTTCATTCTTATTTGAACCCTGCTTTGATGTTTATGTTAACAAGGATGGAAAGCTCTCCAAATTGCATAGATTTTTTTGTATAAAGAATAAACATTAACATGCTGATGTATTCATCTCTATTATTAATTAAAAAAAAAAATGCAGAAGAGGTAAAACATTATGATTTGACTACATGATCACTCTTTGAATTTGATTGTCATTTTCTAAAAAGTAATATTTTGCAAACTGTAATTGAAATAAAGAGATCCTGATTGGATCTCTCAAACCTAGAATTAACCAATTCAGTGTATCCAAGATGGGTCAGCCAAAAATAAGACTAAAAGAAATCAAACAAATATATGCCTTCTAACCTTAAAATTAAGTCTGTATTACTTAAACAATTTCTCTTACTGAATTTTAGATTTGTAAATAATTCAATAAAACTTTCAAGTCAAAAGTTGTTTTAAATTATACAGTCATTAACAGGGATCAGCAAACTTTTTAACTTGAAGAGACTTGATAATTGATTTTTAGTTAGAAAACAGATGTAAGTTAGCCATTCAGAAAATGTAATAATGTAGACAAAAGTGTTAGCTAGATACTGTCCATTATCTTTGTAATGTGAAACAAAATCGGTGATGATTGTCAAAATTGATGGTGATGTGCTGCTATCAATCATTGTCAGTGTGAATATGCTAAACCAATATGAGGGCAATTCTGTCAATCTCCAGTTCCATTACTCCCGCCTACCGTATGAACTTGTAAACAATAGAAATCAGAGGAAAGACCTTGGGAACTCAAATCACCCATTTTTTGTGCTTCACCATTCAGTTGCAGGAAACTGGGCAGTCTATTATTTCTTATGTTTATCTAATGTTTTTTGTAGTGTTCTACTGCTGTCTGAAATGATATTTGACTCAATCCATTACTCAAGATCTTTGATAAATGTGTATTTGCTACGATTGGATGTGTACTATATATAATCCATATTTGTATCTGAAATAAACCTTATTGCTGATCGGGCTGGCAATTGTTTTCTAGGCATTATGAGTTTTTACTGAATTGCTTTCATACAATATGAAACTCACATTATGACTTTCTTGAAACATGTTCTCATTTTTTATTCTAGTATATCACCAATTGTTAGCTGCCAATTTTGGTGATGTATATATGTAAATTGCTTTGCACACTTATGTCCCTTAAGTGGATGGAGCAGTTTTATGATAAGTAGCGATACTGTCCTTTTTTTAAAAACAGAAACAAAGCTTTACTTTTTGACAACATAGATATTTTTTTTTTATTTACAAGAAAAAAAAAAAAAGAAATGAAAGCTATCTTACAGGCAATTTACAAATTAACTTATTATTAGTGTCTTTAGAAATTATTATTTTTTTTTAAAAGTGATTTAGAAAAACAACCCAAATCATTTTTGAAATTTAAAGAAAACATTATTTTCAAGTTTTTCTGTTTCAATGATGGTTTAAAATTAAAAAAACAAATAGATATTGAACCTATAAAATGTTTGGCTGAAATCACAGATGGGGAAAACAGTGGGCAGAGGAGGGAAAATAGAAAGAAGAAAAATGTTTCACCATAATAATAGTGAATAATTACACAAGCCAACCTTCCATGGTAATTCTTGATGTTTGAAAATTGTTCATTAATCTTGCCTTTAAAAGGAAAAAATGGAGAAATCAGGATGACCCTTAGATAGGTATATATATAAACATTAAAAGCTAAACTAGATCAATAAAATAATCAAAATTACCCCAAATTCACAATTAAACCAGACTGGCCAGAGAAAATAAACTCTAAACCACAGCCAATAGTTTTATTGCTACAAGCAGACTTTTCAAGTGTAAAGGACTAAAAGATTACAATACTAAATATTACCCACAATTCCACTTTCACCCACTAACCTTTTATATTAAAAGAACTTTTAAACATATTAATTGCATCAGAATCATAAATTTTTAGTAATAAAGATTCTTTAATTTTTTTTAATTTCATTTCTTTCTAAAGAAGACAACCTTAACCTCATCAAAACTCATAGTGTGGCCTGTATCTTTTACATGAATATACAAAACAGAAATGAGATATTAATTTCTTACAAAAACAAAAGATAATATATACACTACTTCAGGAATTGTCTTTCTATCAAAAATGTCCTGTATATTATTTAATAAATTATTCAAAGTAGTATTGCTTTTACAATGTTTATAAGAAGATAATTTAAAAGGCAATGTAGCCAACACCCAAATAATTTATAAAATTGATCTTTTTGAAACAAAGGTATCTCATTAGAATTATTTAATCTTTTATTTCTATAACAAAAATTTATTAAAGCAGCTATTTTATGAGATACAGAATGATAGCTATCAAGTTTAATTATAGATCTTAAATCCTTACTCTTAACATAATCATTATCTTCCAAACAATTATTCATTACATTTCTTATCACCAACAAATCTAAACATTTTAATTAAACACAATCTAATCCCCCTTCTTGTTCAACATATGTATTTATCAATTTTTTCAATTTATCATTTTCAACTACAAACAAACAATTATCAACATATCTAACAAATAACTTTAACTATATACAATTCTTATTAATAATTTCCTCTTCCAAATAATTAATATGAACTGAACAAATTAAAGAAGAAATAATAGAACCTATTATCCGCCCTTCCCTAATCTTGTAAAAATTACCATTATAAGTAAAATACTTAGAATCTTTCAATAATAAATGCGAATTATTAATAAACTTTAATTTTACTCTTTGACAAAGATCCATTTTTAACCAACATAGACATAACAACATTAATATTGCTTATTCTATTAACAGAGTGATACATATTTTCAATATTCAAACTACCAAATACCCAATTATTTTCTATTTTAAAATTATTAATCTTATCACAAGCCTTAAAAGAAAAAGAAACTTTTATGACAAAAATTAATATCTTGTTTTATATAATTATTAAAGAAGCAAGAAATACCCTCAACAACACTATCTGTAAAGTCAAAAATAATTCTTAAAGGAAAACCATCTTTGTGAGAGTTAGAAATAAATATTTCAATTCTGCTTTATATATCCATGAAAATGATAAAGGCCACACTATTAGTTTTGATGAGGCTAAGGTTGTCTTTGGAAGAAATGAGAATCTTTATTATTAAAAATTTATGATTCTGAAGCAATTAACTTGTTTAAAACTTCTTTTAATGTTAAGGGTGTGGAGGATGTAAGTAGAATTGTGGGTAATATTTAGTATAAATTTGTTATCTTTTAGTCCTTTACACTTGGGAAATCTGCTTGTAGGAGTGAAATCATTGGTTGTGTTTTAGAGTTTATTTTCTTTGGCTAGTCTGTTCTAGTTATGAGTTTGAAGGAAATTTAATTGTTTTATTGACCAGTTTAGATTTAGGCTTTTAATGTTTACATTTTGATGAGTTTCTTTGAATTTAAGATAATGTTGTCGATATTGTGTAAAGGTGTTTTTTTTTAATCTTTATTTATATATGTTTTTTTTTATTGCATGAATGTTGTTGAATAGTATATGTATAGATTCTAGTTGTTGGAATGTTGTTTGTTTGTGTTCATTTATTTATATATATTGTAACCTTCTCC